>BLXT01004186.1:2014092-2039891 GCA_019648995.1 Plakobranchus ocellatus | reverse complement strand
CAAAAAACGCAGGCCAATTTCCAAAACTTAACGCCTGATTCATATCACCATTGCTAGATCTACATTACAGCAAATCTACAAGTATTATGCACCAAACTAAACGGCAGTTTCTTGACCGTTAGAATCCAACTAGTGCGCATGAATATAAATTAACCTGGTTGAGTACGCAGCCGTTTTATTGAGATAACCTTATAGATCTGCTGACTAAAAAAACGCCGCAATACGATAATCGATTAAACAAACATTTTACGTTTCTTCTCTCATAAAGATCTTCAAAACATTGATATTTTTATATATATAATAGAGTGTTTACCTTGAAAGCATTAATTTTCAGTTTATTGCAATTAAAAATAATGTTTAAAAAGGTCGGTCCTTCACCTTTCGATCAAAACTTGACCAACCCACATTTGCAGCCTCAATGAATGACTCGAAAATCGCAAAATTTTTAAACCTCAACCTAGCCGATTCATCGGCCTATGATGATGTCGATTTTATTTCATGAAAAACATGAGGCAGATGATAAATAAAGCAAAAGTAACGAATAAATCACTGTGTCTTGATGATTTGATATAAAGCTATAAACAACGACTGCCAGTGTATCCCGTTTTCTTTCATTCTATCTCGCCTTCTCTACCTCCTTTTCTCTTTCTGGCTTAGGTCTAGATCTTTTTTACCTCTGTTGTCGTTTGTTATTAATGTTTGGAAGCTAGATCTAACTTAAAACCGTAGTTTTGACAGTCTATAAGTCATTAAATTTATAGATCTACTTTTGATCTAGAGATCTAGATCTAGAGATCGAAGTTAAATGTGATAGATTTATTATAGAACTGGACGATGTCGTTGGCTAGGTGCAACACTCAGTGATGAGCAATGACATAAGATGGGCCCAAAATGTTAAATTCCTTAGTTAAATGTTCATTTTCACCAAAACATATTTGTTACGATTCTCATTTGTGGGTTAGAATGAACAATGATGAGTCGTATGTGTGCCATGTGACTGTAAAACCAATTTGACCATCTATTCTATCAGCTGAAAACTACATAAAACTTTACAAGCCATTTTCTCAAAACTATGTTTCCTCAACTGGGCGACTTTAAAACATCATAATATTGTAACGAAATAAGACAGAGCCTTCAAATAAAGAGCAAAATGCTCAGGAATGTTTGGAGAATCCAAAAATGTGTCTTTCTCAATTTTCTTAAATTGCGACGGGTTTTCCTGTGCGCCCACACAATTATTCATCAGAAATTTAGAAGTTTCTCGACTTAGCGTTAATCTTATAATCTAAATCACTGATTAATGTACCCTCACCATTAACATAACTATTCTTTTTCGATGCAGACTTAAAAGTTTTAGACATGATATTATACTATTGACGATAACTTAATACGTTTGAAGGGTCCTCTGGGTCTACAGGACGATATCTTTTTGTTCCTATGCGTCTCATTTAAGTAGCAAATGTATCTTACTGCCAGAGTTACATTCGTGTTGTCCCAATGCAATCTGTCGGTGTTTGACTTTCAAGTCACTCGTACCACCGATGCCCATTCCCCCGTTTGTAGTTTTGTTTGTTTGTTTTTCTTTTCTTCTTCTTAGTGAAGTGGATGACCTAAGTAAGAGATACAGTAATGCGTCAATTAAATCTTGGCTTTAAAAAAGAACTCTCATATAATCTTCTTTTAATTTTGTCTTATACTCAGGGGTACACAAACCGACAAAATCATTGTTTTTCCATCTAAACCGCAATTGCCTCCTTCATATATTTATCATTTAATGTAGGCTATATAATTATCATGAAAACCTACTTAAAATTAATCTTGTAAGCAGAAAACAGCACTGCTTTAAGACTTGGTCTGACTGAATAAAAATATTGAATATAGCTCTTGATTCATAATTAACTACACATATAATATATAGTTTTGGACTTGTTTTAATTATCATATTGGTCGCATATACGAAACTAAAATGTCAGATATAGGGCATATTGATGTGTATCGTGTATGTCTGTAGTTATATAATACTACTGTATGATTGTATTGTGCCAGGCATGACATGTACGATGTGAAATTGTAAGCAAATATGGACAGATAAACAAACAGGTAGGTGGTGTATATATATATATATATATATATATATATATATATATATATATATATATATATATATATATATATATATACACATATATATATATCATATTCATATATAATGTATTTATGTATATATACATACATATATATATATAATTATATATATATATGTGTGTGTGTGTGTGTGTATAGAGAGAGAGAGAAAGAGAGAGATAGAGAGAGAGATTAATCAGTTTATCATTCTATTTGTTTGTCTATCTAAATATTGAGGTTTAGAGATTAATGTTTGTGCTTGACTCTGTATGGATCCAATATAATTGCGTTTATCCGTATGTGCATCTATTTAGAATCTATTCTAGCTGGTAAATCCTATTATTGCACGCAACGATATTGCATAAATTTGATGACGAAATGAAGTTAATTTTATTCAAAGCTCATCAAAATATGTTTGTAATTCCAAAAATATTTTTGGTCTAAAGCAATCATGTTTTTTTTGTTTTTTGTTTTTTTGTTTTTTTTGGTTTGGTTTTTTAATAAATGAACACTCAATACTTTCGAATTATAATGGAGGCCGTTTTTTTTTTAGCCGATCAGCCCGAATTCGGCGAAGTTATTTTAATTATAACATAAATGATGCAATGAAAATGTATTCTTTTCCCGACATATAACAGTGATACTAGATCTATATGACAAGTTGAAAAGCAGTCTAATACAATTTCTTTTCTTGCGTGCATATTCGGAATTCTTGGCACCTATTTAGCCAGCTAGTTAATTATATACATGTATACCTCTATCTCTTAGTTACAATCAATACTTTTTTTTTTTTTTTTTTGCTGTTGTTTTACGTACCTTCCTTGATTTTCTGTTTGATAGGCGACGGGTAAAATGAATTTGATTGCTGTACCATAATACAATAATTACGGTAGAAAGCCAGACAATAAAATTTGAAAATAATATTAGAGCAATTTCTTAGTTTTTCCCCCTCAGTCGGGAGGGCGTTTTGGATATCTCATAACTGTCTATTAGAAATTTGCATTCAAAAACATAGATCTGATGTCTGAGCTAAACTAAAATCTAGATCTAGATCTAACTTGTAGATATAAAATATTCTTCAACGCTCAGCCTTCCCAAAAATCATATGTCACAAGCGTTCCTGCCTTAACCTTTCTATCTAAACAATGTTGTAGTTGACCATTTCACGTCATTGTAACAAGCCTATCGTTTGACCTTACTCTGCGCTTGCCTTTGCCATCTCTATCGGGGATTTCTCGGCTCTAATGCAATGAAACGAGAGAAATTTTAGTGCGCAAATTTTTTGATAGTTTCTCCAAACCAACTTCTATTTTATCGATTCAAATTTTCTTTTATTTTCTTTTTAACATGCTACCGCTTTTTTTCTGTTGACAATGAGTTTTGGGTTTTTTGTATATAGCCAGTCCACAACAAGGTGATCTCAGGCTTTTAGGCCCTCCGACAGGCCGGGGCGCCGATGGCGGGGCTCGAACCCGCGACAGAAGGGTCCCTGCAGATCTCAGGGCGGACTCACAAGCCACTGTGCCACCGACGCCCCCCTGTTGACAATGATGACATAGAGTTTTCAAGAATGTATTCACTTCATATTTATAAATTTTTCTTTCTTTTATCCATTTGTCTTGTGATAAATAATATCAATGAATTTTCTTCAGTACACCATTGTGACTTGAGGATTCGATTTTGTAAATTATTCAAGAAATAATGTAGTTCAGTGAGTTATATTACGGTACGCCAAATAAAAATATATTTAGAACTGTGGTTGGGTTAAAAGATGCACATATCCAAGTCACATGATTTTCTCAAGAATGGTTTTTTAATTTCCCATGAAAAATGTCAGCGTTTTTGTCTATTTTGTTTACTTCTCATAAGAGCCATTTGCGCTTATTAAAAACTATCATTGCTATTTTCACTAAAAAAAAAAAAAAAGGCGTGTGTATTGGGAAGGGGTGGGGGCATGTTACACAATAAATTAAAATTTTTAAAATGATTATTGAATTTCCGAAAAAAAAAAAAAAGAAAAAAAATGTGATCATTTAAACCCTGATACTCACAAAATCCGAGACTTTTAAGCATGTTACAAATTTATTTTAGGAGGCCCAATACCTATTTGCCTTTCTTCTTCATGCAAATACAAAAAGGTTTCACTCACTGCTACAATAATAATATTTGAAATAAAAATTTAAAAAATAAATAAATAATAATGCATGTAATAATAAAAATTATAATAATAATAACAACAACAACAACAACAACAACAACAACAACAACAATAATAATAATAATAATAATAATAATAATAATAATAATAATAATAATAATAATAATAATAATAATAATAATAATAATAACCGGCGACACAATAAGAGGAACCATACTAGAGCCAAAGCATAATGCTGAGATGCATCACCCACCGCGCTACAGAATGTGTGGACCATGGCCCTTTTACAGGCTCTTGACACCGCTACGTTGGAATTTGAGAAGCCATTTCCCATGCAGATCACTAAAAGGCACTTTAATCTGCTTTAGGTTTTACGTCCTCTAAGTAGATGATGCCTCACACTAAACATATAGAATTGTATGTTCTGTGGCTGATGTCTAAAAAAGTTTTTTATGTGGTGAAACTAACATATAGAATTCTATGTTATGTGGCTGATGTCTAACAAAGATTTACTATGTGGTAACACTATAATATATAATTGTATGTTATGTGACTGATGTCAAACAAAATTTTTTACGTGGTAAAACTAAACATATAGAATTGTATGCTTAGTGGCTGATGTCTAACATAGGTTTATCATGTGGTGTTACTTGTAAAATAAAATTGTATGCTATGTATTTGATGTCTAACAAAGAACCATTTTGTGGTGAAACCACACATTTTATGCTATGTGGCTGATTCTCTAACTCTTAGCCCATTTCCTTTCAGTCTCACTTTCTTTCAAGTCTCATAGGAAAGAAATAACAGTCCAATACCACAGTATTAACAGTTTTGCTAGATCACTTTTATTAACAGAGAAACATAGAATAGTATATAGCTCTCCCACTGGGTGCCTTTTTGTCGATCACAAAGCAAAACATAAGTTCTCACAATGTGGTTAAGTCTAAATAAAAAATATGAAGATTACACTCTATTGGATACATGACAAAAATCACACCCGTAATAACGACAAGCATGGGAACCAAACTGGAAAAAATAAAACATCACCTTTCTTGATCAAATGGCTTTACCAAAAAATGTTAGCCCAAATAAACAT
The DNA here is from genome assembly GCA_019648995.1 of Plakobranchus ocellatus. NCBI lineage: Eukaryota > Metazoa > Mollusca > Gastropoda > Plakobranchidae > Plakobranchus > Plakobranchus ocellatus. Next base: position 2,034,513 of record BLXT01004186.1, on the reverse strand, counting down.
ATTTGATCTTCTATATACTTCTTACGATATACATAAAGCTAGTTGAGCTGAAAATATGCATAAATTTCCCATCCCTATGACAACTTTTACAAGTGAAAATGATTATAACATTATCCTGTCCACTATCAATAGCAATTTCACAGCTTGAGCACATGTAGGCTTTGCTCAGTGCTAAGAATGCTTTATTGATGAGTCTTTAACCTCATCACAAGGGGAGTTTTATTGAGAAAGAAGGGAGATATGATAACATTATCTTGAAGCAGATGCTGAATATTTATAATAAATTTCAACAGGAGCTGAAACAACTTATGAGACTTTATCTTAACCATCAGGAGAATCATGGAGAATCCAAAGTCAAAGTCAGTTTCTTGTGGACTTAAAAGGGACAACTTGTTTCAATCTTGCAGACCCACACTAATTTTACCAATATCAATAACAAAATACCAATCTAGGGAAAAAAGATGAAAGGTCCTCATATTTCAAGGATTTTTGAGCCAAAATATGGGGTGAGCCGTAAAATTGTTCAAATTGCCAAGGAGTTTGGCAACTGTATGTTTGTCAGCCTCACAAAGAAACAAACAACTGAATAACATTAATGAATATAAAGCTGATGGTGTCCGATATTTAAATGATTATTAAAGCCAATGAATTTATAGGAGTGGAAATAATGATAAAGCAATTGACTACCATAGAAGGGATGACCATATTATATCACCATCCTGAGTCATTAAAACATAAGAATGTTCTCTTCTGCATTCACTCACCACTAACTGGGTGAATAAATCACTCAAGACTCAACTAAAGGTGGCAAGACAAACACGTGAAAACTGCCTCACAATGTATTACATGAAGGAAAAAAAAGAAATCAGGGTCTTACTCCTTCTCCTGGGTTCCTCTACACTTTTGAAAATGATATTTATTCAAAGAAATCAGGAGAATCTAAGTCCAAGTATCAACAGCATGGAAATCACAGCCTCTTAATTCTCGTGATAATATATTGTTTTATAGTCAAAAGTCTTCGACTTCATTGCCTCAAACACCAATGTTAGACTTCTGATATCTTCAGAGACTATGTAAGACACAATCCGTCCAAGGCTATTGAAAAAATCGAATCACATTGCTTGCAGGCAGAAAACAAACAACCTATGTACATATTAACATTGTATATAAATTATCTATAATCTAATGCCAACAATATTAATATCTGTTCAGATAGGCAGTAAGTAGAGAGCATTAAAAAAATGGGTTTAAAAAACTCCAAATAAGTTTAATTAATAATACCAGCTTTTTTTTTTTTTTGACAAGATCCATCCATATGAACAATAGGAGAAAAAACAATAGGAAGATGAGCTTTTCACAGGTAAGCTTACTTGTACAGGGTTTAAGTATAATTTCTTGAATAAGAAATTGCTTTGAAGAAAACAAAAGAAGCAGGAGGCAAAATACATGGTGACAAGTTTATGATTCTTTTTTTCATTTTCTGCATCTCCTCACTTCCCACATAACATCAAGTCTTGGTGGCACAATGGCTAGTGAACTTAGCCTAGAAAGTAGAATTTGCAGGGATCTTTCCACCACAGGTTTCAGTTTGAGCCCTTTATTAGTTCTCTTCATTATATGCACAAAACAAGCAGTTAAAATCTTACATCTAAAGCATATTGAGTTTGTAAGAGACAAAGTTTATGACCTCATCTAAAGCATGCAACATAATTGAGGTTCAAACATCAAGAGAAAATGCCTATATGTAAAGAAAGTCAACATATTTATTACACACTAGACGCTCACTTTCATTGCTTTTATATTCATGCATAAACAGCACATATAGTTACGATTATGTATAATGTATGCAACATAACAATGCCAAACTCAAATGAGAAACATATGAATGGATAGAAAATGGTAAATGTGAAGAATAGTTCAAGGTTTTCTCCATTTTGTCCTTCTTCACAAAGACTTTCAACCATGTCAAAAGCTAACATCTTGTAAATAATCAGCTCAAATCAGTCTTGCAATCACCATGGCAAAAGGTCACATTCAGAATTATTTTTCAATGAGCCAATTAATTGCTTTAGATGTATATCGAAAGTTCTCATTTTCACTAGATTCAAAATAAAAGTCTAGAAAAAAAAAACCACATACACAAATAAAATATATTCACACATATGCCCTGTATAGCTTACCTATTGGCCTTTGAGGTTAAAGGTTATTGCACACAGTTTCAATTCTCATACAAAAAAAAAATACTTTTTTATCTTCATCTGTATTCCTGCAACAAAACTTAAACCCAATGACATTCAATTCAACTGATAACATGGACAATGCAGGTACTAAAATATGTGCCACAAACAGGTGCAAATTACATTTTTGCATGAATTTGCTTACATTTTGCTAATTTAATAATAATAGAAAATAATGTTTAAATAAAACAGAAAAAAAACATTGTCTCTTCTCTAATTCTTCCAAAAGATATGAGATTTTGAAATACGTGTTTATTATTGTTATCATAATTACTTATTTTTTGCATGTTGAAACAGTAAAAATTGTGAAGACTATTGTGAAGTGTCCACAGCAAATTGTGAGCAGTTTAACCCTGGTTGCTTCGCATATTTTCATTGATTGTTTTTTAATATAAATGCAAACACATCTTTATCTGACTTTCTGACTGTTTTCAATAAGAACTCAAGTCATTGACAGTTTTTTTTTTTTTTTTTGTGTGTGTGTGTGTTTCTTCTGTATGTGTTTTGTTAGTTGTTTGGGTTGGTTTTTTTTTTGTTTTTTTTGGGGGGAGGGGGGCCGGGAAGAGGTAATCCTTGCTCGTTTATTACACGTAGGACTTTCAAATTTTGGAAATATGATATGCATCCTGGTATATAACATAAAAACTTTTGGCCCCCATTTAATTTTTTATTAAATTATTATTATCAATTTTTGAATTTTTAAACAGGAGGGTGTAGTCTATGGCTATTTTCAATCTAGACTAGTTTGTGCAGCAAAACTGCATATAAGATGACACTAAACTGAGATGGTTGCATTTGATGGACATGATAAGCTGAAAACTATGGGCAACATGGTTAACTCATTTCTTTTTGTTGTTTTTTTTTCCCAAACACAAGGGTGCCCACCCCTTGAAGCCAGTCCAAATATTCCTAATTAATGGTAGACAAAGAATAAATAATTAGTTTCAGACAAAATGATGCCAGTTTAAAGAAACCACAATCTTCTTTTTTATCACAGGGCACTTTTTATGTCTTGAAGGAAGTGCAAACATTCCTCTTTTGGCGTTTACAATTGTGAATAAAACAGGAGAATGGCAAGGCTCAGCCAAGACAATTGTAAAACAGGAGAAAGTTAAATCAAAGCCAAGGCAATTATTGTAAAAACAGAAAAATGTTGAATCTCGGCCATGACGATTGTGGAATGGAAAAAGGAATATGTTGCCTCAGCCAAGACATGGGCAGGTTTAAGAAAACGCAATCTTTTCTATCACAGCCACATTTTTTAACCATCTAGAAGCCTGTTCAAATATTCCTCATAAGTGAGTTTTAATGTTATAAACACGTGGGAGAAATGAGGTCTGGACTAACATCTGTTCTGTTTTAAAAAAACGCAAAATTCTTCACGCATCTGGTTCTCTAGCTTGTTACTTGTGATCTTTGTCTCACTACTATAGGAGGCGAAGTGTAAAGATGTGATGTACATTTAAAAAAACAAAACAAACAGAAATCATGACATTTTGAATTCCAAAGTTAAGAGGCTGCAGCTTTGTTGTTTGAAATGGATGCTCTTCACTAGCAAACTTCACCAAAATACTGATAAGCAACAAAAAAGGCATAATACTGATCCAACTTGACGCTGTATATTGAAATTGTTTGCACAAAAATGTAGGTATGACTATAAAAATGAGTATGAAAAGTAAAAAAAACTTGTTTGCATTAAAACAAAAATGCTCTCAAAGAAATCACATTGTTGGTTTAAATATTTAGCTGAGTAAATTTTGCACCTTACAAACAATAATTGATATTCCTTACTCAAACATGTGTCTCGTTAGTTCAATCCTAATCAAAAGTTAAAATTTCCTCAGTTTACAAAAAAGTGAAACTGAATTTATATCATTTATTAACTTAGCGTTAATTTACATTGCATGATAATTTTATCTTTTTTTAATTACTTTTATAAAAAAAAAAAAAAATTTCCATCAAGAAGAGGAAGCCATCATGGAAAACAGTGGTTTCAACTGAATCTATTGGACATATGTATGTATATATTATTCAATGATATGCTTATTGGTCAATAAAGTATGTAGTCTTTCACATTTTTGATTGGCAAATTTTAAACTTTTTCATCCACAAACACATGAAAAAACCAACCAAAAAAACAGAAGAAAAATAACTTCCATTACCTCTCTTACTGATCACATCTTTGATTGAAGGTGTTTAAAGCACTGGCTTATTTGGCAAAATTATGAGATGAAAATGTGAGAACACATGCAAATGATAATGCGTATGAGTGGCCGTCTCACAGATGTCCATGTGTGTTGGACGAAGTGACCTGCCTCAACAACTTGGGACTGCAGTCACAGAAGGCTACGCCTGCTCCTGCTCGGTACTGCTGGATCCCATGCATTGGTTGCCACCTGAGGAAAATATGAAGGGAGCAAGAATACATATACATATAAAGGTTTCCCTTCCACAAGCTAATATTGGAATATCATTAGGCTTCACGGTTTAATCAAGTTTGAGCCACAATGATCCAAATAGATTTTGTTGGAAACAAATACAGACCTCCACATTCAACAAATTAAGAACTGTGAATTTAGATCTCAAACTGGAATGGCTTGAAAATGTACCAAAAAAAAGGTGTGCAAAAATTCTATTTTTTATGAGGCTCTGAGCCTCATTTCAGTTAAGTTTTTAATTAATAAAATTAGTCAAACCTTTTTCCTTATTTGTATGCTACCAGAGTATATCATTCTACTATTCTAAATCTCTGTTTGCAATGTATGTCTTAAACTGCAGGAATAGTTTCTGTTCGTAAAATCTTATTCTTTTATGAGAAACTAATTTGATTTTTTTACTTATTTTTTACATATATATATATATGTGTGTGGAATGAGAACATTTTCAGTTGGATCTCATGGGTATCTATACAAAAGGCACAGCATTTTACAGTAAAAAAAAATCCTGTATTTTTTGTATCGTCTTTCAAATGCCATATTTAACTCAAATCTGCCAGCACTTAACATTTACCATTTTTTTACTTCTTAAGATAAATCTCTAAATGTCTTTCCTGCAGACAATATCATTTTTCTAATCACTGAGTAAAGAATTCTGAAGGGTTTCACAACACAATGTCTCTGGACCAGTTTGAATGAGTTAGAGGTCGGATTTTTAATATCTCAAATCATCGTTACTACCAGAGGAGACACTTAATGACAATGAAAACTGCATGGGAGAATTGTGACAAGACATTGGGATCTAAACTGTTCATAAAAGCAGTGATAAGAAGAAAGAAAAATAAATTAAAATTCCTTTTTCTCAAAGATTTTGTCCTACATGTGAATTAATTAACAGAAAACGCCTCAATACAAATGTTCCATGAACTATTTTTACAAAGCTAAAAAAAAAAGACATAGAAATGCAAATCTTTGTATTTTTTTTTTCTGTGAAAATGATCTAGTGCTTTTTTACCATCAAAATTATAAAATAGTTCCATTCTTAATAATCTCAAAAATTCCAAAAATGGATGTAGCCTGTTTCATCACAAAGCCTTCAAATTTTTTTATAACAATCTTTTCTTCTCATAAAGTAAGTTGTTAATAATACTTTGATCTTCCTTACTTGTCTGTAAGAGGGTCATAGGCCTCAACAGAATTGAGATAACTGGATCCGTTGTGGCCGCCAACAGCAAAGAGCAAGCCCCCCAGAGCACTGACCCCCACACCCCCTCTGCAGCAGGACATGCTCGCTACCTGGGTCCAGCGGTCAAGCTCGGCATCATACTTCTCAACACTGTCCAGAGGAGAGTTGTCATCAAAACCCCCTGCACAAAAAAAGTATAAACTAACTGGTGAAAAAATGCGGAGTATAAATATTTTTCTCTGACTGACTATGTGTTCTTGGTGAATTCAACAAGGTGTTAAACCATACAAGCCAGACACAGCTATGTAAAACTTAACAAAACAAAATTAGTGCCAGCAAGCTATGGTGGCTTTTCTACTCACACATTAGGGTAAAAAGTATCTTCCCCTCTTACCAACAACATATAGATGTCCATCTAGAACTGCAACACCGGCACCAGCTCTACGTTTGTGCATACATGCAACTGGAAGCCAGCGATTACAAAATGGGTCATACTTCTCACAGTTGTCCAGGGAACTTGTACCATCATTTCCTCCCAGTGCATACAGCTGACCCTGCAATGATCAGAGACAAAAAGAAATGTGCAGATCATTCAATGCAAAATGGATTTTACTCTTTCCTCTTGGACAAACATGAAAAGGTAATTAAAAAATAAAAACTAATTTAAATGAGAACTAGAAAGGTGTGTTCAGAAGATGAAGTTCACAGCTTACATTCAAATACAAAATCATATGATCGCTGAACAAATAAGATAGTTAAAAAAAAAAAAAAAAAAGTTTCTTTGAAAGTTAATTTTAAAAAATTGAAGCCTGTATTTAAAAATATGAAACATTACTAAGATTACAAGGACAGGGCTTAGCTTTTAAGCCTAATTGTAAGAAGTGTGATTCTCACCTTTAGAGTAGCCACTCCAACTCCTCCCCTTGGTACCTCCATAGAAGCAATAAAACTCCATGTGTCAGTACTGGGCTCATAACGCTCAACGGTGTTGAAGCATGTTGTGTCATCAAGGCCTCCTACAGCATATATCACTCCACCCAGACAGGCCAAAGCAATGCCACGCCTGGAAAAATCGGCATGAAACAAAAGAATAACACTGTTAGAAAATAGATCAGCAAAGAACAAAAAACAAAACACTCCATGAAAATATATCTTGTCCCCAGACTTTTTTTTTTTTTGGCTCTTGAATAATAGACCAATTTTTAATACAAAAGCTTTCTAAATGAATATTTTTAAGGCAAATAGCTGTGCCTATTTGTCTTTGGACCAGCCAAACTGAGTTAGGAAGTTGCATTTTTGAACATTTGAAATCATTGGCACAACCAAAAACTGCTTGGCATTAGTGAAAACTGGACAGATATCTTGTGATTCTGTGCCAAGCTTTGACAGTTTAGGTCTCTTGAAGAAAGTTGTGAAAAGAGGCAAGCACTCTTAATTTTTCAAAGTTTTACATGTAACATTCATAACATTAAAAATGATGTAGACATAATACAATTCTATACATTCTTGAAGCATTATAAAAATTTGTATCCAGAAGTCATGGTCAAAATAAAACTTTTTCTTTTTCAGTGGCTGTTTTGAACACCTAAAATGGCGCTAAAACAGCAATAATCATTTTTTTTTTTTTTTGTTTCAATAAGCCCCTTCACTGCAAGGAAATCTCAAGGTTTTTGGGCCCTTATCAAGCCAGGCCGTCGATAGCAGGCTTCAAACTTGACAGTGCAACAGAAAAAATCCCTGCCAATTTCAGGGAATGAATGAAGTCAATATGACTGCCAGACAATAGCTGTGTGGATTTTTTAAAAGCAAAGGATCTTAGGCCAAAAAATGTGTTGACTCAATTCATCTGGCAAAGCCAGTAAAAAAAAAAACAGGATAAAGTAGTTTCCGGAAGTCAACATTGTAAACATTCATTTTGATTTCTGGTACAGCTCGTACTTTTAATGATTTGTTTTCTATTGATAAAACTTTCACTTTTTTGTAACCAGTCATGGTTTAATTGTATCTCCCCAGATTTTTTTGGGGGGACTGCGGTTTCAAAATCCTGACTCATTGAGATCCCCAGTTTCACAGACAAATCCCAGCCCTGCTACAGTGGAACTTGGCTACAATGAAACCCATAAGGGCGTGGTGCACAGTCCCGTTATAAGCAAGGCCCACTGTAAAAATAAAAGGAAGATAATCCTTGAAAACAGCACCTAACTAAAATTACCCCCCTTTTATAAGCGGCTAGTATTAAACGTGACCCTTGCGTACATCGTATTATATTTTTCATTGCATTGTGTGTGTGCATGAATTGTTTTGACTGTCTGTATTTATTGGTTCATGGTTTTTTTTTTCTTGTGCGTATGTCTTTTGTGAAGTGTTTTTCTTCCCTTTTTTACATTTTCTTTTTTTTATTTTAATTTGTTTTTAGTAGCATTAGTAGGCTACATTATGTATTTAAGTGGGTCCAGAATATGGTGTTTCACAATGCTTGGTTAAACCAAGTATGCAAACAGCGATCTAATTCCTGGAGCCTGTTGTTTTCAGTCGCTTCCGATCAGGTTGAAAGTTGCCTTTGGTGAGGGCTGACATGATAGCACCCTGTCTTTCAAGAATGTATAAAGTGTTCTTGATGAAATCTCATAATCTCGACAGATCTGGGCTTTTGACTTTACTTTCTTGTCCACCTCCTCAATGATTCTGGCCTTTACAAAGAAAAACTTTTCTTATTCTTGAATCTTGATTCCATGCTGGATAAACACAGACCGCAATCAAACGTAGGCTTAGAAATTTAGATCTAGAGATCTATTCGTTAATGCGACCTGCGAGCGTCAGAGCGAGACTGAGAGATAAGAGGCAATTTCGCAAAACACTGGACCTAGATCGATGCTTTCTTTGTTCATTGAGTCAGTGAGTAACAACCACAACGGTGTAAATGTAAGCCTAATTGAAATCTATCTAGGCATTGAACAAAATAGACGCACCACGAGGGCTTGAAAAGTTGTATGCGCCCAGTCTTTTCCTCATCAGCCCCACCCTCAGTCTCTTACACTACCAATCACACACTCTGACAGTCACAGTCACACATGCCTCTTGCTAGCCTACGGCTGACGGACCATTCACCACTCAGTCCCATGCCTTTTTTGCCAATCTAAGTCGCCAGTGTTGCATCATTCTCTTTCACCCCCTGATGCGCAAGGTGTTCATTGGCTAATATTTTGAATGAAAGTACCGAAACAGACCATGGCTTTATCTCCTTTGTATCAATACCGATGTAAATTTAGATTCATCGCAGAGCTATAGTCCTTTTCACGAATCTATTTGTAGGCCTAGGCTTAGGCTTTTGTACGAAGCTGGGTCCCGCTGTAGGCAAGCTTATCATGTAGTAGATGCCGTTCTAGCAAAAATAAAATATAAAGGATATATAAGGGAAAATAACGGGCTTGTGTCAAGGTCCCGTTGCATGCAAGGTCCCGTTGTAACCAGGTCCCATTGTAGGTGAGCTCTACTGTATGAGCACTGACATCTCACAACAGTCAGAGAAAGGTTTCTCCATCTCACTCATAGATACCATACCTGAGAGTAGCCATCTGAGCAATGGGTTTCCACGAATTGCACTTGGGATCAAAGACTTCACCACTCTGGAGATGTTCACTCCCATCATGGCCACCTACTGCATACAACAGACCTGATCAGTGACACACAAGAAATGGTTGATGCAATTGATGATTGTTCTACCATGCAATGTAATCCAATATGATTGTGTATCAATGAATCTGTTGATATTATGTCTGTTATATATAAAACAAAGTCAAGGGTATGGTCTATTGAGAAACAAAGGCAAAGAGAGAAAAATCCTGTTTACAAGCTTTTACAACTCTGAACCTCTGAACCCATTGAGGCCAGGATACAAGCTGTGCCAAATTTGATATATTCCCTTAAAAGTGACTGTATATGGACTCTTTTAAGACGTCAGCCCCTCTCACCTTATTGTGTATTTACAGGACTTTGGTGGCTATTAAAATATCTGAGGCTGTGCACATTTTAATTTTCAAACAATTCATATACTCATACAGATTTTCAACAGGTTTCAATAATTGCTTCAATTTTTTTTTAGTGATAAATAAATAACAAAGTGTTAAACAAAATAAAAGAACGGAAGCACTAACTGGTGGTCTGGGTATGTCAAGAATCAGTCAGCAACACTTTAACTCTTCGTGACCTTTAGGTTTTTTAATTTGACCGAAGGGTATTTTTAGGGCACTAATAAAATTATGGGATGGGTGTAGAAAATTTGAGATAACTAAAGTTTTATGAAAGATACAGTATAAAGTTAAGTATGGATGTGTTCATAAATAAATTCTGCACATTTCTAGCCTATTTATATTTCGTTTTTTTACATATGCTCAAATTAAACACAAAGGAAACAGAAATGTAAAAAAAAAATTTTGTATAAAAAATTCAGCTATCACACTTGTGGTTATCCATCAAATGTTAAAGAAAAAAATACTTTCACCAGCATCTAGTTCTAGATCTACATTGCTATTGTTTCCATCAGCTAAATCTTATAGAAACAACCTCAAAGCTTGTTCAGCAGTCACTCTATGAGGTGATTGGTTTCCTGATGCCATTTTGAGAAATCTAGACTCCTAGAACAATAAATCTTTGGGTGCTAGCAAAATCAGCTGATTGTTGTTTACATTTAGATCTACAGGGCTCTCTCTAAAGATCGCTTACACTTGCAAGAAACTAGCAAATTAGGCCAAATAAACGTTCAATGTAATGGACAAAGACCTACTTGCAACTGTCGTAATAGATAATGTAGTTATTGACGCAAAATATTTGAAGGTGCGTATTTTAACACAGACCTTACAGTGAGCCTCTGCGAGCGGCTTGCCGGTTTTCCTGAAATTCCTGAGACCGCTGGGAGCCGCTCATTGGATTTTGATTGTTAAGGTCAGTGCTAAAATGGGTTTTAAGGTGAGCTCATGAATCTGTTTTCACTGATATTCTCTAACTTAATTGCCCCATTTCAGACATACATAAGTCTTGATGAAAGAAAAATCCCAAGCTAACAGAGGAGGGGGTTCAATCTCTGTAAAAGCCCCAGTGAGCACTTCATTTGAACTTTCAATTTTCTTGCTGAACATGATGCCTCATTTGGAGGCATGCTCATGCAAGCAAATCCAAGGCTTTAAAAATCCGTTTACTCACCATTTCTTCACTGCAAAAGAGTGGACACTAACCCTACCTAGTGAAATATAGCAGATTCCCTAGAAGCAGCGCTGGTCTCCTATTAATATATTAATAGAAATGCATCAAAAGCAAGTAAAAGAGTAGCAACAACCTCACCATTGAATGAGCAGACACCCACGTGCCTGCGTCTTGTAGCCATATCTGCCACCCTGAACCACTGGTCTTGGCGAGGATCATAACATTCAATAGATTTGAAAGGATCTCCCGAGGCCCCACGACCTCCAACACAGAACAGGACACCTGCAGGCGGAGACAGACATGCAAAAAGTAAGAGTCAAGTTAAGCCCAATCACAATAGTTCACACAGCAAAAGTGAAATCACATGTTGAAAATATTCCAACTCTCCACTCTTTGACAATATAAGATTTACATCAAATCAGTGCTCTGACATGTTTCGTCAATGACGCAGTAGGACTTGACTTCCATTAAGACTGAGAGGTTTAAGAGAGTTAATTCAAATAGCAAATCCTTATTGATTAGTTTGGGCTCGAAAATTTTATTTCAAGCATTCCAATCTAATGCCTAAGACGGTAAAAACTTTGAATGAAATTGTATGTCACTATTTGTGTGGCTGTTCCACAAAGTAAGGCCACTTGTAGACCTATTTGACTGAATTCAAATTAAAAATTCCAGAATTAATAAAGTAGAAAGTAACATTGCTTTACCTACAAAAAGCCTTATGCATGACTTTATACACTCTAAGAAAAATTAAATATGTCATTTGCACCTCTCTTATTCGGTGTTTTTAATTAAAGTCAATCACATAAATCAGCGACTGACTAGAGCACATTTAAGAGTACTTTTTTATTTCCCTCTCAAACAGAGAACAATATTTGAAGTGAGTAATCCTCTAATATACTCCTCATAGCATTTATTTACTCACGAGTTTGTCATTGTACTACATTTTTTAATATTAATTTTTAGAGCTATTACAAACACACACATTAATGATTCAAATTTTTCTGACATGAAAATGCCCAAAGCTACACTAAATGCTTATAAGATAAATCTTCTAAACTCAAGAAAAAAAAAAGGGTTAATAACCAACCCAAATGTTATTTTAAAACATTGGTGTTAGTTCCATTCATCTGCTTGAACTATGATCTTTAGGTAAGATCTTGCTTTTTTTTTCCTTTTTATTTAGTTTGAATATTAAAATTTGCTAATTTTTTGAATTGATATAAATGTAAATGCAAATTGGATTCATAACTGTACCACAAGTCCTAATATTAGAAGTGATTTTCCGGTCTTTGGTATAAATAGAAATCACTGAATATGGAAACAAATAAATCTACATACCAGCATAGCTTTTGCGTGGCCGAGATCTCTCTGTGATTTTAAAGTCAGAGATGATACTGGCAAGACACATCTGGTAATGTTTAGCCTCATCAACAAAGTCACGGCAGACAAAATTGCTGCGGATCAGCTCTTCCTTCTCCACATTCTTCATCAGGAAGTCTGCATTCAGAAGAGGAAGTTTCACCTGGGTGGAGACAAATTGTCACGAGAAATTAGAAAATAGGCTTATAGAGGTGCCATTCGTCATCAAATTATCTAATGGTGAGAAATTATGGTTGTCTTTGTGTAGAGGGATCATATATTTCCAATATTTCCTTTCTCTTTTGAGTCTCTCAAAAACTGGATTCATTTTGTAATGGACTAGAAAGGAACAACTCTAAGATTCTGCAAGTAAAACAAATTGTAAGTCATAATGACATGAATATTAAATTGAAAAAAAGGCCCCACCCCAAAAAAATGTTATCTTCTTTAAAAATATAATTTTACATTAATACACACAGACTGGCTGATTAAAAAAAAAAAACAACAGACCTAAGTATTACAAACTACACTTCACTTAAAACTGGTATACTGCCGTACCACTACCCTATCATTAAACATAATTGAGTAGGAGTAATAATAATTATCATTAACTGAAGGACAAGTAGACTTTAGACCTGTGCCTTAAGAAAGGAAAGGCAAAGATTAAATTTTTTATTTCTTGTGAATCAGGCTTAACAGGATTTTTTCTTCACCTGCATTCAGGGTGATGAGCAAAACTCAGTGAATTGTACCAGCCAATAGAATTCACTGTTTTCACAAACTTTATAGTTCTCATATACCTTGAGTTTTAGACAATTCTAGCATCCAAGCTGAATACAGAGGGTTTGTAAACCATTCAAAATTCAAGAAATGTTTTCCCATTGCTGAATGTGAAGTATAAATGCCCCTTGTGGTAGCTAGATCTGAAACGTTGAAAAAAAAAATGAAAAACCAAACTTATTAATACACCAACCTTCTCCAACAGAGCTGGTAGGTGTCCTTTCCTCATCTCCGGGTCTCGACGCATCCATTTCATGATTGCCTCGTAGACCTGCTCCTCCGAGTCCACATTGAGATCACCAGACGAAATGAGCTCATACAGAATAGGGTAAGGCATGGTCAGAAACTCTTCATTCAGGGACACTGTGGTGAAGTTGTCACGGATGTAGTCATCAGCCATTTTTATTAACTCCACCCGGTTGTGCAGCTCTGCAAAGCTGCGCACCTATTCAAAGGTTTATGGCAAAATTTTTATATCAATACTAATATTTTATTTCTTGCCATTGCAGCATTGCTTTTTTTTTAACTAATAAAAAAATTTAAGAAAACATTACCAATGTTCACAAAAACAAATTCATAGGATTCAAAACATTCATATATCAGCAGATAAAAAGAAAAATATTTGGGTAAAATTGCTTTTGTACGATTACTGTGATTTATTAATTGTCCTGCTTGAGAGATTTAAATGGAATCAAACATAGCCATTTTTGTCTGAAACAAAGGAATACTAACATTTGTTGTAAGGAAATGTTATGAACTCAACATTTTCACGATAATATTTTGTCTTTGAATATTTTTCAGCCCAAGGCTGCTTTACATGAGCTTTGGAAGGGTGAAAACAATATCAAGCTACATCAGTGTTGAGCCAAGATATAGGATTTTCATTCTTTTTTGGGTTTTTTTTTGTTTTTTAAAAAAGGCATTTTAAATAAGAGAATAAGTACTTTAAATTCATATTTGTTAGGTTTTGTATGCAACATCCAAGTTAATAGTAATAATCCTAAGATTTACCGATTTTTTTTGTTGTCTTTAATACATTAAATAACTTTTCAAACCTGTATGCAGTTGGAGGGATGCAGATGGGTCTGCATAAAGCTGCTGCATGCATTGGCAACTGATTCGACTTGAAGGATGGAGGCAGCAAACAGGATGGATTGGACATTGTCCGTTGTCAGTTTTATACGAGATGTGTAGGCAAAGTGGATCAGCTGGGCCATGGCCTCCTCATCAATGTCATTGATTCTGATTGATTTCTCAAACGATTCCGACATCTGAGATTTAAACATGGCTCTGAAGTAAAGGCTGACACAGGCCAGCACCAGGCGATGGCACAGAAACACTCGATCTCCAACCTGTTTATTGATTATCAAAAATATGACATTTAAAAAAAAATTGCAAGAGAATCTTTGCTTGTTTGCACGGATTATTGTGATCTGATTGCAATTCGCAAACTTTATGATTCAGCCTGATAACATTTTGAAAATCTCAAGCTAGTTGATTAAAGCCAAAAATATGCAATCCTGTAGATATTAGGCTAGAACTTACTAACAGTGTATCACCTTGGACAAGGATAAAAATTTTAAGGGGCCGTAAACATTGCAAAAGCAAAAATTTCATTGCACTATTATCAAAAGCAAGTTACTTTTTTAAAATTTATGATGCCTCCGATGTAAAGAAAAATTTTATTATAACTTCTCGGCCTTCTTTTTTCTGTTCAATCCCACAGAATTATTTCCATATGTAAAAGAACATTGATCAAATAATGATTTCAGAAAGAATTTTAAAAAGCATATATACCACTTTGTTTTTAATGTACATGTAGTAACTAGTATAAGAACTATCTTTTTTGATAGCAAAGTATTCCTCTGTGATAGTAATCAGTATACACCTACATTGATTTCCACATCGCAAAACTCTCCAGCCTGGTAAAACTGATACAAAAGGGTGAAGTTCTCTTTGAAGTGTCCATCAGCGACAAACTCGAGGCAGTACTCGTCTGCCATCAGAAAAGGCTCAAGTTTGACAATTCTGAAAAACAAAATTAATGTTAGATTAAAAGCTCCAATTCACAGATTTCTTTGGTCTAGGTTAGCTAAAAAATTACATATTTTCCTACAAACTTTACATAGCCATCCATTAACTCTACATAAAAATATTTACATGGAAAATTGCTGAGAGGGTTTTAATCATCTGTGAATAGGGTCTCTTATAAGACAATTTTTTAAATCCCGCTTTGGAACTTTAAATCAATTTTGAACGAATCTAAACATTGTTCTTCAGGCTATTTTCATGCATTTCCACTTCCTACATAAGTGTGTAAATGTCTCTAAAATGTTTACAGACCATGAGATCTGGATCATAAGTTCAAGATCTACATGATATCTAGGTTTTGGCTTAGCGATCTATTTTAATCAAGATTTGGGCCTCTACCTTGCCCAGTTTTTGAATCCTCCCAATGTTTGGGCTGCAACTTTGCCTTTTCACAGATCTTCTAGGGATCTACTCCTGTGTACTTAAAAGGCTAATCTGCTCAGCCTGTGTCAATCTACATTTAGGCAAAAGCAGTTCTCGACTAGATTGAAGCTAGACTAGACCTGAGTCCTAAAGAAGGCAGGGTGTATGGATGTGGAATGGAATGGCTAATTAGTAATATCTATCTTAAGATTTAGAAATCTAGATCTAATCTAGATTCTAGATCTAAAATCTACATCTATTAACCACCCAAAATTTAACAGATTTTGTTGCTGTTGTATATTTGGGTTATGGTCAGTCGGTCCAACAAACTGGACTAAGTAGGAAATAGCTAAATAATTATCTAGATCTAGAACTAGATCTAAATCCAAGATCTAGATCTAGAGGCTAAATAGCCAGTGCATCCTTCTTTTAGGAAGCCAAGGCAAAAGGTCTATGTTTTGAGTTCGCCGAGCTTTCAGAACTTCATATTGAGAAGAGCTAGCTATATCCAAGATGTTCCTCGGGCCAGGGGTACAAGAGAATGTGGCTTTTCTTTTCGGTTTTTTACTTCTTTTTTTTCTCAACTCATCATTCGGCTTTTGGGTTAATAATGTTTTTTTTTTTTACTTACAGAACAAACAACAACACAAAAAAACAAAAGAACTCGAGCCTTCGATGACCTTGCAACATGTCTCGTGAGGCGAAAAGCTAAAATATCTTTTACCGCTACAGGTAGCAGAAAGGACTAGTGTATCGGCTCCTGTAGGAGCCTAATATTATGTACGCCCAGTTTTTCACAGGCTCAAGTTTAGTTTTGTATAACCCATCTACAATAAGGTGATCTTAGACTTTTAGGACCTCGACACTCCAGGGCAACGGTGGCAAGCTCGAATTTGATCCGGGAAAGGGGGGGGGGGAGCAACAACAAGCTCCATGAAGTATCTCAAAACATTGGCTAAAACCTCAGCAAAAGAGGTGAAGGAACAGACACAGAAAACGGGAGATGGTGTGTATGCTGTAAGTGAATGGCTCACCCAGAGCTAGTTTTTTTTCTTTTTTTTTTTTTTAAAGGAAAAGCCTATTTGCCATGCTTGTGACAGCCTCTACACTGTCCAGCTTTTTATAAGTTGCATGGCCAGACTTTCAAGTCACCATGAGTAAATACTACAACGTGACTGAATATGCTGAGGCTTTACGCATTTGCTTTCAGAGTTTTATATACACTCATACAGATTTTTCACGAATTTAAACCTTCCAGTTCGATTCCGTTTAACAACTGATGAATAATGGCCTGTAGGAGAAAATGAACCCATAAAACCCAGATGAATGGTGCATTGAATATATAAATCAACCAATAACCGACATAGTTATCCTCTTCTAACGCAAGTTTTATTGCTTTACGTTTCTGTTATAATTCTCTCAATTAACCCACCTTTTCATTGACTATTGTAGGGCATTTGATTAAATAAAACATGAGGGGCTGTTTCATATGCAAAAAAAAAAAAAAAAAAAAAATAGATGCAGATGGTAAAGACCTGAGAGTTATTAGAAATTTATGCTGGGATCAAACTGAATCTGTGAGAAATGGAAGAAACACAGTGATTTCAAATCCATAAATATGTATTGAGCAGAGATTCACTTGGTCTTTTTAAACTTCTCGTGAAATAATCTTGAGGAATTTAGAGATTATTTCTGGCTTAAAAGAAAATGTAGAAAATCTGATAATATTAGGCGTGCAGATGATTTAATTTTAATGGTAGAATGTGGTGATCAACTTCATTAATTTTTAGATGCTGTTGTTTTTAAGAGTGAAAGAATGGACCTGTCTCTGAATGTGAAAAATCCGAATGCGTGTTCATCTCATAGAAATCCTCAAACTCCCCATGCAATTTCGTTTGCAAAGGAGATTATATCAAACAAGTTATAAAATTCACATACTTTGGCCAACTCATAATACCAGATGGTAAACGCGCAAGTGAAATGAGAAAAAGAATAGCCGTGGCCAAAGATGCATTGCAATGAAACCATTAATGACAAACAAAATCATAAGCATAGACACCAAAAAAGTGTAAGGAAAACACATGTATGGTCAGTACTATTGTGTGGAAGTGAGAATTAGACATAGAGACACTCCTATATAAATAGGTGTTAGACAATCAACAAGGAACCAGAGAAAAAACTGGAAGCAGTAAAAATTTAGTTTATCAGAAGAATGATGTGGACGGAAAAAAATCCAATTAATCGATATTGAAAGAAATTAATCCTAAGCGATGAATCACTAAAACCATAAGGCGGAGGTAACTACAATTTCTAGGAAGCGTCCGCGAACACTGAAGCACTGAAAATTTTGAAGGCAAACGCAGTAGAAATGAACAGAGAACGATTTTCATTGAAAGCCTTAACTCATGGGCAATAAGTAATGATAGCAAAAATAGCCTAATATTAGCTGAGAATGGAGGATATGATCGCCAATGTCTGTTCCAGACAGGGCACCTAAAGAAGACGCTCAGTTTTATTACTATCATCATTCTGTCTATCGTGTAAACTAATTTTTGCTCTAATTTGGTAAGCGTATTCATTTTTTCAAGTTTATAAAATATTCATTTTCCTTGCTCGCACTTCATGAAGTAGCCTTTGATGCGTTTGATTAATAAGCTAAGTATTGTCTTTTTATTTTATTCCTTCGAACCAACGATTGAAAGGACGTTCATAGCTTGATGGTTGCTTAGCTCGCATTGAAACAGTAAGACTCGCAGTTGGGGGTTCCAGACCATTACCATCACCCGGCAAGATGAGTACCAAGAATATTTTATAAAGTAGGCTTTCTTAATAATAGTACTCGTTTGACGTAACACAAACAATGCTTTTAAACGAGACGTTTTAAGACTCACTGACTATAACGGCCAACTAGCTGTCAAAAAAAAATGTACAAAATGGGCCTTGCTCTCCTGGAAACAAAAATCAGCTTAAGAATTTTAGAGATGGGCCGGTCGTTACAGAAGCTGAATTAAAAATTATACGTAGGGGATAGAGCCTACTACTGCCAACTCAAGCTTACTTTAAATGGTGGAACAAAGTCATTTTTTAGCGAGGAAGCGTTAATCAGAAGCGTTTTAGTGTTATTTTGTTATTCCACTAAGGTTTTTGTCAGTTTAAATTAGCGAATGACGTATTTGCCTAGAATATATATTACCATCTTTCTTTCTTTTTGTATTTCTTTCTTTTTGTTTGCGTGGATCATCATCATCAGGTGCCTTGCTTTACAGCGTTGGCGATCATGGTCCTCCACTTTTTCCTGTCCTTTGTCGCTTCTATTGCTTCCAACGATTTCCCTGCCTTCAGCCAGTCTGTCAGGCCTTCAATGAGCTTTTCTCGTTGTTTTCCCCTACTGCGTTTTCCTTCCAACATTCCTGTTGTTACAAGATTCTTGCGTGGATAGTTTGACATAAAATGTGATTATTATGAGTGATCCCAGGCCTCTGGCATAGCCTTCTTCATGCAGGGAGGGGCTGGCAAGGAGAGGATTATTATTCATTACCGATGGGCGGATATTATGTTTTATAATAAAAGTTCGAAAGTGCCAAAATAAGTCGAATGAAAGAATTTATTCATTCTAAAAATCTCTTTTTACCACGGACATTTTTAGTTAGGTCTCATATCTGCAGCCTTAAAAAATAATAAAGTTTGTAATTTAGAAGTTTGCCTGAGCCTAAAGACGAATCCTTGAAAATACCAACACATTTTTTTGCGATTATCATAAACTAAGCATAATGTCGCTTTCGTCTTTTTGTCAAAAACTAAAAAAAAAAAAAAAAAAAAAACAGCGATATAAAAAATAGTACCCGTAACTCAAATTTCAGATTTCAAGTATACCCGACGAGGCTGATTGTCTTCCTGTTCATTTGATCCTGTTGTTAGTGTTACATTATAGTTCTTCTATCCATAGCTACGCTAAACTTATCCGGACTGTGGTGATAATAACACTTGCCTCAGGTAGCAGGACTATTGACCCCATCACTGCTTATAAGGTTCACTTACCCCTCCGACACTGATTGATTCGTTTACTCTCTATCTCTGGTAGTGCGATGATGGTGTGGGTAACTGGCTAGGATACAAATCAGTATAATTCCTTCATTATAAAGGGTTACCCAGTAGCATGTAATGACTTTGCTTTAAATAGAAATTGTTTTGCTGTACACCGTATTTTGACGTAAATTTATGTACGATTTTTAAGGTCGGCTGCGTTGTGATCACAGTGAATATTAAGGCAAGCAATTTTTGTCCTGCGTTATTAGAGTAGGAAATTTACTTGTTAGTCCAATAATCTATAGGGCTGTAATGAGTCTAAGATTGTGTGTCAGTTTCATGTCTCCTTGAACAGTGCGATTAATTTGTTATCGCCTGTCTTGATCAATAACTAGTTCCACTTGCGTTACCTCCACTCCTCCCACTTTCTTCGCTCTCTCTCTCTCTCTCTCTCTCTCTCTCTCTCTCTCTCTCTCTCTTTCTCTCTCTCTTCATCTCTCTCTTTCGTTAATTAAGGGTCTCTTTTGTTTCATGTTTTCCCTTCTCTGTCTCTCTTCCCCACTTTTTCTCTCTCATAAGATTATCTGCTTATGGTATTCTTCCGTAGGCCTTTTACCCTCTTTATTTTCCTTTTTTTTTTTTTTACATTCATAAAACTCAGTAATGATTGCTGAGTGAAAGAAAATTTCGTTTGCGGCTTTTGAAGATAAGTAGTTTCTATTACTCTCAGAGAAGCCACACT
>BLXT01004186.1:1970706-1983206 GCA_019648995.1 Plakobranchus ocellatus | reverse complement strand
AGAGTTTGAAAGAGTGATTTCCTCTATCTTTCTCTCTCCGCTCTCTCTGTCTCTCTCACTCCCTCTCCCATTCTTTCGCCCTCTACTTGTCTCTCTCTCTCTCTCTCTCTCTCTCTTTCTCCTAAGCTCTCTCACTCTACCACTCTCTCTCCTCTCTCTCCAAATCTCTCTCCCTCTACCTCTTTCTCTCTCTCTTGTTCACACACACACACACACACACTCTCTCTCTCTCTCTCTCTCTCTCTCTCTCTCTCTCTCTCTCTCTCTTTCTGCTTTCCTCTCCCTGTTTGTCTCCTTCCCTTTTTCTTTATAGCTCTCTTTCTCGCTCACTTTCTCTCTATCTCACTTCCTCCCTCACTCACCCACGTCCTGACTCCCTCTCGTTCTCACCTTCTCTCTCTCTCTCTCTCTCTCTCTCTCTCTCCCTCCCTCTCTTCTTCTTTCTTTAGCTCTCTCTTCTTCCCATTTTCTCTCTTTCTCTCCTGTAATGAGAAAGTTTTAAAATTAGAGAGAAAGAGTATAATGCAGACAGAGAGAGAGCTGTGGAAGTAGATGAGAACAAGGATTCTATAAACAAAAAATAACTTTGAAGACGGAAGTAAAAAAAAAAAAAGCATTAGACCGACTCTCTAATAAACCTAATCATAAAGTTGCATATACATAAACAGTCATACTTTCTTTTCTTTTTATCATAGAATAACTAGACTAAGATAGGAAGGTACAGCGCTATTGTCGATATCCAAATCCCATAAAAAAAACTAAATATGATCTAATTACTCATGCACGTCTTTCTGTCTTTTTAATGTATATCTCGAAGGTAGCGATTCAAAATCTTTTGGGGCAAAATGGAAATCACATTATTCTAGAAAGAACTGGAACATGGCAGATTTTTTAACCACAGTAACATAATCTCAGGCTTTCAGGTTCCACCAAGCTTGGGCATTGATAGTGGGCTTCGAACTCTCTGTGGAGAAGTTCCTGCAGATCTCCAGGCGGGTTCGCTAGCCATAGCTCTGCCAACGCTTCGGGACATTATTTCAGCACCTCATTTTTTTTTAAAAGAAACAGCGTTAATGCCGAATGGAAAAATCATTTAAATTTGACTATCAAGAGTTCTTAGTGCTGAAGAAATTATCTAGGGATTGAGGAACTAGATCTAGATCAAAGCAAAAATGTTTTCGGTTGAAGTTTAGAAAGAAAAGATTTTTAAGCGAAGAATGAATCGCCGGGAAGGTAGACTTTGCGGAAAAATAATTTGGATGTGTAGAAGGATATAAAGTCAGGCTTATGGAAGGAATCTACCATTGAAAAACAACATTATATGCTCAGGAAAAATATGAGGTAAAAGAAAAAGTGGCTTGAAATCTTTAGAGTTTTAGGATCAAGAGTTGAAGGGTGTATGGTCTGCAGCCGCGGCGATTCGAAATTAGAAGCAAAAGACATAATCTGGAAGGAAAATAAAAATGAAAGAAAAGAAAACCATTAGTTTTATGTGGTGGGAGAGAGATATTTTATAAGTTATTTGTAAACTAAAGTATTAATTGAATCACTATCCTCTTCCTATACCCCGCTTCATTCTTTCTATCTCCCTCTATTACTGACTCTCCTTCCCTTTCTTATTATCTCTCTTATCAACACCTTCTTATTTCTACTCACCTCCGCCTTTATTTCCCTCTCACTCCATCTCCTCTCTTCTCTCTTTCTTTTTTTATTCCCTCTCTTCCTTTTTTCTTTCCATTGCCCGCTTTCTGTCTCCCCGCCTTCTTCCTCTCCCTTTCTTTCTCTCTGCCTCTCTCTTTCCATGGCTTGCTCTTTGTATATCTTCTTCTTCTCTCTCTCTTCCTCTCCTTCTACATCTTGTAAACATCTCGATCTACCCCGATTCCATTATTTCTTAACCGTCACTGATGCCAACCTAATTCCCTTCTTTATCTTTTTTTTTTTTTTGCTTTGCCTTTAAAGCAATCGATCTGCTAGTGCTGCTGCTGTGTTAAGGTATATTTAGGATGCTGTTGTTTTGGTACAATGCACCTCGGCCTGTCATTAAGCCTTGTTGATCCGCTCATCACCCAATGATGCTGTATGTAAAGCCTCTAATGAGCTTAGTTAGCCTCATCAGCCTGCCTGTCTGCGGTAATGGAGGCAATAACTTAATCATATCATTATAGAGGGGTCAGTGTTTGGGTGGTCACAGGGGGTCTTTTTTCAGAATTTGTCAATTAAATAACCATTCTGATCTAAATGTCTAAAAGGATTTGTATCATTATGTTTTAATGCATTACTATTCTAGACACGGACTGTATGTTTCAAAGCCTTTGAGAATAAGATCTAGGATCAGCATTCACTTACCATTTGGTTTCTTTGTGTGTGTAGTAAAAATAAATAAAGCCACTCGAAAAAAAGTGTTCTTATATCTAAATAAGGACTTTCAGACTCCGCCTATGCTAATTTTATTCAATACTTAGTTATGGCTGTGAAGTGTAGACTTCAAAAAATCCCTAAAAAAGATAAATAGTAATTTGAAATATTGGCTTCTAAAAAAATGGACACAAAAATCAGGCATGATGACTTATGTAAACAACAATGTCAAATATGTCAAACCATCCTTGCTAGGTCTGCAACTGTCCAAAGCAGAAAAGTAAATCTTTGGGCGCACAATAAATAAAACAAGAGAATACCGAAAATTACAAATTATCTGCTTGCACGGAGGGGAAGAGAGCAATTAGGAAGGCAACGTTTAATGTGGAAGAATGGCATCACCGCAAGGACAAGAAAAACACTGACTGATTTATACCAGAGAGGCTGACAACAATGACAGATTGAGATCTATTTCACGTCAACCTTACAAGAGATGACACTTCAACAATACAATACCAGTATATAAAGTCAATATTCAGTATTGTGATTCTGTGAGCCTAAAGCTTAAAGTCTCTAGTCTGAAAAGGACAGAAATGACCCAGGGTAGCATCAGCGAGGTCGAAAGCATCCAAATAAACCTCCTAAGGCTAAGAATTATAACAATGACAACTTTTGTGCAGCATCGATTATTTTCTAATCATACTAATGTAGATCTGCAATTGGGCTCCATAAATTTTTGCCCTTCAGTAAAGAATGAAAAATACATGTCACAAAAAGCTAAGACGACGAGACGTCTAATGCTTGCGGAATTAATGATTCCAACTTGTGATGTGAGCCATTCGCAATTTGAACCGCTTGGTTTGGTTTGGTAGGAGAGGAGGGGTAGAAGGAAAAGGAAAAGGAATGTAGTAATTTTCCAAAGATTTGCAGTGACGCCATATTTAACGCTGAGGACAAAAAAAAAAACAAAAAAAAAAACGAAAAAAATGAATCCACGAGCTGCAGTGGTTTTCTTAAGCACAAGGAACTTTGTACATTATTCTGAAAAGCAAAACTTTTAGGTTATCTCGGATGTGCTAAATGACTTTGCTTCACCTATGCAAAATTTTGGACTTCGTGCTTTGTTATTAGTTTTCGTATTATTAATTTCCAACTTTTACATCGTTTTTGTTGATTCCCTCCCTCCCTCTCTCTCTCTCTCTCTCTCTCTCTCTCTCTCTCTTTCTCTCTCTATTTCATTATCTCTCTCTCCCTCTATCTCTCTCTATATCCGTCTCTCTCGCTCTCTCCATCTCTTTATATCAGTTATCTCTCGCTCTGTCTATCTGTCTCTTTTCCTCTCTCTCTATCTCTCTCAATCTATATCTCTCTATTTCCCTCTCTGTTTCTTTTTGCCTCACTCCTTTCTCTACAAGTCCTTCTCTCTCTCTATCTCTCTCTATCATTATCTTTCTCTTCCTCTCTCTCTCCCTCTCTCTCCCTCTCTCTCTCTCTCTCTCTCTCTCTCTCTCTCTCTCTCTCATTCTATCACTCTGTCTCTTAATTTGTCTACTTTATAGCTTGTTTTCCTATGTTTCCTTCAACATGATCGTGTTAATTGTCCAGCCAAAAGGTACTTATTTCTCTACGGGCGGTCAACATTTTCTTTGATGACCGATTACGACATACTGACCGGTAACAAAGGTTTCTTTCAGTCAGCTTTATTCTCGTAAAGTCACTGGGTACCTTCTGCTTTTTATTTTTTTTTAAGTCTTTCTGTACGATATACTAGGCGCACTTTTTCTTTACGATTTAAGCGTGCAAGGTTAATGGGTCTCGTTTTTTTTCAATTTTCCATTTATACAAAGCTTTCTTATTGTCGATGCCTTCATGGTCGGTTATATTTAAATCAAGACTGGTACAGCTGGCGTTTTGATTGGAAACTTTAGATGTTAAATTGTGTTTGAGAATAAAAAGCATTTGATTATTCAAAAACCATTTTGCACGCAGAATGCAAAGAGAACGTTTGCTGATATGTTGCAATTTTATAGCATTAAGTCGAAATGATTGACTTTGCACCTATTTATTTTCTTTTATTTTGCCCTTATTTCTATTCTGAATCTTTGATTTTGCCTGATGTTGTAGTTGTTGTATTAAGCTGAAAACATCGATTTTGTCTTGCTGTTGTTGTTGTTGTTGTTGTTGTTGTTGTTGTTGTTGTTGTTGTTTTTGTTGTTGTTAATGGATTTCGCCTTGAAATCCGATGCTCTAGTAACCACTGTTGATACTGTGCTTAAAGATGAAGGTGACGGTTATTTTTTGATCGTCAACCTGTTGTTTTGCACATTCAATTTTATTTTTCATCGACTGAGCCAAGTATTATTTATTTGTTATTTGCACTGCTTTTGTTGCCACTACTGAGCAGTTCGAGATCGCTATTCGAGTTATTTAACAATCCTACAGAAAATTATGTTTGCACCTGCTTCAATCGACCTCTTGATTTTAATTGGTCTGTTGATCGAAAGGTATGCAATGTCGTCATCACCCAAGGTTGCAATGATTTTACTTCTCTGAGCCTAGAAGATAGGCCTATGTTCCAGTTTGGAACTATAAGTCCAGGGGCACATTGTGCAACACACCTTTTTTGCTCGGGCTTCAGCATTTGTCGTTTTTCCGGTCATTGAACGCTTTTCCATTGAGTGTACAGTTCAGTTACCTTGTCCTTACGAATGTTTCAACTGAACTTAGAAGTTAATCTAATGAAGATAAGGACGATTACAAGGCTTATGTCAGCTGAAACTGATAGCCGTCGATTCGAAAGACTGCTTACAGCTTTGATGACCCTCTACATCATAATGATTCGGGAAGACTACGCATCAAAGGCGCTCTTTTTTTTATGATAAGAGCCATTGGCAATGCTTGTTACACGTTGACACCGCAAGGTCGGGGTCACCTGGTGTAAGGTACAAGGAAAAGAGTAATTATGTTCATGTCAAAGATCAAGTTGTTTTCTTGCTGTCTTGTTGGCTGCATCAAATCAAATGCCTTTGATTAATATAAACCAATTAGCAATACTGAAAATCTACCCAGCCATTGCATTCGGCGATTCCTTAATCAAGCCTTTTGTAAATCAACCTGGATAACTCGTTTTTTATCTCAATAAATTACAAGGCTCTCTCTACACTGTGAAAAAAGCATTGGGCAGAATTTTCTATGGCATCCACTGTTAATGTTGTGGTCGTTTACTCTAGATAGTCATTCTGTTTTCTCTAATAAGGTCGGTCTCTTGTTTTGTCTTGCTTTTAAATAAACTGCTTTAAATAATATATAATGAAATAGAGTAAAGCGACCAAACCGCTGATCTATTGACAATTTAGAGTCTTAATTGCTTCCTCTAGTTTTCATACAATTCCTTTTTGAATTTGCTTGATCGTAACATTTAAAATATTTTGCTGAGGAAAAACAAACCTGTTTTCCTTAAAACCTTTTCCGCCCTCTTCTCGAGGAATGTGAGGTATCTATGGCTGTGTTATCTTTGATCTTAAGTTGGTAGTTTTGATTGATTGGCTCATCGACTCCTTCCATGTGATTGGCTCGTTTCGCTGTCAAGGCCGATCATCGTTTGAATGTTCTGTGAATGATAGGCGTAAAAGTTATTCATTTATAGGAGTACATGCGAAGCGCGAATATCGCTGTCATTATACCATGTCGGCGTCATGGTTTACGGAAAGAGGTTTATAATGAGAATCGCAGGAATTATAATGCTATGGCATCATTACTACTGCATCGATACTATTGAGAGTCATTACACTTATTCTACTTGGGTCATTTATCTTTATGCGTTTACGGATTTTTCTACTTACTCTTTAATTTATTTTAATATCCTGCTTGTATTTTTTAACCGGTTATGTTTTTGCAGTTTCTTTTTTTACGTCCTAAATACCCATCTCTGATCAAAGGCCTTCTTCTTGTTTTTTCATGGTGTGTGCGTATGACAGTGTGTGTGTATGGTTGTGTGAAAGCTTCTAACACTTTCATCCCTTTTATTAATTTTTTTTTCTTGCTCTTTTCCTCCTCACCGCCCCGCCCTTTCCTCCAGTTCACCGTCATTCCTCTAGTTTTCTTCCTCTTTCTCTCTCTCCCCTTATTTCCTTGTCCAGTCTACGCGCATGCGTATGTGTCTGCATCTCTCATTCCCTGCCGCAATTTCTGCGCAACTTTTTCCCTCTTCTGTGCCTGTGTGTTTGTTTGTGTGTGTGCTTTCCTACCTTCTCTCTAGTCTTTGCTGTAAGGCGTATTCCAATGTTAATAATTTGGATTTCACTCTCTTTCTTCTTTTATGCCGTTTTCTCCGTCTGATTGTCGCTTCTTTTTCTTTCAGCTAAGTTTACTTTTCCCCCTCTGACC
Source organism: Plakobranchus ocellatus (assembly GCA_019648995.1). Lineage (NCBI taxonomy): Eukaryota > Metazoa > Mollusca > Gastropoda > Plakobranchidae > Plakobranchus > Plakobranchus ocellatus. The sequence goes on along the minus strand of BLXT01004186.1, from coordinate 1,976,462 downwards.
TTGTCTTTACATTGACCCTATTAACCCGCCTTTCTCTCTCTCTCTCTCTCTCTCTCTCTCTCTCTCTCTCTCTCTCTCTCTTTTTATCCCTCCCATTGTTTCACACTGGGTGTGAGGGTAAAGTTGTTCTCCGCCTGATTGTCACTTTTTTTTCTTTCAGCTAAGTTTACTTTTTCCCCTCTGACCTTGTCTTTATATTGACCCTATTAACCCGCCTCTCTCTCTCTCTCTCTCTTCTTTCTTCCTGCCTCTCATCGTCTTACCATAGGAGTGGGGTAACGTTGTACAGAAATTAAAAAGACAAATCAATTATACACGCGGTTCCAACTGCGCCCTGGTGTCTTATGGCTTTGCTACTTCATTGTTGTGAAAATTGGTTCGATGTTTTGGTTTTGTGACCTTGATGCTGAAGCAAGGGAGAGATATACATGCAACCAAACCTTTTTATATGAAGTTCACGGCAGTTCACGTACAATACGGCACAGCATTATTATTCTCTATGTGGTCGCCCTATGAACGCACCCCTCCCTCCCTTCCCTACCCTAACCGCCAGCGCCCGGTGCGCAAACCCTCTTGCCTGAAGACCTGCCGGCCTAACCGTCAGTGGCACTGAAAACATTCGAATCCCAGTCAAAACATTAGCATCGGTGGAAGGCGAACGAGAACGGACTGGTGGCAGGGCGGGCCGCTTGACTGGGCCTGCGTGAAATCCACTTACAACGGCTGTTAAACTATTGGACATAAATCTACAGTCTATCTATCTGCATAGACCTACATCTACTTGAGTCTTAGGTTTATCTATTCTCGATCTACTTTAGACTCTTGTGCCAGTTTGATTCGGAAATACTTAATGTTGATACAAGACGGGTACTGTTTTTCCAATGGACTTGAGACGTTTCTGGGTCGGTGATCCGTGGATATAATTATAATACGCAGGCAGTCGTAGCAGACCTTGTAAGACAGTCTTTACGCGGTGATTAACAGGTTTTTATCTTTCTTCGCTTGTATCATTTATTTCAAAGAAAACGCGCGCAAACAGCATTTAAAATTGAAAGCATAATAAAATACAAAGTAGACTAACATAAATAGCGTCACAGTTGTTACGTTAGAGTTTAAGGTTTTGATTCAAGAATCAGGATTTGAACCACCTAAAGGTAAGTTTAATTTTATTGACAGTAATTTCCTTATATAGCCAATTCGGAACGCTTTGCTTTTAACCCAGCTAACATCTTTTTCTTTCTTTCTTTTTTTTTTTTTTTTATATGAAAAAGCGAAATGAAAATGTTTCTATCTAAAGTTTACAAGGGAAGATTTTCACCTGAGGGCTTTAATTGGAGGAAAAAAAATGTACAAGAATGTTACTTTTTTCCCGTATATTTCTTATCAAACATCTGAGAGGTGCGATTGAACGGAAGTCCTCCCATCTTTTAAAAAAATATTGGTGACAGAAGAATCATTTTACTCAACAATGGACATCCGCTTTTTTTTTTTTTTTTTTAGTTTTCGCTGATGTCCGCCCGATTGTGCTTGCTAGTGGCTCATAATCCGATGTGAACTTTTCGCGAAGAAAATTTCTCCCGTAAACCCCTCGAGCAATCCTCGCGCGGCCCTGCCATTAGCAGCCTATCACGGCACCCTGGCCTGTTAGGATCCTGAAAGTCCGAGATCACCTTGTTGTAGACGGGCTATAGGGTCTGTGTAGGAAAACTAAACATGAGACGCTTGGGCACTGTTGTTTAAATCGAGCGACCAAATGCGTGCAAAAATGACTTTTCAAACCGAAAAATACAAACAAAACAAACCAAAAAAAAAAAAGAAAAGAATGACCAAAAAAAAAAAAAGAGAAACTGAGTGAAAAAAGAATGATATAGCAGAGTATGGGACCAGTATAATTATTTTTTGCATGAATTAAAATGGGAAATATTATCTGGCAGAAATGTAATTCAGAAAAAAAGGGATACGAAGCAAAAATAAAGATTATTATGAAGGTCATTTATTATAGAAGAATAGAATTACTTAAAAATTCACTATGGGCAAATCAAAACAAATCGTCAATGAGCTAACATGGTGGCACAACTCGTTATTTTTGTTTGTGTTTTATTTTTTAAGATATCAAGAAGAGTCTAAGGCTTTTCTTATCTTAAGGACATCTTTTTCCATTTCATTCATGTATGTACAGGGAAATTGTTTTCACGTAATGATTCTAACCTCGCAGTTTTGGTATAAGTCTAAGGTATGTCATTATCTTAGCCCACTGACGAAATTCTAAACAACTAGTATTTTACAACCAACATTTTGGATTCTTTTCAGAAAAGAAAATTACTTTCCCCCTTGGTGTTACTAGGGTAAGTGAACAAAGGGAAACTCAGGCAGATTGTATCGATCACATAAATAAAAGAAAACATTCACAAGTAATGAAAGTCCATAACTCTCCGTAACTTTACGTGCAGAAACCTCACTGCCTTTTTGTGTGCTACATACAGCATTCAGTCAATCAGATAGATCATGTTTCGGTCACTTCAGTGGTTAACAATGGCCTGGCGTAGGCGTCAGTTGGAGTGTTTGTCTGATTGTCTGTGTGACCTAACGGGTTGGGCAGACGACCGGCAATACGTCATGCAGTCTCACGTGATCGGTGTTGGCCAGCAGTGTGACTGTCATGTACGGGTCAATCATAATTCGTACCTGTATTCATACCTGCATTTGGACTATAAATAAAATATAGCTGCTTATCTGTAGCACACGTCGGAAATTTTTGCAATCACGATAGCATAGATACCTGTCTAACCAGGACCTGACTCAATTGAAGGTTCAAGAACGAAAGGTGCAGTTCGTGTGTGTGTGTTTGTCTAAGAGAGGGGAGGGGAAGAAGAAGAAGTTGAGACACAGAGAGAGAAATTAGTGTCACATAGAAAGGAACAGATTGATGACATAGCGAGGAATGGACAAGAGAGGGAGAGAGAGAAAGAGAGAGAGAGAGAGAGAGAGAGAGAGATGTAGCGTGAAGAAGAGAAAAAGCAAGAGAGAATACGTATTCGGCATTCTATTATTGTAAATATACACAAATCGCACCTCGGCTCTGACGGCATGGACATACTTCTTGTAACACCAACGGTAGGTTTACGAGGTTTCAATAATATTGTTATCAGCTCCTATCTGCTAGAGTCTATCTTTGTCGCTGACTCATTCTTTTGAATCAGAGGTGGGTCATTGACAATGCAGAGCTTAAAGCGACTTGGTATTATACTTAACTCTATTCCTGCAAAATGATATCAGCTTTATAAGAGAACTAACACCGCACATGGCTAGCAGCAATTTTGGTGCCAATTACAATGATTACGATAATTACTCTTGTATTACAATGTAAGGCATTTCAATGTAAAAGCTCTGCTGCTCGCGCTGTTCTTGTTGTTAAACGTAGTACAACGTACAGCTCTATCATCGGCATTGGTGTCGATTAATTTTAAGATGAAAATTTGTAAAACTCATGTAACCCACTTGAAATCCCTTGTATCTCATAAAAAAAAACAAAAAAAAAAAAAAACACTGCTACTTTTGTTTTTCAGTGCTTTCCCCACTCTTGGAGTGGGGGCGGGGTGAATTTTTTTTTTCCGCTAAACTTCTAATAGTCTGTGTAAGTATATGAGTTTACTGATATAATCCGAACCAAAAATTAGTTTAAAATACATTTTTCATCTACTTTCTTTCACAGTTAGGGAAAGCAATAATATTTTATTTAGCGATTATTCGATCTTGTTTACACCAACATATATTGGTCTTCAAACAGCCGGTGCTATTTACCTGTTGGTTTGTGTCCAGTTTTTACCTTTGCTCTACTTAGATTTTTTGGGATTCCATTATGCTGCCATAAGCAGAGACGTAGCAAGATTATTCCATGTGGTATAGGTGTGATTTATGTATACAAAATAATAATAATAAACGATACGGAACGCTTGCTTACGCAAGCGTATTTTATGGTTTTGATGCGCCACTTACCAAAACCTTTATTACATGACATAAGATAGCATTAAACCTTTACCGCGCGCCTCTGAAGTAAAATATTTAAATTCGATGCTTTTTTTTTATTTAACAACCCACATAAATTTGGATGTTAGATTTGATTTTAAACAAAACAAAATTTAAAAAAAAATAGTGCAAATGTAAAGATTACGTGTAAAACTACGTAGCCTAGTTGTTGATAACTATATATTTAACCGACGCACTATCTTGCATTATGATAATCTCTATGGAATAAAGAAGCATCCTTGGACGGGTGGTTCGTTATCCTATTATAAGCGTTGCGAACGGACTGTCTTATTTTTAGATTCAACAATGACGAGATCATGAAACAAGCAGTGTGAAGACACTAAATTTGAAACTAAGCTGGATGATTTTTTGTGTGTAAAATTAAACTGAAAGGATTACTTTTGCTTTAAATAGCTTTAGTGGTTTAGTTTTTGAAAGCTTCTATAAATTTTGATAAGGTTGTAAGAATAGAAGAAAAAGATAGACTAATTTTTCTCGAGCAGGGCATAGTGCAGTGTGATATAACTATTTCAGAACAAGTTTAACCATCGCTATAAAGGTAAATAAATACTTTAACTTCCTCAGTCCTAATAATATGTACAAATTCTATTCTAGTTTCGGTTCTCTCCAAAAATAATCCCATCAGTAATGTCAGACATAATCATCACTGCACTCCCCACGTGTTTCATTAAAAACGCGTAAGTAATTTCTGTGAGATGAAATATGAAAAGGGCTTTAGGCCATCATATTGTTACTTGTATGCACAAAACAATTTCTAATTTTGAGTCACTTTTATAAAGAGAAAGCTGATAGAAATGAAGAAAATTGCGTAGACCTATATTAAACTTATTTATATTCCTATACCTTGTGTAAAATAATTTCCAAGTACAATGATACGCTGTCATTTCATAGATCTGATCTGTTCATGAATCGCTTTTACTTATGTCGGATGAGTGTAAAAGGATTTTTTTTTTTCTTTTCGTTGACATTAACTTTTTTGCCCTTACATATTCCTTAAAATTGGTTGCTTGATTAACCAAGCATAACATCTCTGAATATATCTTTGACATTGCTGCTTCCTTAATCATTATAACGGATGCGTAATTCTTAATAGCCATCTATGTATTTGTAAAATTATGTACATTATATGTATACATTATTATATATAATCATGTAAAATTATCACAATTACCTGTATAAAAGAAATAAGGTGCACTCAGTCAAGCTGGAAGAACGAAATACAGCAAATCGCTCCTTAAGAAAGAAAGAGGGATGGGCATCATAGAAACTCTTTCGTAAAATTTTACAAAAATGCCACTTATTCAAGTAATATGACATTTTTTGCATTTCTAAATAAAATTATGAAGCTGAATATTCTCAATCTCAAGGAGCTACAGTAATAATTATTCAGGAAATTACAAAGTGTTGCAAAAATGGCAGGTACTAAATTTATTTAAAGTAAGCAAAGCTTTTGTAAAACTACCCGCTTACTATAGTAAGAGTTGGCACGTCCATGTATCAAAGGATCGGGAGTAATTATAGTAAAAGGGAAGAAAACTTAATGTTTTATTTGACCCTAATGTTTTAACTGAAATAAAAAAATGCATCAAAGATCGGATATGAGTTTCCTGTGACAAAAATTTCGGATTTCATGCGAACAAATACATGGCAAACTTGCTGTAAAGGAACTTATTTAACATTTTTTTCAATTGCGTTTTTGAAGTTCACTT
>BLXT01004186.1:1951639-1968470 GCA_019648995.1 Plakobranchus ocellatus | reverse complement strand
ATATATATATATATATATATATATATATATATATATATATATATATATTCATCCATCCATCTTTCTGTCCATTTACATATCTACCTGTTTTAGTTTACATAGCAAAGTTATTGAGTTGCACAATAAGGAACTGTGTTTTTTAATAAACGTTCGATGACTGTTGTGAATCGAACCTTTTTTCTAACTCAGATGGTCTCAGCATAATGATTATAAAAGACTGCAGCAATTACCAATCCATCTTCATAATACACTTTTATATTCAAAAAATCATCGTTTCAATTTTTCAAACATGACAACTTTACTTCACTCGACGCATTAATTTATATGATAAAGTAAACTTTGTTGTTATTATTATTGTTATTGTTGTTGCTGCTGTTTTTGTTTTTCTTCTTCTTGTTGGTTTTCTTATTGTTGTCCTTGTTGTCTTTCGATTTTGTTGTTTTTTTTTTGCTCTTGCTGTTGCTGTTGCTGTTGTTTTTGTTATTGTTGTTTTGTTGTTGTTGTTGTTGTTGTTGTTGTTGTTGTTGTTGTTGTTGTTGTTGCTGTTGTTGTTGTTGTTTGTCCTGTCCTGCATATATATATATATATATATATATGTGTGAAAATCTTAACCTCTGACAAAGTAATTATTATACAATTGACGGAGATGGAAAATACCACCCCTCACAGGTCTATAAGGCCTAAGCCCCTTGTTTTTCATTAGCTCCTCTCATTTTCCGTATCGTTGCATGCTGACAGAGTTTTAGCGCTATTCTTGTAGCAATCCGTAGTGGTGATCTGAAAGATGATTAAACCAAAAGATGGAGACCCAGCCATCCGTACTCTTTGCTGTTCGGATTAATTAATGTGGTCACGGAATACGTGGTTGTTGACAACTTTTACCAGAGCAATGTGTGAATCCTGACCATTTTCAAATTGGGTTTCTTGCTGCTGTTATAACTTTCCTTTTTGCGTGTGTTTTTGTTCCTGTTGTTGTTCGTTTTGATATTGTTGTTTTTGTTGTTATTGTTGTTGTTGTTGTTGTGTTGTTAATGCTGCTATTGAACTCCTTTTGCCATTTTTGCTTTTGGATTTGTTTGAGTTTCTATTGTTATTATTTTTTTTTTTTATTTTATTGTTGTTACTGTGTTTTATTTTGTGTTGTTGTTGCTACTGTTATTTTTCATGGGTTTTTTTTTTTTTTAATTGCTGTAATGCTTTTGCCTTTGATTTGTGTTGATGTCCTCATCAAATTTGATACTGGTTTGTAACTTCTTCTGAAGTCTTTTCTGTGTATAGACCATTTATTTATGTGTGTGTGTGTGTGTGTTTGTGGTTTTTTTTTTATTTTTGTTGTTTATTATGTTTTTGTAGCCAGTGCTTCTGCCTTGTTCTTTGGAGGAAGGGTCATGCTTATTGAATATTGTTGTTGTGTTATTGTTATCGTGTTGTTGCTGTCGTTGGCGATGATGGGGTTATGTTATTGATGTTTCTATCCCATTCGTTGCATACTTATTGAATGCAATTTTGTATTACTATCGATATAATTGTTATTGCTGCTGGTTTTGCCTCATTTATCGGAGGAAACTTGGTGTTTTCCCTGTTGTTGTCCTCGTCGTCGTCGTTGTTGTTGATGATGTTATTGTTGTTATTGAGATGATGATGATGATGATGTTATATTCGATATTTGCCTGTACCCCAGTTGTTGAAGAGGTAGCCATATTTACTGAATATCTATGTTAATGCCACTGTCCTTGGCTCTTGTTGTAGTTGCTAATGCTTCTGCTAAACCTGTTTGACATAACGGTTGTTGTTTTCGTCGTGCCCTTCTCGAGATAGTGTTTTTCTTGCTGTCGCGCGCTCAATTATGACTTTATTGCGTAAGTTAGATTATCATCCATTACAGGTACCGAGAAAAAAGGGAGGGGGTGGGGGGTATTAAATACGTATATTACGAAGCCTGTATCGATGTTTACTTAATCAATTCTGTCGCTTTTATTGAAAAACTTGTTTGAATTAGAGGACTAGTTAATCTGCTTTGGTCATTTCAGCCATTGTCGGGCCGTGAGATCTGGCTCTTGGTGAGACCTTATACTTATTACTAGCTTTCTGAGATAAAATAAATCTTAATTTCTTAGATGGGTTCTTATAGCTGCTGCGCCACCATGCGAGCAAACTTCTCTTGTCATGATAATTAAGAATGAGTTTTATAATATATGTCTTTTGTGAAAATCAAAGCCGTAGATCTAGGTTTAGTTGTACACCTGAACTTAAAATTTTAAGGGTCATGCTGACTGACTGCAGAATCCAAAAGGAGAAAAACAAAGAGAGAGAGAGAGAGAGAGAGAGAGAGAGAGAGAGAGAGAGAGAGAGAGATGCCTCTCCAAGTGGAACGGTTTTGTTGACCTTATGTCAACAAAATCGTGGGAATCGGTGATTCAAATATTTGTGTAATCTAGGTTCCTCTAGATGTGGCTCGAAAGCAAGAATCGTTCACTCTGTCTTGGTTTTAAGGAAGAAAAAAAAAAGCAATTAACTGGAATCGCAAAAGACTTCTTACAAGTGTATAGGATTTCTGCAACAGTAAAAGAGAAACAGTCGTTGTTCAACTGGTTACAGATTAAAGCGTATGTGTGGAAGTAAAGCCCAGGGACTGGGCTGAAACATGATGTACTGACCAATTTGTCGATCGGAAGAGGAAGAAGTAGAAGAAGGAGAAGAAGAAGAAGAAGAAGAAGAAGAAGAAGAAGAAGAAGAAGAAGAAGAAGAAGAAGAAGAAGAAGAAGGAGGAGGAGGAGGAGGAGGAGGAGGAGAAGAAGAAGAAGAAGAAGAGGAAGAAGAAGAAGAAGAAGAAGAAGAAGAAGAAGGAGGAGGAGGAGGAGGAGGAGAAGAAGAAGAAGAAGAAGAAAGAAGAAGAAGAAGAAGAAGAAGAAGAAGAAGAAGAAGAAGAAAGAAAGAAAGAAAGAAAGATAGAAGGAGGGAAGGAAGGGCAGAAAAAAAACAAAGAAAAAAAAGAAGAGGGGGAGGAGAAAAAGAAGAAGATTGGTTTGATTTTCGTACATAGCCAGTACGCAGCAAGGTGATCCTAGGCCTTTAGGCCCTCCGTCAGGCCAGGGCGCGGCGGTGGGACTCGAACCCGCGATAGAAAGGTCCCTGCAGATCTCAGGGCGGATTCGCTATCCACTATGCCACGACGCCCTCTAGAAAAAGAAGAATTAAAACTTTCTTACTTTACCCAGTAATGATCTTTTATAAAAAAATATTTAAATTAAAAGTCGTATAAAATTCACCCATTCTTTTTCCAAACTCAATTGAAGTGCGCCTGTGTTACAATCTGTCTGAGGTACCGCAAAGCCTCAGCGTCTGCTGCAGGCCCAGTATGTGAAATGGTTTGTATAAAGAGTTTACAAACTTTGATCTTCGTGAAGCATAATTGAACTTTGTAACCTTTTTTTTTTTCTTTGCTAGGGGCTGAAAGGCTTATTTCATATTATAAATAAATAGGCTATTTCACATTGAAAACTTCTGATTCGATTCGTAAGATCCTGAGATTTCCTTCAGGCAGAAAAAAAACAACAAAAAACGAAAGCTTTTTTTAGATAATTATTGCGGTCGCCACGCTAACTTTTTTTTTTAAACAGTATTTGTTGTTTTGTGTTTGTTAAATTTTGTGGAGCTGCTTAATTTTATGCGGCATGTTGAAACCGGTTTCCTATTGTGCGACCGTACATGTATTAACTTGCATATTTAGAAAATTGCGCTTGGATAGAATTCTTATAAAATATAGCTGCAGCTAAAGAGATTGGATAGAGCGCCAAAGGTTAAGATAGGATGTGGCATGTTTAGCTGGTTTGTAAGTAAGTCGAGTTTGTATTTCACAGCACATTCTTAAAGTCATGTCTACGTTATAGTAATCGACCTCTGTTTAATTGTCGAATTCTTATTTCTAAGTGTCTGCCGCCATTGTCTTAAAATATTGATATTTTAGGGCGAGACTCGAACTAGATAATTCACGTAGATTAGTGAAGATCGTCTCCATCATGTCAACATTTAGTCGCCTTATTTTTATTGTAATAACCTAATGGTTGATCCCACGCTTATTTAACCTCATCGACCGGTCACCGTTGGGCGGGGTCAGATCCACAAGAGAAATGTCCCTTTCGATTTAGGATGAGATCGGTTACGCACTAAGCCACCAACAGCTCCAGTTACAATTATACAGGTGCCTCGGCGATCCCTGTTCAAATCTAACTTGTAACATTTTAATGTTGGGAGAGGAGTTTTATTAGAAATTCCACCTTGTAGGATGACAAGGGTGGACTTATCGGAAGAGGAGAAAAGAGTCATGTTGCTCATTGTGCAAGCATTGGTGACCCAGTAGATAACGAATCCGCCCTGAGATCTGCACCGACCCTTCTGTCGTGGATTAGAGCCCCGTCACCGGCGCCTTTTTAGGAGGGCCTGAAAGCCTGAGATCACCTTTTTTATGGACTTTTATACACAAAAACCAAAGCAAGCATTCTCTCGCTGCAGCCCTTAAATGCTAACAGGTCGTAAAATGTAAATTTTGTGCTCCAGATGTCCTTGGCCAGACGTGGAGATCGAACTTTCTAAGCATATTTTATATTTACCGACGAGTGTTTGTATAAGGCTATAGAAAACCTTCATTTGTTGCATAGATCAGGGAGATCAATCGGAGCATATCGATCTAATAGCTTTTTTTTTTTTTTTTTTGGTTCAGGAGAATTATTAAAAGTCAAATTGTAGCAGATCAATATTATGTGCATTGCCACATATGCTAAAAGAATTTCATGACGAAAATATTTTCTCTTGCACCGTTCACAGAGTGCTTGTATTGTTGAGCCTGAAAATGCTGTGAATGACCGCTCGACCGGCAGAACTTTGGGCACCTTTTTTATATTTCCTTTCTTTCTTTTTTTTTCTTATAGAACCATGCACCTGCTCAAACTTCTAGTCGGACTGAATAAAGAATAGTTGAATAAAACTAGAAGTATCGAAGTAATGTATAATTAATTGTGACCTTAATACATGGATATTAGTTAGGTACGTATTTGAAATAGAGTTTTTTTCTCTTTTTCTTCCCTCGCCCCCCTTTTCCTCTCGTCCTTTTCCTCACCCACTGCCCCCTCCCCCCTCCTCCCCCCACCACCACCATTGCCCCACCCCCTCCATAAAAATTCTCTCTCATCATCCTCCTCCACACCTCATTCTTTCCCTCGTCTTTCTCCTCTGTCTCTTCTTCTTTCCCTTTTTTTTGTATTTCTCCTTCTGGTCGTCATCTTCCTCCATAGCTCTTCTGTCTCCTCTTTCTCTTCAGCCTCCTCAGCCTCTATTTTATTACTTTGATTCGCTGTCATCTTCTTTATCCTCGTCTCGCATCTCCTCCTCCTCTTCCTCCTCCTTCACCCTCTGCTTCACCTCCGTCCTGTCCCCGTTGTCGTTTTCCTCCTCTTCCCCATCCTCCGCCGCCTCCTCCTTCTCCTCCTCCTTCCCTCTCTTTCCCTTTTCGCTTCCTTCTTTTCGTTGTCTTCCTCGTCCTCCTTCTCCTTCCTTCTCCCCCCTGCTACTCTCCTCCTCCTCTGCTCTTCTTTTCTTTATCTTTTTTTGCTTCTTCTTCCCTGTCTCTTCTTCTCCCTATCTCTCTCTTGCACTCCCCCCTTCTCTCTCTCCCTCTTACTTTGTCTGAATCCTTTGTCCATCTTTGTCTTCTACATTAACACCCGCCACACTGCCCAGTCTCGCTGTGCTATCGACTATGGTTTGATTCGTCACCGTAAGATAATCCTCCACAAACATAGAATGGTACCCTCTAAAGACATATTTATCTGGTCTTGGTGTTATCTCTCTTCCCTGTCACTTTATTTACCTTCATTCTTCTATTATCGTCTTCTTTTTTCCACACTCCTACAACTTTGCCTTTGTTATTTTGTCATCTGTCATCTCTTTCTCATTCCCTTTAATTCTTCCAGTCTTCCTTGTCTACCCCCTCTCCCCTTCTTTCTCTCTCTCTCTCTCTCTCTCTCTCTCTCTCTCTCTGTCTTTCTCTCCTTCTTTTTCTTTCTTCTTTCGTCTCTTTTCTGTCTCTTCTGTTTTCGCTCACTCATTTACTGTTCCCTCCTACTTTCACACCTCTCTGCCCTGTCTTCTTTTTCCTCTTTTCATCAAGATGATCCGTTCTGTCGGTGTTTGGTGGTATCTCCTTTTCCTAGTTTCTTCGCTTATTTTTCTTTCCCTTCTCTCTCTCTCTCTCTCTCTCTCTCTCTCTCTCTCTCTCTCTCTCTCTCTGTCTTTCTCCCTCTCCCTCTCTGTCTCTCTCTCTCCCTCTCTCTCTCTCTCTCTCTCTCTCTCTGACTGTCCCTCCCTCCTTCTATTTCTCTTAAAGTGTGTTTTCCTTTCTCTTAGAGATCGACATATCCCTTTTGAACTACTCGAGATGGTGCCGAGTCTCTTAAAGTTAAAGATATAAATTCAATCAGCAATCGAGAATGTTTACTGAGGTGACTGACATAGATCACACCAGAGTAAAACTGTGTCACTTGGTGCTAAAGCACATAGATTAAGCCATTCTGAGAATTGTTCAAACTTCATTCTAAAATCTTGTTGGGTGTGTACACGGGTGCGTAGATATCTTGGAAGAAATTTTTTCTCAATTTAAACCTGAACAGATTTCCTTTGTGATTTTAGCTTAGTAATAGGTCTTATCTCTAACAATCCCATTTCTGCGATAGTTTTGGCTTTGGAAGTTGAAGCAGCTCTGCGATTAAAAGATAAATGAAGGATTTTAAAATATCTTTCTAGTATTAACTTACGTATACACATTGCAGACAGGCACAAACTGTAAGGGATAAGTAACAAATGTGATAGAATAAACTAATCTATAATCATATGTCATAATAGATGAATCAAGATAAAATTGTAGGCAGACTGACATAAAAAAATACGATTGGAAAAAAATATATTATGTTCTAAGAAAAATCTCTTCTGTCCATCAAAAGTTGAGTTTAGATTAGAGAAGCCAAAATGTATACTGGGAGCTGCATGAATGGATTGGTACATTGTAGAAGACTGTTGGATATTTCTTACGTTTTCCTTCACCAATTACAAGACTCAATACCAGTACAAAAAAGTACTGTCGTAGGCATCGGAGTAAAAAAGGAGAAAAGGATGATGATGACGATGATGATGAGGAGGAGGAGGATTATGTTGAGATGATGATAAGAAGAGGAAGGGGAGGACAGGAAGAGATAGGAAGAAAGACTAGAGAGAGAGAGAGAGAGAGAGAGAGAGAGAGAGAGAGAGAGAGAGAGAGAGATACCAGCAACCAAGACCTTGTTATTCTGAAGGAACGCATTTGCTGGCTTTTTGTACCATCTCGAGTGTCTGTAGTTCGTTTATTTTGACAGCCTTCAATTTCACTCAACCCTTCATGTTTTGTTGTGTACCTGCTAACGGCTCGACTTTCCACCGACATATTCCACACAGAACTAAAGTACGTACAAGATTTTTTTTTCCCCTCTACCTTTTCCTTGTTTTTTGAGCTTTGTTTATTCTAAATTACCTCCCTTTCTGTTGATTATAAGGGTTTTAGAGCCTTTTATGATGAATGGGATATCAGTGTATATCTTAAGAGTGTGGGTGTTTAATACATGGTCCACATTAATTTGTATTATTGCAATTTTAAAGAAAGGGAGCCAGAATGAATATTTGTTTGGGCGGTACGGGAATCTCACAGTGTTTGGTGAAATCTACATAGATGGAATTAGGCTCTTTTATTTGACCTTTCCCGCTTAAATGAAATTTTTCTATCATTGGATGCCAGACAACAATGGGGGCTTTTTTTATGTTTTTATGTTTCTTTTTGTTTTAATTTTTTGTTTGTTTTTCGTGTATTTAGCCTTGAGATTTTTTCCATTTTTATGTATAAGTTTATCAAAAGTTTATTTTAAAAAATGTCGTGACTAACAAGCTCTGGTGTCGATTTTTACGACACAGTTACGGTTTCTTAATGGCTCTGAAACTGACTCTGGTATCCGTAATGTTCTCTCCCAAGCGACCTCTGAAGGTAAGCTGGGGATAAACGTTATGCTCTGTGAATCATAAATCTCGTAGAAGGTGTGAAGAGGCCATGTATTGTTACACTCTTTAATGACAGAGCGAGGACTCCGGCGTATTAAAAAAGCGATAGACTCGAATGCAACTCAGGCCTATTGAGCTTAGATTCTATTAAGCAGCGATTGGATTATATATAAATATATATATATATATATATATATATATATATATATATATATAATTTTTTTTATTATTATTTTACCCCAACCCGGGTGATGGAATTATAGTGATTGACATTGTATTTTGCTTCTTAGGTCAGCTCACTACACAGTCATCTCACGCATTTGTCCTTTGGTGGGCTTTGAACTAACAACAGAAAGGTCCATGTAAACTTGAGGGCCGGCTCATTAATAACTGCGGCACTTCCCGACGTCCTCGTAAAAGTGACTGTTTGACGGTCTTTGTCTGTCATTTTTTAAATATGACATCATTCAAAATTTTGAATTTTATTTTTTATTTTATTTTAATTTAAACCTATGGCTTGGAATCTTACAAAACTCTCCAAGATAGTTTCGTTGGATATCTTTAAATCAAAATAGTCTATTTAGCCCTAAAGACAAGATGCTTAATCTAATGCACATTAAGGCCAGGAATTGCTTGTATCTGTTCTTTCACCAAAAGGATACATGAGTCTCTCGTTTGTCAAAGCCCATGCCTCAGACAAAGTTGGCACCAAAAATCTCTATAAGAATCCAAATAAGCTATACATGAAATTTTAGAAATCGCCAATGATTTTGTATTCTAAACAAACTTTAGGGGAAAATGGGATATAAGAATGAATTCATAAAGAAAACCATACTAACAAATTCAAACCAAATGTCAGAATGTCGACAAACTTCAAAATATACTCTTTTTACTATAAAGACTTCTATTCAGGTGGGGTTTTCTTTTTCTTTCGCATGAAAGGAGAAAAAAAAGAGCATTGCAAGGGTTCAGAAATCATATTTTGTTACCCTGGAAAACAAAAACATTCAGCGGTCACTCCGTTATCCATGCCATAAAAGAGTAAAAGACGCCTGCGGGTTTGTTGCACCAAGTCTGCAGAGTAGCGTTGTAAATCAAGACTGCTGAGGTTTCAACTATCTTTATTCGTGTAGACGTAATGACCTCTGTGCTAAGTGTAGCGTGCCTGAGATTGTACATGATAGCCTCCGTAATCTAAACACCTTTACGCGAGTGGTCATACACAAGAGTTAGTGATGACAATCGGGCTCCGCTCGCCGAGAGATCTTCAAAGAAGTGTTGGCTACCTTTACCTGCACTCTCACCAGGTTAATGGGGTCCATAAACTCGCTGGACAGAGGTGTTTACACCGGACTCGGCATTGGTCATTAAAATAGCTGGAGACAGCATCATTTTCTTGAATGTACGCCAAAGAGAAAAGGGATACTGTGGTTTGGTTTGGTTTTTTGTGTTTATCCAGTCCATAATACGGTGATCTCAGGCGTTCAGGCCCTCCGCCAGGTCAGGGCTCCGGTGGTGGGTCTCAAACCCGCGACAAAAAGGGAAATAGTGTGAGAATGAGGGAAAAGTGCAGAGCGTCGAAGAGAAAAAAAAACCCTCATGAGTAAGTTAGAGCGTGCTTCCTACTCGCAAAATCTGGCTTAGCATTCATAGTGGTGTCTGAACCTGTGTCAGAAAAACCTGCAAAGGTCTCAAGGCGATTTGCGCTAACACCAGCTCCTCCGACATCCCCACAAAGATAAACATCTGAGAACAAAAAGTGAAAATAATTTTGAACAAGTATAGAAAGCAAAGATATTTATCTATTTTGAGAAAACGTTAATCAGTAATTAAGTATCCCGTTTACGATCAGGTTCAAGTTTCATTTTATAATCTCCCATTGGTACATTTGTGACTTCAGAATTTAGAACCTCATTTAATTTCAGGGCTTTGTGGCGTACCACCAGTCCTGTGTGTAAGAGGGGTCCTTACTTTATTTCTTTTTAGTTCCAATGTAATTGAACCGAGGGCAGCCAATGCGCAGAGAGAGGAAGATGTTTGAAAATCGAAGAGCTAGAAAAATATAGAGAAAGGTTCCCAAGAAGGAAACAGAGAGCAGATAGACATCCATAGATCGAAAGAGAATAAAGCGAATTAGAAACATCAGTTTTCCACCTGCGAGTGTTGCTTTAAAATTTCTCCTAAATTAAACCCTTGTGTCAAAAAACTCATTTAAACACCTTAAGATACAAACATATTCCGCGTAATCGGAAAATCTATTTTTCCTGACGAGATAAATATTCAAGTAATTGCTTTAAAAACAATCTTATCTCTCTCGTGAGCAATCGACTGTGTGGGGTCTGTAAACCTCCCAAATCAGCTGCTTCCTGAGGCTTTTAAACAACATTGATGTTTCGCAATCAATTTTATGCGGTTTTTTTTTTTGGCATTCGAATTCATCATGTTGGGGAAAACCCTCAAAACGCTTGAAAAGTGGCATTATGTTTATTAACCTATGTGCATTTTTTTATACCATTGCCTTTCACTCTCGTTTCTTTGCTTAAAGATTTTGAATTTATATTTGTCAACACATCCGTTCTTTTTATGTCTGATGTGTAAAATGGATCTGCTCAGGACATATTGTTAGATCTGCTTGTTTTGGATCAAGGATTGGTTTGGTTTGGTTTTTGTATATAATAGCCAGCCCATAAGAATGCCCTCCTTCAGGTCGGTGACGGGGCTCGAACCTGCGACAGAAGGGTTCCTAGGCTTGCAGATCTCAGGGCGGAATTTTTTTGGGTTAAGGATTGCTGGGATTCGAAGCAATCGAATAAAAGGAGAGTCCTCAGCTTTGTTTTCATATTTGCACATAGCCTGTCTATAAAAAGGTGATCCCAGGCTTTTAGGCACTCGCCATATCAGGGCGTCAGAGGCGGGCTGGAACTCAAACCTTCATTAGAAAGATTCCCTCAGATCTAGTGCTGGGCTCGCTAAACATTATGCCACCATATCCCCAAGAACTGTGGCAAGAGAAGGATAAGGCGATATGCTCATTATCATTTAAGAGATCGTAAAGGAAATACTTCTACCCTGTTTCGCGATCTCTTAAAAACTGTTACATAATATCTTTGCACATTACCTGTCTTTATGGCGGGTAGCAAAGACAGGCAAAGCTTGGGAGAACGAGAGAGGAGGGAAGGGGTCTTTCTGAAAAAGAGACAGGCAAAGAGCTTAAAAGGTATGGAGAAAGAGAAAAGGGTGGATAGAGAGAGGGGGAGAGAGAGATATATATATACATACAGACAGACATATAGACCGATAGACGGACAGATACCTCGATAAATAGAAAGATAAATATTGGATAAAATCATATAATTATAGTATTCGTGTGTATGTGCGTGCGGGAGAGAGAGAGAGAGAGAGAGAGAGAGAGAGAGAAAGAGATGAGAGAGACAGAGATGAGAGAGAGAGAGAGAGAGAGAGAGAGAGAGAGAGAGAGAGAAAGCGCATACAAAAGAAAGAAAATTTTAAAAATGTAGAATTTTTTTTCTCTCCTCCAGCAAAAGCGACCTCTGTGTAAAATCTATCACTCAACTCCATTTCAACGGCACATTATGAAGTAAGACCGCAGATACCATTTTTGTGCAATATAGAATTTCAGCTGGGGAGTCAGGAAATAGAACTGATAATGAGAAATTAGACGATAACAAAAGCCCAGCGCCGGAAACTAGACAAGAAAGATTCTATGACAACAGAAGTAATTCATGATCCAACGTTTTGAAATGAGGAATAGAATCAGCATTTCTTTTTCAATGATTTCAAGAAAAATAATTGACTTTCGTCTGGCTTTGGGGTTATTGAAAAATTAAAGATAGCCATAGGATAAAAATAAAAAACAAATAAATAATGCAAAGATATCTGACGGTAAAGACAAGATCAATTTTGGTCCTTTTTTCAATTAGTTTAACAAAACTAGTTCATTAAGCTTTTTATAAAGCAATTTTCTGGGCGGTGGCAGTAACGGATAGTACTTTAAGCTACGAACGCCCTAAGACCACGAAAGAGAATTATTATTATTCGCTTTTCTGTGGCAGATCAATTTGTCTGAGGTTTTGAAAAATGCGAGAAAACTCTTAAAGAAATGAAAATGATAATGATGTATCCGCAGTATAATCTTGTTAGGACAACCTAACATAGAATTCTTTGTTCTCATGTTATTCATTCCGATCCCTACCCCTCTCTCTCTCTCTCTCTCTCTCTCTCTCTCTCTCTCTCTCTCTCTCTCTCTCTCTCTCTCTCTCACCGCCCCTCACTCTTTCTTTCTCTCTATTTTCTTTCTGACCCACTGTCTTTTTTTAATCTCTCTCTCTCTTTTTCTCTCTGTTTCTCTCTCCCTCTCTCCTTTTTCTCTGGCTCGGCTCTCTCTCTCTCCCTCTCTCTCTCTCTCTCTCTTTGCCAGTCTGTCTCTCCGTCTCTTGTTCTTTCTCTCCCTCACCCAATACTTTCTTGCTCTCTGTCCGTCTCTCCGGCTCTGTCTCTCATTCTCTCTCTTTCTTTCTCTTTATCTCTCTTTCCTTCTCTATTTCCCTCTCCCCTTCTCCCACTTTCTCTCTGGCTCTTTCTCTCTCTCTGATTCTTTCCCTTACTTTCCTTCATCTTTTTCTATCTTGCTCTCTGTCGATCTCTTATTCATTTCTCTCTCTCTCTCTCTTTCACTATCTTCTTCTCTCCCTCTCCCACTTTCTGTCTTTTTTCTTTCCCGCTGCCTCTCTCTTTCCCTCTCACGTATTAATGTATACGTCTGGCACAAGAGGAAAAAAAAATAGTGATTAACACAAAGCAATAACGAAAATTTGTAAATTGGAACATCTCTAACAAAAACCTGTTCCGCGAGTTAGCCCGAACATGGAACAACAATAAACGAACATCACACAGTAACACAGCAACACAAACCATGAGGAAACGGAAGTTAATTACTGTGTGTGTAATGAGGCCAATCAGTGCCCCAGCTCTATCACTGCAACAAAACTACCCACTGCCTGTGTTTGGGAGGGACGACAACCTACCGTAAACGACCACTGTACTGTATCGAATTGTACACACTCTCTGCTGATGAAACATTGCGTTAAACCGTATTCTTGCTGCAGCGCCAAAGCTCTGTGAAAGAAACAATTATGGTATCATAGGTGTAATGAGCGGTGATGGCGTTAATGGTGCAATTGGTGTTAACGGTTTCATAGTGTCGACTCTTTCTTTGTCCGTAGAAGCTTCGACTTGAGCTTTTCTTTTTTTGTTACTCACGACTCTTACATATTTAACGTAAATGTAATTATAGGTTTAGCATGTCTGTTTTCTCTCTGTCGCTTTCACGTTCATCAATCATTATTTTCTTGGTATACAGGAAATGTTATTGAGTATCAGGTATCGTTGAAAACTCCTACTGCTGAGAAATCGAATGAAGTTATTACATAATAACAGTGGAACTAGGCTAATGATTCGCTTTGTTGATGTCGTTTGTGGTTAGTTCTCAAGAGTGACTGATGTAAGCTTATAAAATCTCTGCAGGCAAAGATAATAATAATGATTTGCTTCCCAGCTTGAGACAATTTTGATCTTTCTCTCTCTCTCTCTCTCTCTCTCTCTCTCTCTCTCTCTCGCTCTCGCTCTCTCTCTCTCTCTCTCTCTCTCTCTCTCTTTTGATCCTTTTACTAAGATCACACGTCGTCTGATGAATTGTCTTGATGTGATATACCTTTTATTTGCCTGTTGTTTGCTTGCTAGGGCCTGTTGTACAGACAGACCTAAGATGTTCGTGATGCTAAAGTGGGGGCGTTGGTGGCACATTGGAGAGCGAACTGGCCTTCAGATCTGTTAAATATCATGTGTAGGCCTGCAGTTGCACAGGTTAACCGAAGAGACTTGCCATTCTTAATTGGAAGCGTAAGTGGCACAGTGAATAGCGAACTGGCCCTGAGATCCGCAGGTACCCCTTTTGTCGTGGGTTTGAGCCCACCGCCGTGCCTTGGCCTGAGAGTGCTTAAAAGCCTGAGATCACCTTGTGGACAGGCTTTATAAGACTAGATGGAAACCAAATCAAACCTGGCATTGTAGTGCTTGTAGCATTCCATTCATTTTTTTCTAACCAAGGCTGTCTTACTGTTGACCAGTAATTAATATCGGACAAAAGTTTTTAGACGTTTTACTGTCTGAAATTGCATTTACTCGCAGTCTATTTTCCAAATCAAATCGCATCGAATGGAATGCTTGTTTTCCTACAATATGTGTGTGTGTGTGAGAGAGAGAGAAAGAGAGAGAGGGGGGGGGAGAGAGAGAGAGAGAGAAACAGAGACAGACAGACAGACAAGGAATCAGACATGCAGGTGAAGAAGAGGAAATAGACAAATGATCAGACAGTGATTTGGAGCGTCCTGGCTTGGTTATGAATCATCCATTTCGATACCGATCAGACCTCCAATTATATCCAACCGTTTTTCTGTCAACCCGCCGCCTAAACAGGTCACCAGCATTTGAACTCACCTCCTGTAAAGGGCTCTCCTACATTTCTCTACCTCACCCACTCTCACTCCCTCATTTCTTGATATTCTTTCTCTGCATGCCTTTTTCCTCGCTGTCTGTATTTTTTTTCTCTTTGGTTTCGAATGCATCTTCTATGATACGAGCTTTCATCATTATATCCCCATCATATATACGTACACACACACGCGCACATTTTCTTTTCCAAAACCGTTTCAGTGTACAAACTCAACGTTGACAATATTTTTATTGCATTAAAGATCGACAGGTTACATGAGCTTTACAGAAAAGATCAACCTCTCTCGCTCTCGATCTCTCTCTCTCGCTCTCTCGATCTCTCTCTCTCTCTCTTTCTTGTTCTCTCTCGCTCTGATCTCGTTCTCTTGTTCTCTTCCTCGCTTTCGATCTCTCTCTCGCTCTTTACTTCTTTCTTGCTCTCTGTCTTGACTTCTCTCTCGCCCTCCCTCTTTCTCCTCTCTCTCTCTCTCTCTCTCTCTCTCTCTCTCTCTCTCTCTCTATCTCTCTCTGTCCTGCCTGTCTAATTCTCTGTCTCCCCCTGTATTGGAACTAAAAAAGACTCGAGACCTTAATACTATTAAAGAACCAGCTGTTAGCCTGAATTGTCATAGAACTGCAACATAATATCTCAAGTTGTCCACCAGTCCGTCCGAGCTGCAAACAAGCACTAGATCTGATTTTCAAGAAAGACAAGGGGAAGTTGGGTGGGCTAGGCATGCACTCATAGAAAGAAAAGTATACCATGTTAAAATGCGAAAAAAAAAAATTCCTCCAGGTATGCCAGGAATGGTTAAACTGTCAGAGCCTAAAACTTGAATTTCTGACAAAGTCCGTGTTTCCGACCATACCAAGTTACCAGGGCCTAAACATGTTGTTTGTGAAACAGTTCCAGGTGTAGCTGTGTCGCGTCTGCAGCTAATTTGTTGTATACCTGGTCCGGGCAACGACATTGATAGCAACTTTGCTGACGTTTTGTTTTTGTTTTTGTTTTTGTTTTTCGTTTTCCTTTTTTTTTCAAACGTGCTTTGCGTTTTTTTCAGTATGCATATAATTTTTTATTCTTGATTAGTTTTATAGGTCTAAATATTTGATAACAACTTTAAGCCTTTTTAAATAGAGTGCACAGCTTGTTCATTTGTTGTATTTTTTTTACTCTCATCTTCTCTTATTCTCGTGACTTTTTAAAGAGTTGACTCAGAAAAAGCCTTATAATTGCATGAAAGCAAAGATCTTAGAAAATAAATATTGTCTTATCGTAAATGTTTATTCTTTGTTGGATTATTTACGTCTCCTTGGTTATTGCCCTTACTTCATGTGGCAGCTTTGTATAATGTACGCTTGGAGTTATTGGTGACGTGACACGTTTGGCAATTTTATCCTTTTTTCTACCTTTCATGTCACCTTTAATGAGTGGAACAAAGTATTTGTTTTCTAAGACCTTTGATAAAACTATAGTAGAAACGAGCTGTGTACTTCGTGAGACATAAGCCCTATATTTATAAGCGGCTGTATGTTTAGGCTAGAAGAAACAAAAAGGTCCATATTTTTCAAATGAGACTTATACATAATATCAAAAACAATGCTCATATAGAAGATTCGAAAGGGAATCAACCTAATCACGAAGAATTTGAAACTAAAAAAAAAAAAACATTAATGCTCGCAAACATTACATTTTCTATTGGAAGGTAATGCTGTTTGTAGGCCATTGTGACAGGTTTTGTTGTGGGTTTTATACAATTGCTCGTATCCACCAAGGTGAGCTCAGGTTTTCAGACCCTCGTCATGTAAAGAAGTCGGTTCGAACCCGCGACTGGCATGTCGCTGCAGATCTTAGGGTGGCTTCATTTGCTATGGTGCCACCATCAAAGCTTACTGTACATGGCTTGATCCAGATCCAATGTTTTAATGATGTGCCTTGAAATGTATCTTTATAAGCTGATTATGGCGTAAAGTAAAACTTTTATGCTGAACAACTTTCTTCGATTGTTTCAGTTTAGATTAATATGAATAATTGTGCGCATACGTTATATTATGTATGTGGATGTGCGCACATATAATTACAAATTAAATTAAAAACCTGCGGCTTGGTCTTAAATTAATTGTTCCTCCACTTGTCTATCAGTTTATTTATCTATCGATCTATCTGTGTATCTACCTATCTAGCCATCTAAATAACCCAGCTGCCTTCCTTTTAGACTTTCGTCTTTTTCTTTCACCCCTTCTC
>BLXT01004186.1:1850335-1867919 GCA_019648995.1 Plakobranchus ocellatus | reverse complement strand
TGTTTCGTTTTGTTGGGTTTTTTTTTGTTTTTTTGTTTTTTTAGGAGAGGTTTGGGGCGGGTTGTTTTTTAACTTAGCCTTCATTCACTCTAAATCTCAATACAGTTTTGAGAGAAAACGAAGCTAGAGATTTGCTATTGTTTGGCATCTAACGATGGACCACCCATTTTGTGCTGCACTCACATTGCATACTATCATGTTGTTCTATCGTGTTGCTTCTATCAACTCTATTTTTCTCTATTATGATGCCTTACGGTTGATTTATGCTTGCATAAGAGTGGAATAATCATCTGACGAGAGAGATGCCTGCTTCATCAAACTTTATACACACATCAACGAAAACGTTCACATTAACTCAGATTAATGCAATGTAAAGCTTTATTACCAAAAGCTGAATTATGCAATTTACTTTGTATTTTCTTGTTTTATGTCTGTAACTCTCTCTATCCTTCCTAACCCCCCCCCCCTCCTCCTCCCTNNNNCTCTCTCTCTCTCTCTCTCTCTCTCTCTCTCTCTCTCTCTCTCTCTCTTTCATTTTCTTTTTGTCTTTTGTGTGCAGATAAAGAGCATTTTTTTGCTATTAGATGGCTCACTCGGTATCAGATAAAATCAACTAACTGATAGTAAAGGTCGAACATATTCCGGACCTTGATTCAGCAAATTATTTGGAGTCCCTTACCCTTCATTATCGGTTTTCTTTTATGTTTAATGCAAATAAGAGCTAAATGCCAAGAAGTAATTTCAGCCCGAATGCGGTTGATAGCTCTATTAATAAAAAAAATAATAATAATAATATAATATGTTATTTTTTTTATAACTATTTGCTTGTTCTACAGTTTCAAAGGTAGCACCGTCGAATTTTTGCCTTGTTTTATTGTTTTGGTTTAAAATTGGATTTTTCAAAGATTTATACGCGATAACTATTATTGTTTTGGGTCTCAATGCTTAGAAAGAGCATCTTAAAGAAGAAAGATTCAGTTGATTTTTAGATTGAAAAGTGAATTTCTTTCAGCGATAAGGTTTAGATTCTAAATCCACTGAAGACTTTTTTTTTTTTTGCATGCACATAATATTTGATGAAAATCTAAACCTAACTTTTGACCGCCCTGAGTTGCGAAGTAAGACACTAAGATGAGGGCAGACGTGGTCTAAGTTTCAATAAGTATTCGAATATCACTGGAATCTCAATCTTCAAAGATTCAGATTGGGCCGAAAATGTTGAGACAACATTCAAATACAGAGAAATAAGGAGAGGCGGAGAGGGGAGAAAATCAGCCACAAAAGTAACGTTAATGAGATAAAAAGACAAGCATGTTAATCAGTAGACTAGTGACGCCGAGATAAAGGGGAAAATTATGCTGATTGTCGCAGTCACGTGAAGTGGTCAAAGTTCATAATCTAATTTTTTGGTTTAACCAGGTCGATAATCAATGCGTGACCCCTTATCGATAATATAATAATCTGGTCTATTTTCTGGTGCTACGAAGATTAATGTTTGTCAAAATTATGATTTTCATCATATTTCATCATATCATACGCATTTTGTCATCAACATCGTCATCATGATCATCATCCTCATCTTTGGAGGCATATTTATATTATCATCTTGTCGTCTGCCACATCGACATTGGAGCAATAGTGTTACAATGCTAGCGAACCCACTCTGGTCGTCTTTGTCGCGGGGTTCAGTTCGAGTACACTACCAACATCGTGGCCTGACGGGGGCTTGAAAGTCTGAGATCATATTTTATTTTTATTAATGGGCTATACACGAAGAACTAAAATCAAGCAGTTCCATCAAAATCAATTAATCATATCCAACAGTAACAGCAACACATTTATAATTTTTTTATATTATTTATAATTAGCTCGGCATCATCATAACCATCTCCAACTCAAATGCCATCGTTATTACTGTTGTCTTTATCAATAATTGGCATTCCAAATCAAATTTTTGTTCTTACTGCAATCAATTTTAAGTTTCATTAAAAGCAGATGAATAACAGCATGATTCTACAATCTTCTGACAAAAGGCCTGAAGTGAAAAATAAGGTCATAAAAAGTTATTTATAGTTTCAGAATCCCTATTTCACGTACATATTCTTACCAGAGTCTTGATAGTATAGCCGTAAATATAAAATAGCAACTTAGAAGAAGACCGGACGATTCTTTCGAAAAAGCCATTCATATTTTTGGGATTATCTCAAAATCAATCAGATGGCGCTTTCGAATTTTGTCCAAAAAGGGTAGCAGCATATCAACACATCAACTATATCATTAGCAAAATCAAATTGAGTGTGTCAATAGCCATCGCCGCCGGCAGCAATAATTGTCACTATGCGTAACGACGCGATAGCTTTTACTATTCGAAATGATCAACCGTCCAAATATGTTTTGTATAGTAACTCAAATGTAAAATGTGCATTGTTCTTTTTCACTGATCTTCATGCAATAGCACAAGCCTCTAAGAAAATAATGATTTATATAATAAATGTTTTATCTCCAAAATAAAAGAAGAGATTTCGTGGCGATAGATGAGCAAAAGAAACACATAAAGATAAAGTAAAAGAGAGAGGTATACACAGAGAGACACAGAGAGAGAGAGAGAGAGAGAGAGAGAGAGAGAGAGAGAGAGAGAAATAATAGAGGAGTTGTCAGAGAAAAGAGAGTGGATACGGTTATGTCCTTGTTAGCCTATTTATATGGTAACAGCCCAGCCCTTATTAAGTGATTTTAGAGTTCTGGCACTCCTCTTGTCGAGTACAGTAAGTTTAGAGTCGGTTACGAAGCGTATCAAAAAAAAAGCACATACGAACAGAGATATCATTAGAATAATATTGTCGTAGCCAATTGTACAGTTCATTAGCAAAGAAAAAAGGTATAAGATTGGATTCATGCCCAAATATGCTTAAGGTTTTTATCGCGCTAAAAGTTTCATTGCACCAATCAATACACTATAAATATGCTATGTGCAACTGCAATAAATTAAATGCACTTGCGTAAAGCTGGCCACACATTAATATTCGCTTGGGTCAAGTGGGCTGTAATAAAATCGAGGGCCAAACTTGAGATACTTATTAAAAGATAAACTTATAATGATTCAATTACAGATCTCTTATCTGTCTGCCGAAGTGTTGCTCAAACAATCCCATAGCCCTATCACTAAAATAACAAACGGACTTACATTATCTTATATTGGGAACCCTTTATGGCTTAAATAATAACATACAAATTCTAGGAATACAACTGCACTGCTTTTAGAAGAGTGACCCCAGTACCTGGAAACATGAGACGTAGGCAATAACCAAGGGCGAAGGCAGCATTGAGTAAACTTTCTGATAATATGGTATTATACTGACAGATCGAAGATTGAAAATTATTGGTTCTAGGTTGGTAGGCTGACAGAAAACACTGATAGTGATACGATATAAATTAAACATGTATTGCTAAAAAAAAACAGGTTCAACAGGTGTGCGAATTTATTGCTTGAGAGAAGAGGCTCAGTTTTGCCAGCCTGTGGTCTCAGAGGAATTTTGAATTGACGATAAAGTCCAATGAAATTTAACTTGTTAAACTGCAAACTATTTTACATTTTAATAATAATAAATTTTAAAAGTTGTGCCTTCTCATTTAATAATCAAGCTTTCATTGTGACTTCTAATTTATTTTCTGATCTATACCTTTGAACAGTGAATCTTGCATGATTATTTTGTTATCTTGGGAGTATTAATTTTGTAGACGTGTCTTAAAATTCGTCCTCATAGACGATGCTTGTATTTTTCCGTGAGTAATCTATAGCATTTGCAGTGCCTTTTTCATTATGAACGTGATAACCAGTTTTCAATTTATTGTTAAAGCGATGAGTCGCCTTGTGAATCCAAAATATCGGACTTTTTATATCAACTTAAGTCCTCTTCTCTTTTCTTTGTTTAATATAAAATGTAACTTTAGCTTTAAGTTCCTGAATACGTTATTTTTTCATTTTATGTCAATTGATGATTTTGCGATTTTATGTCTTCACCCCAATAAGTTTAAGACCGCCCTTAAGGTGGGAGACTTTATACTTGTTTTCGATGCCTTAAATGCACTGCTAGACTTTGTCATAGTCTCTTCTAATTGCAAAATTGTGTCCATTTCTTTGCCTGATTGTAAGGCTTTGCCCATATCTTTGTCTAATTCAGTTGCAAGACTTTATCCATCTCTTCGTCGTGTAGTCCAAGACTGTCCATTTCGTCGTCGTGCAAGGGCTTATCCAGCTTTTGGTCAAAGTTTATTAAAACGCAGTTTGCCATATTTATTGAAAGCTATAGCAATATTGCCAAATTTGAAATATGTATCATAATAGTTTTTAATACAAATATTCTTCTCCTTTGACTTCTTCTTTGATAACCTTCAAAAATAAAATTTCTACCTAACATCAACTTATATGATTTGTCTGGTGCAAAGGTTCGTTGGTGGCACAGTTGGTAGGGAATCCTTTTGCCGGCGCCCTGGCCTGACACCGGGCTAAAAAGCCTGAGATCATATTGTTGCGGATGGGCTGTTATAAACACCCATTGCCTTTTTCCGGCTGTCAGTTATCTTAAATGACTTCAATGTTTACAAAAGGAGGCTTTTTTTTTTTTTAATGAACCCAACTATAGCATGATTACTAAGAACATATATATCTATTAATGTAGACCTGCTTTAAAAACAATATTTTTTTAAAGTTAAAATAAACCCAATAACTCGTACCTGCAGATTTTTCCTATAAGGATTTCATTCACTATATGGTTTTCCAAAGGCAGTCATATTTTTTTCACTCTTTTTCTATATTTTTGTTTTGTTTTTGCATCCAATAACAGTCGCTCGCTCAATTCGCATTATATTAGGGGCCTACATTCATGCAATTGTGATTACCAAAATAACTCAATTTTTAATTTTGGAAAAAGGTATATCTCACACAGGCACTATCGCATAACTCTTTTTTTTTTTTTTTTCGATTTCATTCAATTGTCTTTTTTGTGAGAAATACTTCGTATGCTGTGCTTTGAGATTTTTTTCGCCACACATTGTTTAAAAACTTAATTATCATTGTAATATCATTTAAACTGAAATATTCATCTTTTTATGTGCCCCGTCTGAAACAGACATTGTGCCTCCACTCAAATATCTTATCAGTTAACCTTATAAAGCTATTGTTTGAATGCTATTATCACTTATTGCACAAGACTTGAACTCGATAAAAGTTATTTTCTATCTACCTCTACTGCGTTTGCCGTCAACTTTTCCTTGTGATTATTAACCATTCTTAACTTTTGTGTCGTCAAAAAGTGTCCTAAAAATGGTACATGTACTGTAGTTGCTTTTCTCATGGTTTTAACTATGATCTTTCAGCATCGATTCAATGGACTTTTTGTTTCCATCCATGATATCCTCATCATTCTTCAGAAAACATCTTTATTGCTTCCAATTTTCTCTGCTTTTTTTTTTTTTTTTTTTTTTTTTGCTCATTGTCCAATATTAATCTAACTATCTTATAATATTGACCATAAACGTTTTCATTACCCTTATTTTGGTGTCCCGACTTGTTTCTGTTAGTCAGTATTGGTTTCATTTTTTTAAAATAAACCTTATTTTACTTATTTATCTTTTTAATTCAAATAAATATGTTTTAATAATAACAAGATGAAAACAATAAAAGTTTTTTAAAAGATTGAGTAATAAGTTATAGGCTTTTAAGATTATTTTAAATTACAATTTGCATCAACTGTTGTTGTTTTGTGGTTTTGAGGGGGAGAAGATGAAGGGATCCAAAAAATTAGACAAGATCTTATTTCTCTGAGTGATTATATTTCCATCATCATTCGTCAAAATCAGGACCACAAACACATACCAAAAAAAAAAACAAAAGACAAACAAACAAACAAAAAAAACAAAAACAAAAAAATATATATATATTTAAATATAGATAGACAGATAGATAGATAGATAGATGTGAATGTGTGTGTATCTATACATCTTGCTACCTATTTGTCTATTTCCTAAATTTTCTATCTTTCTCTCTCAATCTACTTTCTCCTGTTTCTCTCTCTCTCTGTCTGTGCGCCACATTTCTTAACACACTAGCGTCTGTGCTCGTAGCTTATGCACTTCTCACCCACGGTACGGCAAAGCGTCCTCTGCCAGCAATTAAGCGGACCAAAAATTGATACACATGTGTAATCCGGCGTCATGAAAGGAGGGATTAGACTAGACTCAACGCATAATGCCAGGAGGTGTCACCGACAGAATGTGTGGATCACGGCCGTTTTTCGGGCGATAAAGACCGTTGGAGCTTAAGTGCAAGTTCCTATGCAGATCACTCTGGGTTTTTGTATAATGTAGCCAATCCACAACAAGGTGACCTCAGGCTTTCAAGCCCTCCGTCAGGCCAGGGCGCCGGTGGCGGGGCTCGGACCCGCGTCAGAAGGGTCCCTGCTGATCTCAGGGCGGACTTGCTAGCCACTGATCTACCGACGCCCCCCACTCTAATATGATTCTTTCGTGGGCCGTAACACATACATAAATAGCTACACAAAAAGAGACTTCACAAGACAGTTTACTACTTGGTGGTAATGACCGAGTAATTTGTTAATACCTAAGTATAAAGTTCTCCAAATAGTCAATGAGAGAAAAAAAATTGAATAAGACAAGTACAAAATAATAAATTATTATTTCCGAATATTCAAACATTTTTTTTCATTTAGCAGTTATAAACAAAATTAAAAAGAAATCTTAAATGTATTTTTCTTTTTCATTCAAGCAAATTTAGGGTACCTCCCTTCAGTTTACATCTTAGTTAGTTCGCTCACTGTTTATTTTGCTTTGTAGATGGAGAAAAACAAATACGGTTAAGTGTAAAGCACTAAAGTAATGTGGTGATTATGTTCTCTTCACTTAAAACCCTTATAAGTTTTCCCAAATCAGCACACTTACACTCTATAATACTGTAAATGTATGACTGTGATACTCAAAAGAACGAATTTCTGAGATTCTTGTTTATGTCAAGTAATAGTAAGAGATAGAGCTGTGTGGCCGTATCTTTTTAGTTCCGTGAAGCTAGATTTGATCACAAACTAAAAGTACATGTAACTCTACATACTACGAATCATAATGTTTGTGTTTTTTATTCTAAATTTTGACCAGCTGCTAGTAGTAGTGGTAAACATAAGAATACTGGCGATTGGGCTAAGCACAATGGCAGTGAAAGTATAATGAAAATACTACTGCTGCTGCTGCTCCTACTGCTGCTACTAATGATGATAATAATAGTAATAATAATAATAATAATAATAATAATAATAATAATAATAATAATAATAATAATAATAATAATAATAATAATAAAGATAACAATAAAACAACAGTTAAATAACATACATAATTTGTGAGAATGGTGATACAGCTTTTTTTTCCGAGAGAGAGAGAAAGAGAGGGCAGAAAGGGGGAGAATGAAAGAAAGAGAGTAAAAATTATAGACAGTAAGATAGAGCCTAGAAAGCAAACAGGCAGGCAGAATTAGAAATACAGACTTGAAAGAAACATGGAAGTTTAAATCTAGTAGCAAGGGAAAGTAAATTTGTTTTCAGGTAAAATTACCCATGTTTAAACTAAGCAAAAATAAAAAAAACATTGAAGACACACATGCTCATAATTTTTCTTAGTGTAATCTTTATAGTCTTTTACAAAATATGATACAAATTTCATTGCCTAATAATATGCATTTAAAGATCACAGTAATGTTTTCTCCACTAACCTCTGAAATAGCCAATACATGGGGGATATACTGCTTCAAAACACAGCAAGGGTGAGTAACAGTTTGGAAAATTAGCTCAGAAGATACATGCAAACAGATGGGGTCAAGACTAAGAATTAAAATAAGAGGCATGTTTCTCTCTTGGCCTTTGTATAATTTAGATATATGAACATACTACTTCGTTTCATGATATTTGGCAATAAATCTTTAGTGTTTTGAACCACAGATTAAGTCATCAAAATCTCGCTACAACAGCTGTAAAGTAAATATACCGTAAAACCTTGTAAAATCAGAAATATTTAGATTAAAATTCATGGCTAAATTAAAATGATTTGAGTTTTTAGTCCCCAAACTGTTCTTTTTTTTTTTTTTTTAAATTACCCTGATTAAATTAAAATGATATGTACACTTCCTACCGATATAATCTTGGATTAAGTGTTCCACTGAAAATGTTATTCATCCCTTAAAACTAAACATGAATTGGGATAATAAGCTTTGATCAAATTGAAAATATCTATCAATAACCAATGTTTTGATGTAATGTCTGCCCTGTTAAATGACTTAAATTCTTGACACAATGTTCTACGCTAGATAGCTTTTATGTTGGTTTCCATAGGTGAAATAACTAAATATACAATTCAGAGAGATCTACATGGAGAAGGGTGGGAAATAAAAAAAAAAAAAAAGGTGTGCTATATTGTAAAAAAAAGTCATCAACTTCACCTCTAAAAAATTTGACTGAGCAGGATTACTATACAAGAAGATAAAGGTAATGATTTTTTTATAGTGGCTGTCCTCTAACTCAATTTCATTGGTCTACCAATTACCTCGTTGTAAGGGGTCACCACCTTACTTAACCTTTATTTAACAGCAATAAAAAAAAAAAGCATATGAGTCATATGAGTTATCTCGCAATAAAAGGTCACTACCCACCACCTGATTACGAATCTTTAATACCTTTGGTTATCTTTGCTTTGACTTTTTTTTTTGTTTGTTTGTTTGCGCAGCAGGATAACTGAACCTAGAACTCAATATGGGAGCTCAGGTTGGGTGTGCCCGGCGGTGCTGGTGGAAATGGGTCAAAATATCTTTAATTTCATCATGGATATGCATATTGATCGATCTTGAATCTGTCAGAATTCAAACTGTATTTCTCCTCCCTACATGTGTTTCGTAGATCTATATTTATTATCAGAG
Source organism: Plakobranchus ocellatus (assembly GCA_019648995.1). Lineage (NCBI taxonomy): Eukaryota > Metazoa > Mollusca > Gastropoda > Plakobranchidae > Plakobranchus > Plakobranchus ocellatus. The sequence goes on along the minus strand of BLXT01004186.1, from coordinate 1,858,945 downwards.
CATGTCAATTACTTCAGCCTAACTCCTTGAGAGGTGCAAAAAATATTTTCAACTGGCCCTGCCTCATGGCTTTGGCAAAGCATATCAGTGGCTTGAGCATGCATGGCTGGGAGGGATTGATTAGACAGATCATGTGAGGCGACTAGCTCATCAATAACCACAGGTTTCAATTTTTAATTGCACAAACTAATTACTGTCACAAGATTCTTTGTTCAGCTCGATGAAACACTTACACAACACAAAAAAAACCAAACAAAAACAAGTCCTGTTATATACAGTGTGGATGAGACTAGTGTCACAAAAGCACAGCCTCACTTTTTAATGAGTGAATCATCTAGAGTCAGGGTAGTGCTAACCCATCTGGCTGAATGTGTGAGGATGTCTCTGCCATCCTCTCTGACTCTCCAGTCAAGGGCAAAGCAAGAGTAAGGTGAAAGGAATAGCCATGAGTATTAAAATTTTCCAGAATCTAAATAAGAAGTAGGGAAAGAGAAAAGGATCCTTGTGTGATTGGAAGTTCAAAGATAGGTGTTCGCTGTGCTGAGAGTCATTTACAGCCAGAAGGAGAGTGGAAGTGTAGCTGCAATACATGTACTATGAAGAGTGGAAAGGCTGGGCCCATAAGGAATGCATACCTTCACACCTAGCCTGCCTTATTTTAATTTATTTGTCAAACTGTGACTCGGATGATGATACATGAACATCATAGGACTGTTGATATCATCATTTTTGAGAAAACATTGTGTTATTTTGCACCCAATCTTTGGGTGCAAGTTACCTTGGGTTAATCCATACCCAAATAGCTCATGCACTGTTGATGTCTCCCAATCTCTCTCTTGTCTTGCCTGGCATAGATCTTCCTCCTGTTCCGCTTTTTAGAACTCCATTTTCATAGATCTTAAATTTAGATTTAACTGTAGTGAGGATTTATCATAGCCATAATGTCAGATTCTTCAAGCATTAATTATGTTGGGGCCAAGATCAAATCAGTGAGCAGTTAAATGAAAACTTTAAAAATTTTAAAACAGTAGTAAATGTTCACTTGTGTTAAAAAAACACACAATAAAAAGGCTAATAATAAGAGTCAGACACAGCCGATATCTGTCCAGGTATTTGACATGGTTAAAGCCACAGTTGCTTCACTGTTTGTATGCCCGGTCCACTGTTTTTCAGTGATCTCAGGGTTTCTATTTATTCATTTTCTCTCATAGTTGGGCCTTATTCATTGGTTCTTGAAGCAAATTAAAACCAAAGTTTGAAATCCATAAAAAATCTGAGTGACTACGAAAAGCCTTAAAATGAAACTCTAAAAGCCTCAGACGCTTCTATAGGCACCAAGTTCCTGTAGTAACCCATTATGTGAGAGGAATTGACCTCTCAGAAAGTCTGTAAATGTCCTTTTCCTTGCAGTGTTAACTCCTGGTTACTTGAAAGACTGGGCATGTAAATAAAATATACTGGGTAGTGTAAAGGCTATCAGACACAAGGCAAAAAAGACTGTAGCCTTTTTTTCAAAAGACAGCTTTATATAAGCCATATGTGGCCTACCCAAAGCCTACATCACTGTTTCGTATTTTCTACTTGCTCCATCTCCTTTGCTGGGGTCTTGACCCAAATTGAAGAGTACTTCATGGAGCTTGTTTGCCATCTCAGCATCCAAGTTTCTTGAAATGGTATGGATGTATGCCTTCACTTTGGGTTTAATCTTTTGGGCCTGTAAGACCAATATAACAGTCTAGCTGCTATTTGTAGATACACCATAAGTACCAGTAGTTTATGTGAGCTATTTTGTACAAAAACAACCCAAACAAAATGAATTGATTTCAGCCTCAACAAGGAAGTAGCTCAGACAAACAGCCTAGATCGACTGCTCAACCAGTGTAGGATAATTTTGACAAATTTTCATAATTAGACGTTGATACCTTGAAAGTAATTTAGAATCCATTTCTGAAGATGATTTTTTGAGATCCAATCATTCTAGTGATAGTGAAGATGGTGGGGAGGGTGAGACTAGACCTAGACCTAACCTAGATCTAGGACTAACGGGGAAAGTAGGCATGTCCTACCTCCCTCACAGGATGGAAATGTGTTAGAGCTAGATCCATTAATTGGAATAAAACTTATTCAGCCCCAGATAGATCATTTACACATCAAGACTGTGGATCCACAAACATTCTCCCTCACATAAATATTGTCTAGATCTATAGATTTTGTGCGCTTGTTCCTTGATGATAAGTTCTGGGATAACCTGACCAGCATTACAAACCTTCAAGCATGTTACTATAAACTAAGCAATCCAACCAAAAATAACTGTAAATCTTTCATAGATGTTACAAAAGAGAAGACTAGGGCATTTATATCTATGTTTGTCGATGTAGTTTTCTGTAATAAAACCACAGTATCCTGAATACTAGCAGTCAAATGGAAAAAAAAATTCCTAACAGAAACTTGCAGATTCAGTGATATCATGACTTGGGATAGATCGCTAGTAATATGGACCTATCTACAGGTAGTTCATCAGAAGGGTCAAGTTTTAGACAAGAAAAGATGAAATAATAAGGTTTGGCCACTTACAAATAATCTACCATAAAAATTTCAAAACCACTACCTTCTAAAACATCATCTCAGCTTAGTTGAAGGTATGATACAAACAAAAAAAAGTTAACCATCAAAGAGTAAAAAGATAAACCAGTGAAGTTTGGGATAAAATCACTAATGCTATCTGAGGGTAACACTGGCTGTATTATGAACTCCGAAAATTACACAGGAAAAACAGTCATGGAAATAACCCATCTGTGTGCAATTGGTAATGTGGTTTTGTGTCTCATAAAGGGTGTGGATTGCAATAATAGAAAACATATCATTGTCATGGACCATTATGATAACTAACTAAATTTGACAAATTACCTGTACAAAGAAACAAAAACTTATAGTACGGGCATTGCCATGACAAGTAGAAAAAATTTTCCAAAAGATCTAGCGCAAAAAAAAAAAAAAAAAAAAAAATCAAAAAGGGCCACCTTATTTATTATTGTAATGGCAAATCCATTTTATTTCTAATTGTCATGATTCTTCCAAAAGTTCTGAGGTGGCAAGCAACGTAGAATAAGCAGGCAGCAAGTGATCAAAATCTTGTATTGGCCTGCAAGATGGCTTACTGCTGCTACAAAAACTATTTTTATACGATCCAAAAAAATGAAAACTTTCTATTTTAAGTTGACCTTTAGATCTAGTTTAGTATCTAAATTTTATCAAATCTCTAAAAGAAGTCAATTTCATCTAAACCTAGAGTTTATGAAAGGTTCAAGTTTATCTAGTAAATAAAATATGAATTTCGATAAATACATCTAAAGTACCAATAGCTATGTGTTGTAAGCTATGTAGTTTTTTAATACCCAGCATCAAGTATGAAATCAACCAGCTATTCACATTTCAAATTACATCAGCAGTAGCAAATTCACAACTATTTTTAATAATCAGTAGGGTTTGTTTTGCCTATCAAAGGCAAACCTATGCCAAAATGCCAGTGAAGGAAAACATAGAATTGCATAGATTTGGGCATATGATACAATACAATCAATAAATTAAGAAGGCTTCAAATCTCTACATAATCAGCAAGTATTCTCTTTTCATCTGTTAACAAAGGCACCCAGCCACAGCCATGCACATGATACATAAGGTTTGTTCATTCTCTCTACCAAACTCCTCTAATAAGTAAACAACTCTCATCTGGAGGACAAGAGGTCCTCAATCTCCTCTGCTTGTTTGGGACAGGAAGCAGACAAGTTAACTGGTTCAGATTCTGAAACCAAAATGTTGTCTTCAATCCGGATTCCTATCCCTCTGTACTCTGGAGCCACAGAGAAGTCATCAGCTGGAATATAGATCCCTGGAAAAGTGAAGAAGGCAAGTTTAAGATTTACTGGTGAGCATGAATGCACCAATTGAAAAGAAAATGTATATCTACCATGGCAGGAATTGTGGATTAGGTGTTGTAATTTAATTGATGTATTGCATCAGTTTTCAAAATTAGATTATTGATTATATATTATATAAAAAATGGAAATACATAACAATACAAAGTAAAAGGAACTTTCATAAAAAAAAGGCTGTGTCTAACCTGTTTTGTATTTCACAGCATTTGCTCTAGGTCATAACATGTAATAATGCATGGCCACAAATTTGTAACTATGTAAAACACCCCAAAAACAGGGCCTCTGGCAAAAGTTCTTCAAAAAAGCTACAACTGAACAAAACCTGAGATCATGTGACAGCAATATTTTTTAGCGCCTATGTCATGACTTGTATGTAAATAACATAAGTTGCATTTTAGATTTTTCTTTCATAGATCTATTCATAAATTATTCATAAATTTGAATGAGAAATAATGAACTTCAAAGCATCATTCAAGGGTAGAACTCAGTGGATGATTAATGATTTAACACATGTGCAACTATTATCCCTATAATTGGAATTCATTTTCATATCTATTTTTGTATCATTAATTATTGCACCTTTTAAAAACCAAATCCTTGACTATTATTGTTAGTAAATGTAACTTGAAACCAAACAAAAGACTAAGATTTACATCGTTATGTAGTAGCAGTGCAATTAACTTCAAAGATCTCCATGATCTGGTAAAGCATACACAGCATTTATGTGTTTAAGATTAAAAAAAGCCCAGAAAAAAAGATGATGGGTCTTAGATATGCTGTGCTGCATCAACCTTCTTGACATAGAGAGGTAAGAAAATAATTTTAACTTAAGCTTTTGAACACAGTTTCCTTAGATGAGAATACAAGGATCCTGAAGATACAAGGTCAGTTTATATGAAACAGACCTCCATTTGTCTCTTATCAGCCTCTTTGGTACATTGCGTCAAATATCTTTCTTGTCCTTGCCTTGATGCCATCCTTTCACAATGAGATATTCCCTTCTTTGTGCTTTCATCCCCTCCAAGAGGTCAAATAATATGTCTTTTTGAATATTCATACTTGTTGAGTTGCCAAAGAAACTTCTTTTTTCTGCTTTAAATAGTAATTAGGAGGGGATGGTCTGATACAAAGTGTTGTCATTCTCTGTGTTCAACTTATTTTATCCTATCTTTATTATCAAAGAGGGAAAAAAACTACAAACTTTGACTGATTGTGAAAAAAAAAAGTTTTTAAATATTCAATTCAGTGCATCTAAATTTATTTACTTTGTTCAATCAATAAACTAAATGGTGATTACAAGGAATCTGTCTTTATTTACATAGATATAACTAATTAAAGTTCTTAGGTTTACAAATACCTGGCTCTATGGTGACAACCATATTTGGTTGGAGTTTAATGCCTCGTGAGATAGTGCTTGTGTCATGAACATCCATGCCAAGATAGTGACTAACATGGTGAGGGCAAATCTTGCGCAAAATCTGTCATCATGAGGGCAAAAAAGAAATTTCAGTTATTGGCTTGAATTCAATTGCTTCTATGCATTATTTAGACTTTTGGAAAGGGAGGGGGTGAGAGTGATAGAGAGAGAAAGAGAGAGAGAGAGAGAGGAGGGAGGGAGGATCGAAGAGAAATTTTTATTCAAATTTACAGTAAAACACAATTAAATGAAAAAATGTTACAACCCAAATACATGGCATATCGAAATGGTCTTGAAATTTGTTTAAATATTACCCATGTTAAATCAAAATGTTTACTTCAAGATGATTTCTAGAGTTTCAAGGAGTTCTGCTGTAAGTATACTTGTGTGGAACTAGATTTCCAATCTGTTCAATTAATGCCATGCATAGTTACTGTAGTCAGCTTGTCAATGGAAGACTCCTTTAGGCAGCACAAAATTAAGAAAAACCTGAATTGATGATTCTTATGAAATAAAGACATTTCTTATAGGAAAAAGGATCAGACTTACAGGGAAAGAGGAGAAAAAAAATTCATTATTCATCGTTTATTTTTCTCATTGTTTCTATCAAAGGAATAGTTTGTTTACTATTTGCTGAAATACTTCAATCTCAGTCATTTCTTTTTAAGAAATAATGTGCACATTATATCACCCAAAAAGTAAAGATATTATCAAGTTTTAAAATAATTATATACATAAACCCATAAAGTGACTGGAGTGAAATAATCAAGTCTTTATCATCCATCGGAGTACAGGGGAAAAAAAAGGAAAATAATAATTCAGCTAACCATATTGTTTGATACTAGCACAAAGCGAGATATTTTGCAGAAAAATTAAATTAAAACATTAAAAAATACATTGCATGCTTCCAAAATGGCACTAACAATGCATTTGAAGCAATATCAATCACTACAAGGCTGTCCCCAAAGTAATGAGAGAATTTATATGTAAATGATTAGGAATTGTGACAACTGTGCCTATATTAATTTAAACTCTCCAAAACATGGAGAGCAAAAATTATGTAAATGATTAAGAATTGCGATGACTGTGCCAATATTAATTTAAACCCTCAAAACATCTAAATATGGTTTGCAATACACAATTGATTATTCATTGGAAAATAACATTTAACAAGATTATGCACGGAGGCATGAAATTGGCCGCACAAGTGTTATTGTTTAAGCCCATTTTTGAAAGGGTCATTGAAGAACTAATAAATAGCAAGATATAAAATCAACTAGCTAAAACAACCCAGAAAGATGAAAACATGGAGAAAAATGGAGAGAAGAGAAGACACTCACATTCAACTGCTGAGGTGGTGGTGTGTGAGCAGAAATTATACCCAACAGTAACAATTCCTCTCCAAGCAAATGCAACATTTTGGTATATATTTCATCTAGAGAATAAGCCTTGGTGCACATTTTTATACATTCTTCCTGAACACGGAGAGTTGCATTGTAAAGCTGTTTCTGGGCTTTTGTGAACTGACCTTATTGAAACAAAAATAAAAAAAAGGTACAGAAAATAATCTTTGTGCCTAAAGCATACTAAAGAATGAAGAAACTATATCAGAATTTATGTCTGGTTTAATAAAAATGTTCAAGAGTCACATGTACCAAAAAAGTGTAATCTTTTTAGCCATCTGTATTGCTTAAAAAAGAAATGTTCAAATTTTATTATCTGGGCAGAAGGTCAACATAGCTGTAACTAAACCACACTATTTGTAAATTATGTAGATGAAAAAAAATAAATAAATAAATAAATAGCCTTTTGAAATGAATGCATTATGATTTTTTACAAAACCACATCATATGGTTAATCAAAGTTGCATTTTCTTATATTCAATCCATCTGCTTGTAGTGCCTGCTTGTGGTAGATAAAATTCTTTTTACCTTTTGCACCTGCTCCCAAATTAAAAAAAACATCTATTTTAAAAGTCTTTGGAAATGCAAACTTCATTTCAAATGGTCTTTGAACAAACTTATGTGCTTTTGCAAAATCACTTTCCAAATCTGACATATATAGATATGGGGAAATGGAGAAAATTGTGTTATTTCCTAAAAGGTGCAATGGTTCGATACAAACTTTGTCGATTACACGATTTTGACATTTGATGATATGTCTATGGCGTAATGATGTTCACAATTACCTGATACTGGCCATGTTCGAGTTAGGTCACTTGCGTAGCCATGCAGTTCACACCCTGCATCCATCAGCACCATCTCCCCGTCAAGCACCACCTGATTGTTTGTGATGTAGTGGATGGTATTGGCCCTGTTTCCGCCTTTAGAATAAGCCAAAAGCAAAAAAAAAAGTATTCTGAATCACAGCCCTCATGTGCATAGATTGCTTTCTCTTTCAAATTCATCCAATTTTGTGTCAAACTAATGTAATAAAAAATAGATAAAAATATGCATCTATTTGATAGAAATATGCTTCCTACAGTGGCAGCTCAATCATTTAGAGTTACAAATGCACTCATTTTGACCCATTAAAAAAAAAATAAATTAAAAAATACATTTCAGAGGTAGAATAAAGACAGGCCCATTAGACTTTTTAGAATATTTGTAAAATTGAATGACTTTGTAAGATAATTTTTAAAAAGCGATTAAAAAGAAAATTATAAAACATATTTATAAACTTTGTTACTCTTGTGCTAAAGATTAATCACCAAAAATTGGTTATTTAAATACCTTCAGCTTTTTGATGATTTTTATGACTGTAAGAATATGTATAATATTAAGGCCAACATTATGGCCCATGAGCAGAAGCTGTTTGTTTGATTTCTTGAGCAAAAGAATATTCAAAACCGATGTATTTTTAAAAAGGCAGCGCAATTACTTTTCAGGCTATCACATTCAGAAATTTAAGGTTTTACACTGATCATTATGTTAAAGTTTTCAAACAAAAATCCATGGATACATTCATTCATAAAAATGGTGATAAACCAACTTAAGCTATTTGAATCTTTGGAAAAGAAAAAAAATAATAAAAAAGTTTATGCGTTATAGCATAAATTTTACCAGCCACAACTGGTGGGTATGCAAGAAACTCTGCTCCTCTCATGCGGCACTCAAAATCCATTTTAGCCCAAAGTTGTGACTCATTTATCTGGGGGATAGCAAGGATAACATTTAAATATGAAAAGATAAAAATTATTATTTTCTTTGTTGCTTGGTTTTTTCTTTAATTTTTTTTTTTTTTTTTGAAAGGGGGGGG
>BLXT01004186.1:1816616-1842139 GCA_019648995.1 Plakobranchus ocellatus | reverse complement strand
CAATGTAATATTACACTTTTGTCGGGGGGAAAATAAAAAGGAAAGTTTGAGTTTTTTGAGTTTTTTGTATATAGCCAGTCCACAACAAGGTGATCTCAGGCTTTCAGGCCCTCCGTCAGGCCAGGGCGCCGGTAGCGGGGCTCGAACCAGCGACAGATGGGTCCCTGCAGATCTCAGGGCTGACTCGTAAGCCACTGTGCTACCGACGCCCCCAAATAAAAAGGAAAAAAATGGCAAAAAAAAAAAAATAACACAAAAAGAAAGAGGTAACTATCCTCAACATACAATCAATAAATGAAACAGTCTATTTCATCCCCTAAAGTTATATATGAATTTTTTCCAGTTTGAATGATTTACTTAATTACTCTGTATAAATCTGGAATTTCATATGTGCATATGAATAGTTTTCATGAATATGTATGTAAAGTGCATTGAGCAGTGTATGTGCTATGGATTTGCATGATATAATTTTAAATGTCATATTTTTCTCCTCCTCCTCCTCCTCCTCTTCTTCTTCTTCTTCCTCTTCTTCTCACTATTATTATCATTATCATTATTATTATTATTATTATTATTATTATTCTTATTCTTATTATTATTATTATTATTATTATTATTATTATTATTATTATTATTATCATCGTCATGAGTGGTCCACAAAAGCATTTTGAACATTACACCGATAAAAGAAATACGTTCAACTGCAGTAATTCATTTATACTTTTATACTAGCTCTCTTTTAATCCACAAGATAATCTAATGTTGAATGTTCACCTTGTCACAAGGTGGTAAGCTTTATTGTTTAAGACTGCGGCAATAAGTCATTGCTTTGGAAATTTATTCAAATTCTTTCGTCACCCGGATATTTATCTATTTGCATACTCAATGATTACTGAGAGTTTCAGGCACTTAGAATCCAACAAAATCTACTCTCCGGTTAGCGATTATTGCAATTTGTTTCAAAAAGCAACTAGTGTGTGCCAGTATGTGTTCTATTCCTTGAGAGTCTTAATAAAGCGTCCAGTTCAAATCCTTAAGAAAGCCTGTTGCAAAGTATTTTCTTTCACAACCACTAACGCAGGATTACGCATTTTAAGAAAAAAATAGTTAAATTGTAATAGTGGTTTTGTAGCACCAGTATGCATACTATACTCCTTCAAACTGTCAACATCTCTCGGCTGCTTTCTAACCTGCAATTCAAGAAGAATGCACACTTGGCTTGTAATTTGTATGTACGCTAAAGCCTTGTATAGGAGGTAAGTTTTCGTGAGCGGCGGCCTAGCCCAACAGGCCAGAACAACGACCATGCATGCATGCAAAATTTGATTATGTCATAAAGATTCAAGATTTTGAAAAAGACAATTCTTAAACTACAGTTAGTTAACATGCCATCGGCGATTATTATTATCATCATCATTATTGTTGTTGTTATCGTTATTATTACGATTAAAACAAGTCAATAATGTAATATTACAGGGGGGGGGGGGGGNNGGGGGGGGGGGGGGGGGGTCAAAAAGTCCCAAAAAAGGTGTAAGATTATATTTGAACAGCCCCTTATGGAGACCTTGCACGTCAACCTCCGCTGTGATAAAATTTTATAAATATCCTCACCATTTTAGTCCACTAATCATTTTGATCTAGGTTATGGATTTTTGTAAGTTCCTGTACGGTATTTAAATCTTACTTTTTCATGTTTGTGTGTGTGTGTTATTGCTATTTAATTAAATTTACATGACTCTCCAAAGTCCGTTGTTATGGTCGCATATGTATAAAAGTAAAATTTACATAATTCCAAGATTTTGTTGCTTCTACTCTTTTTTTTTTTTTAACTATACTTATTTAATCTCTTGGCAGGCGCAACCCTTGATCTTTTGTTGTGATCTTTAGCCTTTAAACCTCTTTTTGCAGGCATGGGTGCCATTGCCAAGGGTAATGTTAGTTCGGTACTTACTTCCTCCGCCAGACATGCGCAGTCAATCCTTGGACACAATTTACTTAGTTTATTTAATAAACTTTTTTGTTCCAACAAATCCAGGAGAGAAAAAAACCCCACCATAACCCAACAGAAAAAGTCAGAAGGCAGTAGAAAAGTGTACAAATCAAAACAAAGCAAATAAATGACTTTTGAGAGCAAAAATATTTTACCAGTCAATGTCAACAAATTGGACGTAATAATATGGCAGAATACTGCTAAATCAGTAAATATCACTTTTCAAAACAATTTCGTTTCATTCCCTAACTCGAATAAAATAAGTAAAGGATTAAAAATATTTGATCTATTGTGCCTGAAATTGAAATCATGAAAAGCAATTTTTTTTCTCATATCCCAGTACATGTTTGTCTTTTTTGTTCTCATGATTCAGAGAGCAATTATTTTCTGTTATGAGCAACCTATCCCTATGAGCAAAATGATTTGCACATCAAAACAAAATGGCTGTCTCCAGGGCAAAATTTTGTACTGGGTCTCAAGTCATGGAAATGGTGCAAGAAGTTAAGCTTCGCCGTACATCATGTGCCAATTTTTTTTTTTTTTTTAGCAAACTCACCTTAGAATTAGAAACTATGACTGTCAGTCAAAAAATGCTTTAATCGATTAGATTTGTTTGTTTATTTATTTATTTTTTTTTTTTACTTACAAATCAGCTGTTAAAGTAATTTCATACAAGATCTAATTGTGCTTTTTTACAATTCGTTTTAAAATTAAGTGCAAAAAATAGCAGTCTAGCTCGCTAATCTTATCTCTGTGGTACATACTATTACTATGTCAAGGCTATTCATCAAACCTGCAAGCGAATTTTAAAACAAATTCCGCAGGCTAACTTCAAGGCTCTGCTTGGGTTTTAACTTTTATCGATAGATCATTTTGCGTGTTCACTTCATTTGAAATCCAATTGTGCCTGATTGTTTACATAATTTGCGCACGCTTGTTCTGCAAATCTTAAGATTATGCCGGACGCAGTCAGGATTACTTTAATGAAATAAAAATTATGTAAATTGGTTATGATTAAGACATGACAATTTTTTTCTTGCTTTTGCTCCACAATTGATTGACAAAGGTGATCGATAAATCATGCATTGCTGGTGTTTTGTGTCCCAAAAGAAAAAGCAATATCTTTGTAGGTGGACGAGGCAGCAGGGAATCTCCTCATCAGTAAGCTTGTTGAATACATCTGCGATGTTGCGGCAACCATAATTTATCTTCTTCTTTTTTAAGTTTGTGTCGAAACCGGCTCACAACTTACGTTGTCATTGTGTATACATGTGTAGTTATAGCGATTTACGGCATGGGTTAAAATTTTTCAAAAACTTGTTATTGTTTTCATTTCGAATTCCAAACTATATTAGATTCTATTTGTTAATGTATTCACCATGTTAACTTTAATATATTGCTTTGAATAGACGTATTGCACATTTAATAGGTAAGACAATAAATAGGCCTATATTATAGATATATATGACTTTCAGTTCACTAATCATGTAGGTTAGATTACAATGCCTATGATCATTCAATATGGCATTCAACTACATAATCCAATCAAATGATATTATTTCCTTCAAAGTGTTAATCGAACAACAGTTTTCCCATTAAACTATATAAGGTGGGGCAAAGACGACTGTCATGTAAAAACCCCAAGTTGCTAGCTTTTACTTTTCATGATGGCAGGTTATGTCTCGTTCAAAAGCTTAACAATTCAAAAGACATAAACAAATTTGTTGATCTCCATAAAATTTCAAGTTTTGTAGGTTTAAAAAAAAAATCATTTTTTCCCCAAATTTTTACTTTTTTTGTACAGGGGTAGGCCTATATTCAAACACCATTTTTAAAAACCCACAGACCCAAGCCATTAGATACAACTTGTTCTTCATGTTACAATATTACTTCACATTAATTGTTTTGCATAACACAGACAAAAAAATAAATTGTTCCAGTCAGATTTACTTAGCTGAAAATTGTAGTACTCTTTTCTGACGTCATTATATCTTGTCATTTTGTAGGTCTAGATTCAGACCAATGTCATGCCATGGATTAGTGACAGGTTAAAACCTGAGCTTAGCTACAGCACAATTTACTATCATAAATGCATTAAAGAGTTCCATTTTCATTCATTTAAAGTGTAAATAAGCCTTTGTAACAACAGTGAGGTTTATGCCTGTCATTCAATAACATCAGAGAACTCTTCATGTTTAAAGCTTTTGAAGATTTTTTTTCTCAAGAGGAAGTTTGAGTATTTAAAATGGGATGTTATGAAAAACAAAGTGGAGTTTCCTTTTCACTATATCTAATGTGAATGGCTGAACATATCTTTTTTACTTGTCAGTCATCACTGGTCACCATGCAGAGTCAGAGAAATAATGAAAAAAAAAATGTTTTTAAATCCTCTTTTTTACTAAGCTTTCTTTCCTTTTTGCTTTCTGTGTCTTTCTATGGTCAGAAATGGTAAAAAACTATATTCAAAAGATTAAAAAAAAAAATCTCTGCTGTAGAGTTCTGCAAACTATTGGGCCAGATCCAATAACTTGTACCAAAACAATGCCAACACATGATTGACAAATCAAATACGTGTATAAACAAGCACAACAAACTTTTCTATGGAATATCAGACACAATAAAAGGATGTTTTCAAACACATTGGAATTAAACAATTTAATGCAATCAATAAATAAAATAACTAAAAACAAATAAGGTAATGACATACATGTATATCATCATAACATCAGAGTTACATTGATCCATCAAGAGCAATAAATCAAATATACTAATACAGCTGACATTTCTATAAATTACTTTGGATACAAAGAAAGTTTGCATTCAACCTTTCAAAATGAAACAATTAAAAAAAATAAAAAGAATGAATAGGCTAAAAAACAACAATGAGGTGATATATATAAATATAGAACAGACATTCCTATTTTATTTCAGATACAAAGAAAGTGTATGTCATCATAATATCAGACTAAGATTAATCCATAATGAGCAATAAATCAAATGTGAACAAGCAAAACAGACATGTCTATGTTATTACAGTTTCAAAGAAAGTTTGCATTCAAACATTTGAAATTAAACAATCTAATGTAACCAAATATATTCCAGTTATTTGAGGGAGATGACAGTGATCTAAAAGATGATTTTCCTTGTATTCCTCATGTGAACGATGATAGTAAAACAAGTTCTAATACCCATCTCAAGCTCAAATCATGGTTAGTGAAATTGGTCCCCAACACCGAGTATGTGACAGAAAGCACATCAAATCAATATGGTCCCGAAGAGATGTTGTTCGTGTTCAAAAGAGGAGGCTGGCAATTTCTGACTGAGGAATACGATTTTTACTCTGTGTAACCACCTTTGTCAGCATTTGGCTTAAACCACCTTCTCCTTCTGGGCATCCAAGCTTACAAAAAATGACAGGCTCTCAAGACCTACTCTAAGCAATGAAGTAGTCGTATCCCTTGAACATTTTGATTTCAGAGAGACATTGGATAGGAACTCTTTGCTCTTCACCACATCTGGCACTGACGGATAAACAGCTTCACAGCAAAGTGGACAAAATTGTTCAGCAGTGCAACAAGCTTTAGAGGAGTAAAAGCAAAAATCCTCAAATGTTTCAAGACTTTTTTAAATGTGCATTTTTTAATCCTCCAGGAAATTTGATTTCATACTCAGTGTTAAAAGTGACACTGTAAAAGGTGGAAACAAAAGTTCATATGCAGAGTGCATCAAATTCAAACTAAGGGAAACTTTAGTTGAAAAGGATACAATTATCAAAGATCTAAAAAATGAGAATGAAAAGTTTTGTAGATTAAATAAAGATCTTACTGAAGTGATGCAGGCAAAAAAAAAGAGTTAATGATCGCTTTGAACCTTGATAGACTAAAAAAGGAAGCCCTTGAAAAAGACTTAAAAGCATTGAAGCAAAGACTGAAACAATCCCAGACAGACAGAAAATTAGCTTAGATGAACTTGAAGAAATGAAAAAAACAGAGCTGTATAAAAAAAAAAAATCAATCTGTCAATAAGAAGTTTTTGAAAGAAAAACTCAACTTCTAAAACAGGTTGACAGTAATCAGGAAAAAAAAAAAAACAAACCCAAATGCTCTGTAAGAAGATCAATGATCTTAAAAGAAAAATCAAATCAGAAGTCAGTCAAGTAAAAGTACAAAAAGAAATTTGTAGATCAAAGAAGTATCAATTCAGATCTGAACATAATGCTTGAGACTGATGATATAAGACTTCACAACATTGGTAGCTCTCATCGCTATAGCGACAATATGAGGCAGACTTGTTATGCTTTGCAAGGAGAAGCAAATGTAGCAGCTACAAATTGCTCACATGTTGTTGAAATTTTCGCTAAGCATTTGTTCAATACTGAATTTCAAGAAAGTCTGCCAAGTGCGTCAATTTCCTTAAATTTTAGCATTGAAGCACATATAATTGCTCAACAACAAGTAGCCTCTGAGATTTTGTCTAATGACCACTTCACTTTTGCTTGTGATGCTCCTAGTCGCCAAAAAAGCTCATTACTTGGAACAACATATTGTGCTCTCAATGGGAAGACCGACCTTGTCCTTAGGTTTTTCAGAGATTGCCTCTGATGACTCTGAGACACTTCTCGAAAAATGTATAACTTATACACTTTGTGTCTGAGAAAATTTTTTATTACAAGATCACTCAACCCTTACCCTGTGCTCAGACTGTTGGAAATAGATCTATATGTGACGAAGGATTTGTTTTAAGTAACTTGCAAGTAGCTCAGTCAATTGTGAGGAATGATTATGCCACTCTTCAGAGTGATGGCACTTAAGAGATGGAAAAAAGATTGTTGGTAAGCAGCTGTCTCTGTCTGATGGCTCCACACTATATTTAGGTTTTGTCCCTTTAGCCACAGAAAATGCCAGTACGTTACTAGATATAACTTTATTTATGTTAAGAAGACTTGCCGATTGTTTTTCTGAACTTACTTATGCTGATACTGAAACACTTTTGAGGGAACTGTTATAAAAAATCAAGTGCACCATAACTAACCGTGCTGCAGTTATGAAATTGTTTGCAAATAAATTAGAAGATTCCCTCAACAGTGATTTAGGTATCAGCACGCAAGTTCATTTTTTACATTGCAACGCTCACTTCTTACGTGCAGTGGGCACTGCTTGTAATAATGCTCTGTTGGCAGTGGAAAAGGAAGCAGGTGAAGAGCTTGGACGTGATAAAAATGAAAGGCTTAGACAGGTTTCTAAAGAATCTGAAACAGCAACTACAGGCCTTTTACGGTTAGCTTGTGACTGTTTAGGGCCTCGAGGGAATGAAAAAAGCGGGCGTCGCCAAGATTGGTTGAGTTTTTGTTCATTAAAATCGTTTAATCCAAGTTTCAGGTCCAATCGCTTCAACTGCTTCTTTGAAGCTGCAGCAGCCTTAATTTTTCCACAGACAGCAACTTCATCAATTTTTTAACTCTGGTATCCTGCCAGGCATGATTGATTGATTATTGGTGTACCCAGTTTACCATTAAGCGATGATCTCAGGGTTTCTGTTCATTCACTCTCTCTCTGATGGGCTTCCATCAGGTTCTCAAGCAAATTAAAACAAAGATAAAAATCCATTAAAATCCAACAGAGTGTATGGGGTAAAAATTTTAAAAGGAATCTGTACAAAGCCTCAGATATTTCCATACTTTTAATACATGCACATCTAAACACGCACTGTAATTTTCTGTATTTCAGCTTACAACCTGGTTGGAAAAGATTGTTCCAGATACTGTTTCTTTGACAGAAAGCCGAATTAGAAGAACTATTATGAACCTTTTGAAAGCCTGCAAGCATAAGTCATCAGATGAAATGTGCCAGTATATGGAGGGAAAGCATGACTTCTTTGCTCTTGAACAACCACTATCTGACCTTGTTCTGACACGGCTTCACCTAACTGGCACAGCTGAATTTCTTGCAAAATCAACTGCCACTTATATAACAAACCATATTACTGCTCTTGATCATTTTAGAAATCAAGAAAAATTGTCGGGATTTTTTGTGAGCAAATGGCTTAAAGCTTTAAGCCCATCATTCAGTAGTATACTATAAGTCACAATAAGTGATAAGCAGTTAACAACTTAGATTCAGTCAGTGGTGAACAGAGCCAAATCTCTGTCTAAGGTAAAAAAAAAAAAGATAAGGATAAAGTGAAATTATTTTTACAATCACATTTTTAAAATCCTGATACTATTTCCACAGGATCTGATACTGTTTTTCCTACTTTGTCTAACAATGGAACCATTGTGAAGATTGTAAAAATCTAAAGAACATCATTAAAAGTCTACAAAGTGATAATGATAAATTGAAATCATTAGATCATCTATGTCAGCAAAACAGAATTAAATATGAAATCATCAATGTTGACATGAAAAAGTTAAATGATGATAATGCTTGTTTAACCAAATATGTTATAAAATTACAGAGCGATTTAAAAGAAGCTATTACTCAGAAAGAACATTTTACTATGAAAGTTGACATTCTAAAAAGCTCAAAACTATTTGGAAAACCAAGAATATAATAAAAACTGTAAATGAAGTAAGACATGAGCAAATCCCCATGCAATAACTTTTGAAAAAAGAAAAAGCTAAGAGTTCATTGAACTTGAAAAAAATAATGTCAAAAAATAGCAATCATTTAAGTCGCATTATAAAACATCACAAAGAGAAAGAAACACGTTTTGAATTAAAACAAATGTTATCTTTTGATAAAGAAAACAGTCTTGAAAATGTTAAACTAAGGGAGGATGGCAGTAGTCATCGGTTTTCAGATGATGTAAGAAAAACATTTTATGCATTTCAAGGCGAAGCAAATGTTTCTGCTGAAAACTGTTCAAAAGTGATTTCTACTGTGTCTGTAACAAACATTGTTTTGTCAAATGGCAAAAAACTTTCTTTAGGGTTTAATGAACTGGTTAGTGAGGATTCTGATACACTCTTAGATGTATACATGTATCAATGCATTTAGCGAAATTATAGAAATCCATTGTTTAGTTGACAGTAACAAAGATGAAGAAAAGCTTTTTAAGGAAATAATAGAGAAAATGAAATGTCTCATGTCAGACAGAGCTGCTGTCATGAAAGCATTTGATCAAAAGATGCAGCAGTTAAAAATTGATTTGTTAAGTTGTGAAACTTCGACTCATTTTATATTTTGCAACGCACATTTCCTTTTAGCATTTTCAACAGCATCAGGAGATGCAATAAAAGATAAGAGAAGGGCAAGAAAAACTTGGCCGGGATTCGAACCTTAAGTTTGCCAATGTGGCTGAGTGTGCATCATTATGCGCAATTCGCCTGGCTGCAGAAGTCTTTTGGCCCCGGTGTGATGAAAAAAGTGGGTGTCGCCAAAATTGGCTGGCATTTTGCTCTATTAAAGATGTAAAATCAAAGTTCACAAGCTGTCAATCTAACAGGTTTAATAACTTGTTTCAAAATGCTATTGCTTTTCTCCATCACAGAGACCATATTGTTGAATTTTTTAACGATTTTAATTCCCATGACAATCTGAAATTGCAATCATTACTGGAAGATATCTCAGACAAGAGAATTCTAACCAATGTTGCTGTGCTTTCATTTCGTAATGTTTTTATAACTGAGCCTTATTGGCAACTCATGAACAGTTTTAAGTCGTATGCTGACTTTCCAGATTATGTTAAAAAACTAAGTGCATTTTATGTGTAGATGAAAATTTTAACCCACGTCAAACTCTTTTAGAGTCTGTATTCAATGACCTCAGCTGGTGCTTAAAGAGGCTTTTCCATTTACAATTTTATTTGTTCAGAACGCCAATGGTCATTGATAGGGATGACATCCTCCAGGCATTGGTTTTTCTAAATTATAATCATTTAATTAATGAAGTATATGTTTAACTACCTGTACCTAAGGTGGTAAGTTAATAAGATTGTACCTTGTGGATGAAGGTCTGAAACTAATCCAGTCTAATTTTTACAAGTGGTTTATGATAATTGTATTGACAAAAATAGCGCAAATAAAAAAAAATTAGAGAAAAGTGTAAGATAATACTATCAATATGTGGCATGCCTATTCAGGAAGCCACTCTTCTATCTAACAACAATACCCATTCTCATTTTCTCATTCTAGCTGACAGCAGCCTTAAATTCGACATTGAAGAAACATGCCTCCTTCCCTGTTTGCCATATTTTTTTTTTTCCAACATGGATGATGAAACATGTGAAAGAACAAGCCAACTTGTACGCCACTCAATTGAGGGCTCAGCAACCATACCAGTTAAAACAAAAGGAAGAAACATCCTGCAAAACTTGAAAACTTCCACCTTGAAAATCATCGAAGGTCTTACATGTATTTTGATTTTGATTCACATGGGCGTAGTCAGAAAATCATCAATCAAAGACTACTGGGTTCTTGAACTTTTTATCAACACGCCCTTTGCGGCAACCATTATTTGACGGGACTATTTCAAAGGTTTGCTTAGCATGTTCCACCTAAATGACAACCTTACATACATTCCTGTTGTGAGGCCAATCAAGACCAACTGCACATGACCAGGCAAGTGTGTACGAGCATCTTCAGTGCCGCTTTTAACAAGTCTATGTTCCAAACCCAAAACATTGCCATCAATGAGGCAATGTGCGTTTTGAGAGACCAGCCTCGTTTTAAAGTATACTACTTGAAAGAAAAAAATGTAAGCCCCTCGGGGATTAAGTTCTACCAATTACGTGAAACTTGCTCAGGTTATGTGTACTGGTTTGAAATCTATGCTTCTGACCCTAACATCAACATCAAGCTAACAGATGATGTCCTTCGCCTCTTCGACCCCTACTCGACGAAGGCTACCAGGGACAACTATTACACACATTCTGCCCTCTGTGATATGCTTGTTCAGCGAGGCACATCTTGTACAGGGACTATTTAGTCCACTCGCAAGGAAATGCCTACGGATTTGGCAATTCAAAAACTGACAACGGGAGATTTCTCTTTCTTGAGAAATCAAGGTTAAAGAAAAAAAAAATTATTTTTTAAAAATCTGCGCAGCAAACCATCGAGAAAATCCGATTGGTTCGCAGTTTTAATCTGCGAAGTCGCAGTCCAATCCACGGAGTCAGGGTAAATAAAAAAATATCCAGTCAATGCTTTTGACATTTCAAACTCTGATGGATATGTGTATAGTTGTATTGGTATTGGGATATTGATACCTGAAAGCAGTTAACCCAATGCTATATGATGCGCCTGTTTGTGCACGCTAATCTCCAACTCTGGTCATGTTTCTGTGCCCGATTTTTAACCAGGAAGCGTACATTTTTTTTAAGCTCTTTTATGGCAAAAGGGCATAGCAGAGCAAAAATGAAACTAAAAGAAGCAGTTTACAGCCTTGAGTTTAGCCAATTAGAAACTTATTTGCGTTTTTTTTTTTAAGTTTGACCATTTTTTTATCACCAAACCTATCCTTTTCTCCAAAATTTGAAACACTGCCTTTGACTTTCTCAATTCTTTAGCCTCCCAAAGTGGCTTAGATGAAACTGAGGTCATTGGTATTGATTCAGGTGATTAATCTGATGTCGATGTTGATTTTGAAACAGGGAATGGGCCTACTATAGATCTATTGATCAGTGACAGTGACTATTCAGAGCCACAAACTACACAACCTACAGTCCCTAATGAATGGTCTGAGATCTTGAATGATGTGACAGTAGGAGAATTTTCATCACATACTGGATCTGTCATAGATTTTGATACCATTTAATCTCCATTGTAAGCATTTGATCTTACTTTACCCCATCCTTTTATGAGCTGATGGCTGATCAAACCAACTTTTATGCTCGAAAAAGTCAAACCAATTCTGTGTTTGGTATTCATGCATGTACACTTGTGTCAAAGAACTTGCTTTGCAAGATTTCATAAATATGATTTATTACAAATTACAAACAAGAAAAATGTGTGCTTTTTCAAAATTTTCACTTAATTTTGTTTTTCAATTTTGTATTCGTCATAAGGCATGGATGTCATATATATCAAATGACAGGAAATTTATTTATTTATATGGACTTATTTTTTAAAGAGATAGATCTATGAAAGAATATGCAGGAGTTGTCTTTTTTTTTTTTTGTAAAGTGAGGTATTTTTTCATCCAGTTACTTCCCTTGATTTAGTAGTTGGGCATAAAATGAGGCAGATCACAGTGAGAAGTATTGGGTTAAGATAATGATTTTTTTTTTATAGACAGATAAGTGGATGAATACCATATCATGAGTTATCGTTATAATTGCCTTATACTGACATAAAATGCTCTTCATTTGGACATTTTGCGCTTCAAATTTCTAGTCAATAGCTACAAAAGCTGATTTTATATGATTGTTTAAAAGCATTACACAAGCAAGGGAAAAGTGCAAATATTTGCCAATTTCTCTGTTCACAGTACATGCTCCAATTCACAAAAAATGTTAAGATATATTGATATTGTGCATTTACAACTTGTATGTTTGAATGATTATCCAAGGGTAAATAAACGACACCTTTGTGTGGTAACATTGACTTAGGTGCCAGAATTGAACTATAATTTACTAAAAATTGAAATTGAGTTTTCGCATTCATCAGAACTGTTTCCGTACTTCATTTTCTTTTTTCAGTACAGGCATGCTACAGGTTACATAATATAATATGCTTTAAACAATGAGTTTACAGAAAAACTCTTTTACATTTACAGTACCTGACACTTGCGTGGCCACTCTACCAATTCCTGAGGAGACTCTGCCCACAAGCGCAAAAAGCCCTCAATCTCAGAAGGGAGCTTCCTCACCAATTTTGATTGATGAGCAGATTGTGACATTGCCATGTGAGCCATGCAGTGCATTAGAAGTATCAGAAGAACAATCTACTGCTCCTATTGAGCAGCAGATTACATCAAATCCTGTTCCTGCAAAGGTCCAAGTGATCAATAGCAGGCGGAGAACGCGAAGGCATTCTTCGGGCAGAAGCATGATGCAGGGTGAAGATGACCCTAAATGATGGGAGGAGTATCTTGATGTCATGATAGAGGAGAGCAGGATAAAACAACGAGTGCTTCCCCAAAAGGAGGAATACTATAAAAAGAAAATTGAACTCATTGAAAAGCAACTCGCACAAAAATAGTTTGTCCATTAGGCATCTAAGTATTCTGCAGTTCTTACTTTTTTTTTTCTTTTCACCACATGCTCGCTTTGTACCTTCCTTTTAATTTCTTTAATAGAAACACAGCCATTTTTTAAAAAAAAAAAGGTTATCTAAGTTTTTGCAGGCATTGGTTTTTGTTTTGGTTTTTCTTTATTTTGGCATGCTCTGCTTTAGACATTTTAAAGTAAACTGTACATTCTTATTGGTCACTTAACTTTCAGGTAATTCCTTTTGTGTTTGTTTTTGTTCGGTATTGTTTATAAATTCACTATTTTTCAACAGGAGATATTAAAAAAATAATATTGTGAATACTGATTTGTCAACTGAGTTTCAACCTGACAGAAAAAGGCAGAGAACTACTGATAATCTAGACAGTGACATCATCAAGCCTTGTTCCTGTGGTTGGAACAAACCAGGGCGATAAGTGCTTCTCTGTTCAAATTATCTTAAACAGTCAGGCTGAACTTATAGCTCAGGAATTAGAAATGAAAGACTTCATTGCCAGCGTAGGATGGATTGAACGCTTGAAGCGTCAGCATGGAATTGCCCTCTGGACTATCATATTTGTGAAGAGGCTGCTACAGTAGACTGCACGGTTACTAATGCCTGGAACAGCACGACCTGCCTTCACTCCTCAAGGAATATTGTTGGGAAGAAGATATATATTCAAAGTTGACGAAACAGGCAGCTTTTACGTCTTTCTGACAAGACACTCGCACTGGATGGTGAAAGGTGTACAGGAGGAAAGAAGATTAGAGGGGATGACGGTTTTGACTGCTGCCAACATGTCAGACGCAGAAGAATAGCTTCTGTTGGTCATAGAAAAATCACTCAGGCCACAATGCAAGAAGAATGTGAAAAATCTGTTAGTTGACTATACACTGAACAAAAAGGCATGGATGACTGGCGCCAGCTTTGAAAATGAGTGCCAAAACTGGACGGAAAATTCCTTCTTCAGGGCAGATCTATTGGTATGGTAATGGACAACTGCCCGGCGCATCCAAATGTTGATGATTTGAGGAGCATCAAACTTGATTTCCTACCACCAAACACCACCAGCCAGCTACAGCCAAGGAACTATAAACTCCTTCAAATACCACCGCACCCAAACTGCGAGAAATATCTTGACCATATCAATACATGATGTCACAGGCCACTGCACAACCTACATCTTCAGAAACCTTCAGAATCTGTGTTCTTGATGCCCTGTATGACATATAGGCTTGGAATAAAGAGAAAAAACAAACAATAAAAAAACCTGCTTTCTTTATGTTTTACTTTTCAAAGAAGTAGAGACAGACAGTGAGACAGCAGAGGACATGCCACTTGCTCTTGGTGGTGGGATGAATCCTGCCAAAACGCAGTAAACGAAAGAAAAATAGCACTAATAGAGTTAACCAAAAGTAATACGGAGGAAAATATCACCAACTGTAGAATTAAAAGAAATAGAGCCACGGCCGTAATTAAGAAAACTAAAAAAGCAGCATGGAGAAATTTCATAAATAATATAAACATAAGAGACAACCCCAAAAAAGCCTGGGATCAAATCATGAGTATGAGGGGCATGAAACTAAAGTCCAAAAAAGTGTCGCGCCTCTGGAAGAACAAAACAACAGTAAATTTGCAGTTAACAATAAGGATAAGGCAGAGGTACTAAATAAGCAATTCGAATTTATATCGAGTGATATAATAATATCACTTATAATAATACAAGAAGTCCTTGATAACAAGAAAAAATCTGCGCCGGGGGAGGATGCCATCACATACGAAATGATTAACCAGACTCCCCCCTCGTTTAAATTGAAAATACTAGCCCTCTTCAATGCAATCTGGTCCTCTGGCAACATTCCAAAACAATTTAAACATGCGGTGGTGATAGTACTGATACCGATATACAAACAAGGAAAAGATAAAAAAGACCCAGCATCTTATAGACCGATATCGCTAACGTCACACCAGGGTAAAGTATAAGAGTCAATAACAAACAAGAGGCTGACATACCACCTCGAGGCTAACAATCTTATAAGCGATACACAAGCTGGGTTCCGTAGGGATAGACAAACGTTAGACCAAATTGTCGTTCTAGAGAATTCGGTCAAAGCGACTTTTAAACAACTCTAGAACAGTAGGAGCTATATTCCTCGACCTAGAAAAAGCCTACGACACCATGTGGAGGGAAGGATTACTTATGAAACTTAAAAAGCTAGGGATAAAAGGACTAATGTATAATTACATAGCTAACTTCAACCAAGATAAAACGTTCCAAGTTAGAGTAGGATCCTCCCTCTCCTCAATAAAGAAACAAATAAAAGAAATCCCACAAGGAGCAGAAATATCACCGACCCTCTTTAATATACCAGTAAATGACATCCGTACGGCTATAACAGAAATACACAGATAAGCCAATAACGACGCAAAGGGTACTAAAATGATAACAATTTTAGAACAACACACTACCAATTTAATAAAACACCTAAGAATTATAGGACTTACAGTTAACACAACAAAAACGCAAGCTATCCCATTCAACACTAAGGACGAAATAACTTTAACAATAGACGGCACAGAAATCGGCACCAAGCCCACGGCTAAATTTTTAGCCCTTACCCTTACATTCGATAAACATAGCACCTATAGAGAATATATCCAAAACCTAAGCAATGAGGCCAGTAAAAACATATCTCCTGTGAAACCTCAGCTGCGGCGGAGTATCCTTCCAACATGCACCTCGTTTTCAGGTCAAAAAAGTCGGTTGTCGCCTTATTCTGGATTAGAAATTTAAGAAAATACTCCCACTTTAAAATCAGGTGCCTCGCAATATATTAAATAAAGCCTTCATATTTGTTCTCAGCGTGTATAGCGAAATTAATTAGAAAAGCAGGTTTTAGGGTCTGTATCTGATGTCGGAGTGATACCATACCAATATAATACTACTAAGGGTAACATAATCTCTTGGCCCAACAAAAGGTTAAAGGGTAATTTATGTAATTGCAAACAAAAAGAGACAGAAGTAGAAAGAGTTTGTTGCTGCTCTAAATACCAAGGAATTTTTGTCTCCTCTCCACACCAGATCTATCCAAAAGAAAGACGCTTATTAGGACAGTAGGAAGAACTAAGATTTACACATGCGCGTTACCAAAATAAGGCCGCATTTCAAGAAAAACATGGTGTGCCAATACAGGAGCAGGGATTCTGCATGCAAAAAGCAAGACTAAAGTTGAGGGGACTGAGAAGGATCTCAAGAACATGTTAGCACAACATTAATTAAAGATGCAGATGATGAGCTGTCTGTAATTTTTGTGCAAAACTCATAAAATGAAAGAGACTTGGACAAAGTATCCGCACACCCTTTTTAGGATGCCAGAAATATGCCTTTGTTTGTTTATGTTGTGTGCCAAATTGTTGCTTATGCCCTTACTGCTAATGGATGTTAAAATCATATCGATACGCTTTCATGGCATGCCATGGAAAAATCACCCCCCTTATTGAGTTCTTTCCAACTCTTGCCTGAGCCAAAACAAAAGTTGACAAACTTGAGATATTTACGCTTCATGATTGTGCACATGAGAGACTTCTTTCTATTACGATAAGAAAAAAAAAAGGAAATAACTTACCAGGATACCATGGTGAGGTAGAAGAGATTGTAAAATTGGAGTGTGTCGGTCATGTCCAGAAGCGGGTTGGTACAAGATGCAGACGTCTAAAGCAGGGAAGAAAGCTTGAGGATGGGAAAGGAATAGCAGGAACAGGACGTCTCACAGATAAGATGATAGATACCCTACAAAATTATTATGGCTTTGCCATTCATCAGAATGCAGGTAATCTTCCAGGCATGATAAAAGCTGTGAAAGCCATACTTGGGCATTTATCGTCAACCGATCAAGACCCAAACCATGAATTCTGTGATGCAAGTTGGTGTGGTTTTTTGAAGGATCCAAATACCTACAGACATAAAAATGCTCTGCCTAAATGTATAATCAAACTATTAGAGCCTATTTTTAATGATCTTACTAGTGAATCGCTTTTGCAAAAATGTCTACATGGCAAAACGCAGAATAACAATGAGTGTTTGAATAAGCTTATTTGGGACAGATGCTCAAAGGAATATTTTGTAGAAAGAAAAACAGTTGAAGAAGCTGTCTATAGTGCTGTTGCTCATTTTAATGATGGACCATCATCAATTTTAAAAGTTCTTAACAAGCTTGGAGTGAGTCCTGGATATTATACTGGACAAAAGTGCACAGCGAAGGATGTGCAACGGATTAAAAAGTCGGCTTGTAGATCAACTGAGGTAGCCAAAAAACAGGAAAAACAAAAGAGCTATAAAGAAAGGTTTCCTGGATAGTCTGCCCCAATTGATCTTGCAAAACTAATCATCCGATTGTTTACCTCTTTATGACCTCTTGTCTCACTCCCTTTTCTTATTTCACTTGATGTTTTGAAAGATGACTCCCACATGCAATCAGCTGATGTACAAAAAACCTTTATCTGGTGACAAAAGCCATCTCGGTCGCTATCATCAAAGTCTAGTTTCAACGTATGTTTTTTGCACTCACCGCACCTCAAGTTAGCTGATAAAAAATTTTGCAATAAACTTATGTTTATCAGCATAAAACAATCTAAACGGTCACTGTCTGATGCAAAATCATTCTGAAATTGTTCTAGATCTAGTTTGAGCTTTTGGGCAGAAGCACATTCAAGGGTGGGTGCATTCATGGATCTAAACCTATTGCTATCGCAAATAGGTGTTGCATGGTTTTCAGTATCATAAAAATGTGTTTTATCACTCTTGTTATATTGATTTCCCTGAAACCTTTTCTTCTTTCGCCTTCCAGAGTTCTTTAGATTACCCATATTGAAGATTTAAATCTAGATCTAGTTCAGAAATACACTTACAAAGTGGCACAGACAATTTTACTGACTAAAAGCTGTTTGAAATGTTTACATGTAAGAATACAGTATGGTACTTCAATGTGTTACAGTTGGTAGCAGTTTGTTATTTTTCTTCTTCCTGTGCTTTGGGGAAGTTTTTGTGCATGAAAGTATGGTACTCTTGTTAAGTATTTTTCACTAAATTTACACTAAAAGTCCATGGTTACGATTTGTTTATACTCGTTGCTATGATGATTTGGTGTTACCACCTCATGTTAAAAACCATATTTAAATCATTTAAAGGCCGAATTTTAATACAGAAATGACTGTTATTGAAACAGAAATGGATGGACATTCACAAAATAAAGAAAAGTATGGTTTCGTTTTTTGGCCAATTTTCACTATTTAATACTTTATACCTACCTTTTAAAAGCAGAAGTAGGCCTACTGCAAGATATGATTTAAAAAAAAGAAAAAGTTTTTATTCATGTGGAGCAAAATGCTGGGGGAAGAGGTGCTACTAGTATAGGCGATTTCAAAATCAAAGTAGCCCTGGCAATGCTTCCACTTCCAGTGACAAAAGCCATGAGCAAACTTTTTTTATCAGAAACAATGGCCATTTGCTTCACTCTCAAAGGTTGGAAACTTGGCATGTTTGATGAGTAACAAGCTGACCAGGCAACAATCTGCAAACGAAGAAGACCATGGTTGCCATGCTGCCTGTTTATTTCAACACACTTATCAGGAAGCATAAAAAAGTCACAGGGAACAGAAAACAAAACTAGCGAGAAAAAAAAAACTGGACAAGACTACAACAGCCATAAGCCTGGAGTCAGCCAGAAATTTTAAAGACTGTCCTTAATTCTTGAACAAATGTTCAGAGAAGAGCTCTTCTCATTGAAAGTGTTGAATAAAAAAAAAGATGCAGAAGCTTGACAAATGCAAAACTAAAAGATTCACATTCCAATTTTTTGTCAGGTCTGGCAAGGTTCAGCATTGGATTTTAGACAACTGAAAAACATCGCTGTGACAAGGGTAAGCTGGGAATGATCAATGACAAACTTTCGCCCATTGAAGATCCAGTATTACAAATCCACATTGAGCATGCAGAGAGGAAAACTGGTAGAAAAATCCATGAATAAGGTTGTGCTTTGCTCAACCTTAAAAATGTTTACCTGTATCAGAAGTCTCATGAGTACTACTACTACTCGGAAAGAAAATTTTCCTATGAAAATTGACAACTTAAAAAGCTAAAAAATTACCAAAAACCAAGAATTCAAAAGAATGTAAATGAAGTTAAACATGAGCAAAATAACATGCAACAACTTTTGCAAAATGAAAAATTGAAGAGTTCATAGAATAAAAAAGATGTTGAATTAAAAAATCAAGGTTTTTGAGGAGCAATCTTGAAGTCACATTACAAAACATCTCTTTCTAAAGACAAACAAGTTTTGAATTAAAACAAATGTTATCTTTTAATAAAGAAGTCTTGAAAATGTTAAGGGAGGATGGCACAAGTGATAGATTTTCAGATGATCTAAGAAAAACATTTTATGCATTACAAGGTGAAGCAAATGTTTCCACAGAAAATTGTTGTATGTTATTTCTACAGTGTCTACAAATCTTTTTATGTTAATCTTTGAAAAAAATTGCTATATAACATTACCTCTGTAAATTTTCTTAATGAGGTTTTTGTTATTGCTAAGTCAGAGGTTGATGATGGAATTAATAAAAGTGATCATTTTATTTATGCATGTGATGGGACTTAAAGCAAAAAGAAGGTTTATTTCTGAGCAACACATTTGGTTTGTCAATGGCAAAAAAAACTTTCTTTTAGGTTTGTTGAACTGATCGATAAGGATTCTGATGTATGAATCTTAAATGTAGGCTTTAGGAGAATTATAGAAATTCATTGTTCAGATGATAATAACAGATGAAGAACAGCTCTTGAAGGAAATAATAGAGCAAATGAAATGTCTCCTGATAGCCAGAGTTGCCGTTATGATTGGCTTGGATTTGAACCATAAATTTGTCAATTTTACTAATCCCGCTACATGTGCTTCATTTTGTGCAATTTTTGCCTGGCTGCAGAAATTTTCAGACGCCGCTGTGATGAAAAGAATAGGTATCCCAAAAACTTTCTTGAATTTTGTTTTATTGAAGATGTAAAATCAATGCTCACAAGCTATCGGTCCCATAATTTGTTTCAAAATGCAACTCCTCTCTCTATCATTGGGACAATATTGTTAAATTTTTACATGACTATAGTTCCCATGACAAACTTCAGCCGTGACTCAAAGATATCTCACATAAAAGAATTCTAACCATTGTTATTGTTCTTTCATTTCTTAATGTTTATCTAACGGAGCCTTACTAGTTACTGGCAACTTGTGAACAGTACTAAATCATATGATGAGTTTCCAATGTGTGCTAAAAAACTAAGTACATTTTTGCATAAATGCCCAAACGAAAATTTTGATTTATGTAAAACTCTTTTAGAGTCATTATTCAATGACTTTCTTCCAGTGGTTTATTTATTGGTGAAATCTCAACATTTTGTTGAAAGTGAGTAACGAATGTACGGTTGCTCTAAAGAGTCAGCTGAGCAATTTTTTTAGACAGTGGTGTGTTTGGTGGAGAGATAGAGGAAAATGACCTTAAAGTCTTAAAAAGTTGCCCTTTAACCAATTCCAATGACAGAGGCATATCTATTAAGATATTATTGCATGAAAGAAGAAATGCATTTATCCACCTTCGTTCCACTACAAATATGTGGAAATACAATAAAACAGCAAAGTTTTTTGTCTGAACAAAGATTCTTAAAAGTAAACAACTTGAAAAGCAATTATTAAGTATGTTTCTGTGTAAAAACAAAGAAATCTTTTGCTGAAGCATAAATTTTAGAAATGCGAAAAGCAAAAGGGGCTGAAGTGAAAGCACAAAAAAGCATGGATATAAAATTACTGGAATTTAAGAAAGCAGCTCTAGATGCTGTTTTGGCAAGAGGTCATTCAACAATAACATATTTAGCTGAATTAGAGTCTCTTTGTCTAGGAATCCAAGCCCTTCAAAGGCTTAGAGATCAAGTCAGGTTTAGAAATTTGGTGGGTGGCGAAAAAAATTAAGATTTTGGGGACTAAGATAGAGCTTAATGAACACTTAGTAAAAATTTATGGGATTTTCCTTTAAGGACTAAGAGAGCTTTATGAATGCTTAGTTAAACATTTACTGGTCCTAATGAAAAGTAAACTGTTCTTGATGGGATTTTCTTTATTCAATTGTATACATTTACTTCTTTAATTAAATGGTAAATGCATATGCTTTGATTTGCTACTTGAAACATGTCTATGAGTTTGTATTATGTTTTTTTAATTGATGCCAACAGAGCCATATTTGTAAATATATTTTTTCTTACTGTTGTTCAATTTAACGATGAAATGGTTGCTGCTCATTGCTAACCTGTTCAATTCCTTGAAAGGAGCCCATTGTTGGTGGTGTTATTTGTCTCACACTATGTCACTTCTTTTTATATGGTCTTCTTATTGATTTGTGACCAGAGTAGAGGTATCTTTAATGACACTATATAACACCATCTTTTACAGATGATTCGATGTATTAATTTATTTTTAGGGATTTTTAGATAATCAAATAATCATATCATAATATCATATAATCAATAACATTTCATTAGAAAAAGACATTGCATATTACTTCCTGCTCTTGCCTTTCTCAGTGTCATACTGTTTCCAATTCTCTTATTTGAAATTTATTGTTAAATTATTCTCCCTTTAATTTCTTTTTCACTCTTAGATGAATTTAAATTTGCAGAAATTCATAAAACTCTTTTTAAAGGCTTCATTTCATAATTAAAGATTTGCACAAAGTGAACAAATATTGGATTATGTAGAAAATAAGAATTATATATCTAACTGACTGGGCAGCTTCAACAGCCAAAAGAAGTTTAGAGGATGGAGGACAATTACATACATGTAGACTTTAGAAAATGTACATCATACTTTCGCCAACTTAACTGAATTCTCCTTCATAAATGTCAAGTGGATCCCATTCTTGGTCCTAGCAACAGGAACTGGGGGTAGAGTTCTGGTTGTTTTTGGCATGAGGCATTCTGAGGTAATTTGCCATTGTTTTTCTTGCCATCTTTACTTTGGCCAGATCTTGAGCTACACATTCAGAGCACAGTGGACACACAAAGTAAAGAAAAATTCTTATGGCATGCAAAGGGATTTGATCCTCTAATGTCTCACGTGGTAGTCAAATGCCCTACCAGATGCGTCACTGTTCCACCAAATTCTCTTTAACTCGACCATTTCGTCATCTGCAGGTACATAGACTCCTGGAGAGTGAATCCTTACTAACCGCTTTACACGGTTTATGAAAACTTAACAACAACTGTGATGTGCTATTACTTGCACGATGCTCTTCAGTTCTGGAGAAATACTGCAGTAATACGTCAACAACACAAAAGCATTTATTTGCATGAAATGAAGTGACCTCAATTGGGCCCATATATGTTTTCCCTCGTTTGAGCTGGTCAAAATGGAACAATGAGGTCGCCTGTTGCTTTGTCCATCTGTATCTTGTTCAGTACCCTGGCAATAAGAGAAAAAGGTAAAAATGCATAAAAGCAATGTCTTCCCTACTTCAACTTGAATGCATGTATGGCAACCGACTTCTAAAGTTCTTCTTAAAGTATTGTCAAGTGGATAAGTTAAAGAATGTACCAATGGCAGAGAAAGGATGTGTCTGCATTGGAACCAATTGTGGATCAGATATGGCAATTTCATCCATTTACTGCATCTTAGCTTTTTTTTTTAAGGCTTCAGATAATATATGTACTATGACTCATTCTGAAAAGGGGGGCTTGGTTTTGGTGCATGTTAATGGGAAATTCTGAATGAAAATTTTCGTTCCAAACATAGTATATGTCATCTTTAACCTTTCAGAGACTAGAAAAAAAAAAAGTTCCTCCAATATTTTTTTTTAAATGAAAATGGCTGTAAAATGCTGTATAAGCCAAATTCTCTGGCCTTATCAATGACATACTTTTGTATGGGCATTTTTTCCATATCTGATATACTCTTCTTGCCACATAATTTCGTCGAGATGTGACAAGAGCATTGCCTCATTTATGCCATTTATTGCTGAGAAACGCCTTTTTGCATTTCCATGCACAGGTACCAACAAAGTTTTCCTTGTGAATAACAACTATATGTTGGTATTGCGGAACAACAGGGATGTTGACAATGTTGTTATAAGACTTTTTTTAGAGGCAAAACCATCACTGTTGATGATGCTGCCTGAAGGAATGTGCCTCCTGATATATTCTCTAATGGAGCTGCAGTCTTATCTGGAACAAACTCTGTAGCAAACTTCTATCTAACATTCTGTCTATCCCTCCAAACACCAACTTTATTTGGACCAGGTCTGAAAAAACACTGTAGGCCTATCTAGATCTTATTTAGTATGATACTTGAACTGAGCTTGCAAACACATACCAGCACAACCTCACACGCGAAATAAACCGATCTAGTCACTTCTCACCTTACATGCTCTGAGCGTAGGCCTATCTCAACCCAGCCACTTGCCTGGGGCCAGGGCAAGAAACATGGGATCACCATGTGTATTATAACTGGCGCATCTATCCGTGGAGTATTCTATTAGCTGTATATATCACCTTAGTATCGCTCTAGTAGTAAGATGCTGCTTATAATATAATGGAAAGTTTTTAATGAACATATTAAATTCTGCACATCATTTTATATGTTTTCTGAAAACTTAGCATTTTACATGCTTTGTTCTCAATAATATTTTGAAAGTTGGCACTACTCAAACTACTGGTAGCCTGTTTAGGCATAGATTCAAGCGATCTAAACCTAGAAATCTAGTTACATGAATGCCCTTCTATGCTTCATAAGAAATCGCTTAGAAAAGAGACCTTCTAAAATTTCAGATGGATCTAGATGTAGAACGCGTTTTGATATGTCCAAAAGAAACCACGGTTGAGATCGACCTAAGAGGCTCAGCAGTATTTTTCATTTCAAAACTAGAAAGTGAAAGTCCACAACAAAGGAAGAAGAGTTGCGTCTCTTAAGAAACTTTCCTTGACTTCTTCAAGTAGGGATTATTATAACTTCGCCTTTTTAACCGTAGCTTTTTATGTATTGTGTGTGAGAAAGAGAAAGCGAGAAAATGTGTAATGTGTATTTTGGTCAAGTTTTCAGAGTAAAGCCAATTCACAGCAAGGTGATCTCAGGTTTTCAAGACCTATTTCAGGCCAGGGAGACGTTGGCGGGGCTCAGACCCGCGGCAGAAGGTTATTTGCGGATCTTAGAGGGCGAGTCCGCTATCCACTATGCCACCAACGCGCCGTGTGTGAGTGTGTATGTAAAAATTGCTAAAATCACACAGCAATTACTTGCCGTAATGATTAACAAACGAAAATGGCACAGGGGAGAAAAAAAAACCCACTGAAATATAGATGTACGAGGACCGGATTTATATAGGAGTATCCTTCACCTTCCTTTGGGGTGAACTTTCAAACCCCTCATGAAACCCTCTAGTTCTAAAGTTCTTGGTCCGGCACTGCAAGATAAGACCACAGCTAACTGTTGAACGTGTCGAATTGTTGAATGGAGGGGAAAAGCGCATGCAATTACTCATAAAGAGTATAATTCAAAGAGCTCTTGAAGCCAAGAGATATATAATATAGGTTTCATTGATTACAAAAGCCTTTGACAGAGTGAAACAATGAGATTCAAACAAGTACAATGTACTGATCAACTCGAACGGACTGGCCTATAATAATACATATGGAAACGGTCTTAGAACAATTAGAAAGATGTAGGTCTACTGAGAGCAGAATGGGGCAATAACGTTAGACATGCAGGTCAGTTCTATTACAAAAAAAAAAAGGAAAAGAAAGGAAAAAAGCGCGACGGAAGACAAAACTGTGTTTTCACCCCATTTATTGTATTTAATTGTACAATGAAAACGTTATGAGAAATCTGGGGGGCACATGTATAATTCAGTAGGCAAACTAAAGATTTTTGATTGCGAAAATAATTAGCTGATTCACACAAACTAGAAAATACGACCGTGACGTGGGAGCAAAACGAAAGGACTCAACAATAATCAGAAAGGAAGTTATCAGCCCCAAAGCAGATAAGATATGGCTCAAACTCAAGCAAAAAAAAAACAAAAAACACACATCAAGATTCATCTCATATATATACATCACTTAGAATGGCAACAACATTACAAAAATCTTGTCAAGGATCAGCAAAGCAAAAACTGCATTATAAAAAAAAAATTGGAACCGCTTTTACTCAATTAGAGTATTGAGCTTTGGTTGGACTGGCCACCTTTAAGTGTCGATGATTCAGGGCCAACATATTTGCAATGGGAAAAAGGTAAAAAGGAGATGGAAGGATGGATAGGAGGGATTTTTTTTTCTTTTGGCAAAAGGGGGTGGGGGGATATTGG
>BLXT01004186.1:1798967-1814541 GCA_019648995.1 Plakobranchus ocellatus | reverse complement strand
CATCCCGATAAGCATGGCAGCTATCTGCTGATTTGAAGCTGCACCGCCGAAAAAGAATAGATAATAAGAAATTTTATCATGAACAAAAGCAAAGGCCCCTCTATAAGGCTTTTTCAATTGCGGCAATGGATTTTTTTTTGTTTTTAATTCTTGCATGCAACATAATTTTATTATTGTTTACTTGTATTTCTATTGAACCACCACAAATGATTTCAGACAACACATGTGCTGCTTCTAGATTAACAGCGAGCAAAAAAATAACTCTGGACAAGAATAAATTAAACCAGATGAGAGTGAGAGGGAAAAAAATATTCGCCCATGTTAATAATACTATTTCTGTGACCTGGCCTGTTGTTGCAGCCAAGGGCAAATAATCTCTATTTTTCGGAGGAACCGGAAATCTTTTCACTGGGCCCTCGAACAACAAGAGTTATCAAACCTCAGAGGCTCAGATCAATTCTCCCATTCATCTTGCTCCAGTAGATCTAGAGTTAGATAGTCAAGACTACCTCTAATGTTTTTGGTTTTGATGTATAAATATTAGATCTAAAGAGCATAGGCCTTAAATGAGATTTATATTTATCGAAACGAGATTTATGTAGGTTCAACATTCATACCACAAGACGCGACAAGATCTTGTTTAAAAGATTTAGATATCTACATGATACGTAGTCGTAAGGCCTACTCTAGATTAGATTCTAGATTAGGTCGCGATCCGACACAGATCTACATTCCAGTTTAGATCTAAATTTAAATTTTAAGCTAGTTCGGATGAAACATGTAGATCTAGCTAGGATTTAGACCCTGAAATCCTTAGGCTTTATTAGAAATAGAACTCTGAATCACATCAACCAAGCCTGCTATGATCTAGATCTAGATCTAGTCTAGCTAGAGAGATTCTAGATCTAGATTTCTAGGACGTAGATCTAGATCTAGATGTCGGCCTGATAGTATTGCTCATCTAGCCTAGATCTAGATCAGCCTGTACTGTAGGAATTTTCATTCGGAACAACAAAAGGTACGCCATGCCCATACTATCCAGATTATATTTTGATGCCTGTAGGTGTAGGTCTTTGAACCAATCATGGTTCTTAAAAAAATGTTGGTCTTTTTTTTTAATGTAACACCAACTTCCATTTTAGATTTAAAATGAATAAAATGATGCTTATGAGTACTGATAAAAGATAACACTAATTTAAAGGTTAAATTATCTGTCGCAAATGATTAGATCTAGGCCTAGATGTAAAATGGTATGCTTTTAAAGTTGAGATTTATACTACTCCAGATTCCTTAAAGTTAAAGAAGCTTATCCCAGCAAGCCATTTTCTCAGAAAATATAGTAATTTTTAAGTTTGTCAACAAAAATTGTTAAACAACATTTTGTTCAAAACAAAAAAGTAAAAAATCTGAATATTCAGTGCTTAAGTGTATATTATAGGCCTTATAGTGGCTGAATTTACATTGATATCTAGATCTAAGACATTTGGAAAGAAATTGTCTGTTTTCACATGATATGAGAGTTAAACTATGATATGATAAATTAGAAAGCTGTCCAGCTTCCAAAAAATTTCTATTCTCATACGTGCATATTCAGATGTCTTGCCCAAATACCTTCTGATATAGAAAGGAGGGCACTACAAAAACTAACTTGCTCAGCATCCCCTCTTCTCCATCAAATGAAGCAATAGTTTCTAAACTACAGGGTCTATTTCTAAATCTAATCCCTTATGCACAGTCTGTTGCAAGTGGAGTTCTTGCAAAAGTTGCAATGGATAGTTTAGTGATTATATTTATGATTACAGTCATGATGAAAATGGTCACATTTGTTAAAGAATCTTATCATAAAAAATTATGCTCATATGAAAGGAGGCTCATTATTTAGCAGGGCTGCCAATTACTATGATACTATGATTGTATTCGTAATGTTACAAGTTCTAGCTGCGTCTTCATGAAAAAGGTCCAATTTCTCAAAAAGTGAGCATGATAATAAAATCTCAATTATAAATAAATTCCAATGACTACCAAATAGGAAAACATACATTTCAACTACCCCAAAATAGACCATTGTCTTTCATTTTCACTGTTGACTCTACAACTTATCCTTCTTCCAATTCGTAAACATTGGAATGGAACAGATATTTTTTTCCTTTCTTAAATAGAGTAAATAGAAAAGGCAAATCATGAAATTGCCCAGCTTCCATCAATCACATTGATTGTTTCATTTGTAGGTTTTATTATTTTATTATACTTTCACAGTTTCTAAGAGTGCTGCAAAATGGCTAACACAATAGTATGCACTGACACGACAGAGGCAGTGGAGTTGTACAAGACGCAAGGTCTGTATCTGAAACCCATTGCGAAAGTCACCATCTGTGTCCAGCTACCTCAGTTGAAAGCCTCAGGGAAAACAATATCCAACTGGGAAGTCATGGAAAAGGTGAGCTACGTTTCATATTTTTATGAAGCATGGCCTTTTATTTTTAAAAGATATTTTATGGTTTATTGAATCGCTCTTGAAAAAAAATCATCAAACACTGCCAGAATTTCTGAAGCTCAGACTGGTAAGTGGGAATGTTGCTCCAAAACTCTGGAATAATCATTTGCATTGGAAACTTGTAAATTTCTGGAATTTCAAGAGATCTGGAAATGCTTAGGAACAGATGAAACCCCTTGAAAATGACTCAATATTTTGTTCTGATACCGAGTGGGATTCTTTTTCTAATTCTTGAATCATGAACGGTTTGGGCTTTTTGCATGTGGTGTGTATTTTTTGTTTTAGTCTTACAGTACTTTCAGTTTTAAATTAAGTGTTATTGTCAGGGATTTTAACATATTTTCAGAGAAGAGATATTTTCAAGCTTTAAAGCTTTACTTCCTTTGCCTCACAGTTGAAACACATGGTCCGTCCGGAGACATTTTTGACTCTCAAGATCTTCAAGAGCACCATGGAATTCATACGTCTTGAGGGCGAAATTGAAAACAAAGGCAGAATTCATAATATAATCCTCAAACTTGATGGGAAAACCATTAAACTCAGCGGATTTACAGAAATACTCAAGGTAATTAAGACCATCAGCTCTTAGTGTGTCTTATAATGTTGTGTCTCATTTGTTGGCATCCACAGGCTAGTGTTGCAGTTTTTTCAAACATAATCAAGTGAGACAAAATAAAGTTCTAAATTGCTATCTTCATCTTATAAAGGAAGCAAAACTATAAATGAAATAAATGTCTTTTTGCAAAGTTGCTTTACTTTATGCCTAAGTCATATTAAAACTCCTACAGTTAATCCAATTTTAAGATTAAAGTCTAAAGATGATTGATCTTTCTGAAAAACTCAGAATATCTGAAAGCCAAAACTAGATCCACATAATTTTGAAGGACTTTCCCCAACCCTGTTTTAAACTCCTGCAGTTAATCCAATTTTCAGATTAAAGTCTAAAGATGATTGATCTTTCTGAAAAACTCAGAATATGTGAAAGCCAAAACTAGATCCACAGAAATTTGAAGGGCTTTCCCAACCCTTTTTTAAATGGATTCCTCTTTGCACCAATTGTTTTTAACAAAAAAAATGATATCTGTTTTGAAATAATTTTTGCTATGTCAATTTCGCAAAAAAAAAAAAAAAAACAACAACTTTAGGTGTGATATGTCTGTGAATATGATTTTCAAAAATTTTATTTAGGATCGACTCGAGTGGAAGTGTTAGAAACTTTGTTGGTATATGTCATGTCAAGTATCATATGATGATTGTTCAACTTTCTCAATTTGTACCATTTGCTATTTGTGAATCTTTCTCACCAAGATCCGAGCTGCGGAGGCCAAAGTGAACTTTCCTTCGCGGCATGACTGGGATTCCTACTTTCGTGATGTGAAAAATATGAATGAGATGAAGCCAGGCGAGAGACCAGATACCATTCATCTGAAAGACCTTCCCACTCGCTGGTTTTCTGCTGGAACTGGTGTAGACAAAGAGACAGAAACAGAACTCACACCAAACGAAACGATCGTTCGAAATGTCTTCAAATGTTTTGGGGAGATCCGCTGCATTGACATTCCCATGTTGGATCCCTATCGGAAAGAGGTGCATTTTTATTTTTTAGAATATTATTCTTGTAATGAACAAGTGCGTCAGTAAGTATGATACAAGAAAAGAAGTTAAAAAAAAAAAGGCAAGGCAGGAAAGAGAAAAAGAGATATATATGTATACATAGAATCTTTTACCTCTTTCTTATTTTTTTTTTTCTTTCTGTTGTTTGTATTTGTATGCATGCATAATGTTTGTTTACATGTACTTGTGTCTTGTTTGTTCTCTCATGCTACACATCTTATCCTGAAGTCTATAATTGCTAAAGCTTTTTTTCTTTTTGAAAACTTAAACTTGATTTCTGTTTTGGGCATGAAAAAAGGTGTCATTTAAGAAAAAAAAGAAAGCTCTATACAAACAAGCGTAATTCAAACTTAAAGCCATTGAACTTTAGAAAAAAGTTCGCATGAAAACTATCTGCCAAAAAAAAAAAAAAATTAAATTCAAACAGATATAATAGGTTTCCATTTTGCTATCACTCAGATTTGTGCCAACCTGAAGAAAACCAACATCCAAACATTCTCGTATGGCCAAGATTTGACTTTTGAGTGCTATATTCAATATATGGACTACATCAGCTTTGTCAAGGCGATGGATTCACTCAGAGGGATGAAACTGCTCTACAAGGGAGAAGACAAGGCACTCACTGCTGTCATCAAGGTAGCATAAGCGTCTCAAAGCTATTTTGAAAAATTCGTGTTGATTTATAATTGTACAAAAAATCATTGGCCCATTTACAAATATTCATAAATTATTTTTTTTCAGAAAATTCAAAAATGTTCTTGAACCAGGGCAAAATGAATCGCTTCATGAATAATATTTTTAAAATCTGATTTTTTTTCTTGTGCGTCCAGGTAAAATCAAATTCTAAGTTTTTTTGTAAATCAAACAAGAACAAATGTAATTAAAAAATTTATTTCCTATCCTAAACTGATATGTATGACTTCCATTAAGACTAATCACCTGGCCCAACAAAAGCCAAACATCTAAGGTCACCTAATGGTGGATGGGCTTATAA
Source organism: Plakobranchus ocellatus (assembly GCA_019648995.1). Classification (NCBI taxonomy): domain Eukaryota; kingdom Metazoa; phylum Mollusca; class Gastropoda; family Plakobranchidae; genus Plakobranchus; species Plakobranchus ocellatus. The sequence goes on along the minus strand of BLXT01004186.1, from coordinate 1,809,439 downwards.
GACTCAAACATTCTCATGATTATATAATAAGTACAATAAAGGCAGGGATGAAATAAGTCCTTCCTAACCTTAGGATTTTTGTAATGTGCCATATCTAATCCAAAGACAACCAGAAATGTATAATAGTGTTTCCATGACCATTTTATTTGATTTGATGCCATAAAAATTTTGTTTCGAATTGAAAGAATATGATGAAGGAAAATGGAGTAGCCTTTTTCTATGAATATTGAATAAATATTGTGCAAGTAAATCATGTTTCTTTTGGTTTGATCAGGTTGACTTTGACAAAACGAAGCACTTGTCTGACAAAAACATCAGGAGAAGAAGGATTGAGAGGGAGAAACTTGAAGCCCTTGAAAAAGCAAGGCTAGAAAGAGCAAGAAGAGAACGTGAAGAGGAGGAAAGGAAAAAAGAAGAAGAAAAGTAATACTTGAAAGAAGAGACACATAGGGTTTAGCATTTGTAAAACCTTTTTTAAATTCATAAAATCTTAAAAGTAGTTTGAAATTTTGCCATAAGTATAAATGATAGTTTGGTCGATAGATTTAAAAAGATCTTAAAAGTTTTTTTCAAAATAGTTTGCAGACAAGAAAATTAGATCACAATTTCTTGAATGCTTTGCATCTGAACATTAACAGTTTAAAATATATAATATAGGCATATAATGTCTTTGTTTAAGTTACCAATTTTTTATAAGCATTCCAAAAGTACTATTTGTGTTGAAATATGAATTATTATAGCAAAGAAATGGAAATATTGTGTTTTTAATTTTAGACTCAAGAGAGAAGAAGAGGAAAGGGAGAAAGAAAGAAAACGTCAAGAAAAAATTCAGCGAAGAGAGGACAGGAGGAAAGAACGTGAAGAAAAGAGACGCCAAAAAAAATTGGAGAAAAAACAGAAAGAAGAAGAGGAGCGCATGCAGTATAAAATAGCACTTGAAGAACGACGACTACTGATAGCCCAGAGGAAATTGGAGTCACTGCGAATACTCTCAGAATTATTTGAGAGAATAAAGGTAGGTTCTCAAAACAAGCCGTAATGGAATTTTTCCTCTTTGTTTCTTTTGAAAATGCAAATCATTAAATTGTCCATAGCTGGAATGTGTAACTCTATCATCAACAAAAAGAGTATACTCTTCACTTACAGGAGTGAATTAAGAGTTTTTTTTTCTGTCTTTCTATTGAACAGTCTGTCCTCTTAAAACTGTCCCTGAATAAATTTTTTCAGACTTTGCCACTTTCATAGATACCTTCATTAAACTGTGTTTTAGAAGTTGAGAAATTTATATGTCTGTCTATCTCATTGGCATCAGTAAATTTCAATTAATTTCATCAGAAAATGATCTTTTTTCTGTCAACTACAATAATCTATATAAACAATTTTATTCATGTATCTTTTTTTTTATGGATTGTTAGGTTGTGTGTCATTTTCATAGAGAATATGGGAAAGGTTTTCAGTGACAACGCCTCAAATTGGGGTAAAAATTTACAGGAACCGCATTAGCTCACTCAAAATATTAAATAATATCCAACTCTTCTAGACTCACTATAGTTTTTAGTATGAACTACTAGGCTCACTGAAGTTGAGTATGGAGCAATAAGAAGCATCATAACTGAACCTGTATGAAGACTTCTTCCTTGGTGCAAAGCATCTCATTTTGGGGTGAGACTTCAAGTTTGAATTACTGCTGCAATCGTCAGAGTCACTCATGTCTATTTTCCCCATAAATGAATTAAATCAGAATGGGTAATATTGTTGAGATTTAGGAAATAGTAGTTTAGTGTTGGTACACACATTTTTTAATAATTGTATGTATACATTTCTTTGATCCCTCCATACTAAAGACTTTGGTTTTTTTTTTTTTTTCAGGCCCTACGGGTAAAAAAGTATCTGGAGGCGAAAGAAAAAGAATTGGAGGAAGAGAGGAAGATGCAATTAGAGGAGGTTGAACGAAAGAAAAAAGAGGAAGAGGCCAAGAAGGCTGAGGAGAAACGCCTAAGGAAACAACAACTTCAACAGCAGGTTTGTTGGATGCCACATCAATTAGACATTAGATCTAATTTGGTTCTGTTCCTGAAATTAATATTCAAAGAAATAGTCTAGAGGGAGACAGTTTACATAAGTAATATATTTATGTCACGGGCAGTTTTATAATGTCAGCAGAAGTGCCATGCAGTGTGGAAATTATAGCAAAGTTTAAATAAGTTAGCATAATTGTTTATAAATTCTAGAAAATTTGTAAGTTCTTATGTTTCACACAGATAATATAGATAGATACCTAGTGTGCATGTTTAGTGAAGGAGGAATTGCAATGCATTTTTTGCATTAAAATTTTATTATTGAGGGACTCTTAAGCATTTCTGTGCCAGAAGAGAATAAAATTAAGCAAAAATTTAAAATGCATGAAGTTACATCATTTTAAAAAATTTGAGCAAAGCTCTTTGCCCCCAAGAAAACAAGTTTTTTCCTTGATAAATCTGCTAATATTTCTCAGTGTAAAAAATTAGGTCTGAAAAGGAATCTTATGTGTACAAAGAAAAGGCAGAATCAGTAAAGTCTAGTTAAGTTAAAAAATAAGTTGGTATACAAGTTCTGATTGTGTTTTCAGAGCATAGCTCTTAACTTTCACCTAATTGGGGTTGGGCTGTTTAGTATAAGAAAGACCAAAAAAAAAAAGCAACAACTTGTTGCTTACTGTTTATCTATTTGTCTGTTATTGCTTTTTGCTTGGTATTTGTTTTTCAGGAACAAGAATTGAGAAACAAAATCCTGAAAAATTTTAAGGCCAAAGAGGAAAAGAAGCAAGAAAAGCAAAGAGAAGATTTAAGGTGGGAATGAAGCTAGGTTTAGTAGCCATATGGTCTATTTGTTGGAATGGAAATTTTTGGAAACAGGCTATTTTGACCTACTAAATTTTTATCCCAATGTGTTGGTTATTTTGTAATTAGGAATGTTTTTTGATAGTTTCTTGGATACTTTTTATGAAAACAGAGCTTCAAAAGTAAGCCAGATATTCTAGTCCATAATGTAAAGGGAGTGATTATTTGCACATCCTGTAGTCCCAATAATATTGTTTGTGTTAGTGATACAACCTTTTTACTTGTTTAGAGAAAAGCTTACCTTCGCAAACTGAGTGGGCCAGTCGTGGCCATTGTGGTGAAATGTAGGTTTACAAATCAGCAGAATGCAGTGTCTAGATCTTGCTCTAGTCCATGCAACCATGGCTTTAAATGTATAGTCATTTCAAAACTGTTTTTAATGCACAGATAACAAAAAAGTGATGAATTAAGGCAAGAACTTACCTTAAGAAAATTTGACTTTAAATGGTTTCCACTGTTAAAAGTTTGTATTTATCTAGGTTTCTTATAATATTTTATCACAATCGAAGTCTCAACAGCTTGCGCAAATAATGCAAACTAGCCATTTGGTTTATTGGCACAACAGGTTGTATAAATAGTATCAAACTATTGTAAAATATTTGAGGTAAAAACAAATTTTTAACTTAGAAAAAAGAAAACATAGTTATATAAAATTTTAAAGCAACCTAAGTTTCCTTTTTTTTTAGGTTGAAATTCAAATTATATCTATGTATGGAATATAGATGTCTGACATTTGTGGCATATTATCTTAGAAAATTCTTATAATTTAAATTAAAAAATCAGAAGTAAATTAGCAGTGGTAGATAAATATTTAATTGGGCAAGAACTGTTAAGTGCAGTAGTTTATGAACAAAGCATTAAGTTGAAAGCTAAAATATGCACCTTTTCATGTATTTCAGGAAAAAATTGGCTGGTTCTCAGAAACTGAAGAGTGCTGTGATACTCAGTAAATCTGTGAATAAAGTTGTCAAGAAGAATAAGGTCTTCGATGAGGATGATGAAGACGATGCTGATAATCAGGAGAGGATTGTTGGGGAAAACACAGATTCTAGTGAGGGAGAGCAGAGTACTTCTAAACCCTCCACAGCCAGAGACAAGAAACAATCTAAAGATGACAGGACTCAGTCTTCTTCTGATGATTATGAGGAAGACGGCGATGATGATGATGATGATGACAATGAAGATGATGAAGAGGACCAGAGTGAAGAAAGAAGTGATGAAGAGTGAGTTTTTGTCATTCAAAAAATACTTAGTTATCAGAATTTAGAAAGATAAGATTTTAGGCCCAAACTGAATGTTTAATGAAAGCCTTTGAATAAGTAGACCTATATCGTCACTGTGATACAATTTTAGTGTTTTTTTTATATACTTTTGAGATAATTGACAAAATGTGTTTTATTTTTTCATTTCCTGTGACTTATGTTATTTTGAATCTATAAATCTATTCAGAACTCTATTAGTGCATTTTCAATCTGAGAACATGATCAGACAGATCTTGTTTACCCGATTACAGTGAGATATCACTTGCATTTGGAAATAAGTCTGACTTATCTACAAAAGGTCTACAAAATGGTAGCACAATGACGATATGCGATATTGGATTGCTACCAATGATGATCACTACATTAATTAGAATTAAAATGTTTAATTTTTTAGGTGGGGCAATTACAAAATTAAATGTTAATTGCCATCTAGCACTGGAAAACTTCCACGCTCTCTCTCTTTCCCTCTGGCATGAAGCCCAGCTACTGGCACCCTGGCCTGACAGAGAGTAACTTGTTGTGGAATGGCCAGTAGTAATATTTTGGCATTCTAGGGTCTTCTTTATGCCAAGCAGACATTAAGTTGTGCCAGCTAAAACCAACCTGTTCTGCATAGCAGAATACCTTGGTTTCTTTTTTGTAAAAGGAGTAAGATAAGTCTTGTGGTGTAGGCTTTGTACTTGGGGTGAAAATGGGAGTAGAGATTCAGATTTCTGGCTCTCAGATTTTTCTACGTAAATTCTGACTTAATTCTGTCTCTGTGTCAAATTTATGAATCGGATCACACCATTATATTTTGTGTGCATAAAACAATCTTATAAATGTAGATAACTTGTGCAATATTACTTTATTTAAAACGAGGTCTATATCTGGGTAGCAATCTTTTCAAATAAAAACTAAACTTCATCCTACCATTTAGCCTATTTCATCCTTGTGTGATAGGTGTTCAAATCTTTTCTGATTACGATGCTTGAATATTGAAAAATGTTATTTTTGTATACCACAATGGCTATTGCCTTAATCTTTACAAGTTTGTTGAAATCTGAATCAGTGCCATAACATTTATTGACTTTGGACAGTCTTGGAAAAATTTTAGCATCATGCAAGGTTATTCATTGCAAACAAGTTTTTATTTAATGTTTCCTAAGGTACTTTATAAATTCTTTTTGTGAGATCTTGCAGTGGGCAGTTAAAAGAATTTTTAATAAGCCTCATTACAATTCAGTCGCTTGAATTTGGACCAAACTGTTCTCATTATTTGTTTTAGGTATTTATAAGTTGCTTTAAAAGCTGAAAAGCCGACTTCTTACAGCTAAAGTGAGATTGAGTTGCATGATAAACAAAATAAAAGAGAAAAAAAATGTATGTTATCTTTTGATTTGGATACTTTATTACTTGAAGCATAACAAAAAAAAATCATAAGTGCAGTTTATAATGTTGATAGAGTTATAATTTAATATTAAAAAGTGTTTGCTCCAGGGCTCCAATAACTGATTTTTTTTGTTAATGTGTATGAATTTGAAACTGCCGTGAAAATACCAATATATTGGCTGCAATAATGATTTTTTTTATTGATTTACTGAATTTACAACATTATTGACACTCTGCCATATTTGCGTATTCAGTTCTAATTGAAAGGAGACATAAACTGACCTTTCCTCCCTCCCGTTGTTTGTGCATTGTAAGGCCCAATCTTTTTTCATCCCAATTAATAAGTTAGCCTTGTTACGTCTTATAAAAGTCTATCTTACTGTTTCCTTTTATAAAGAGGCTTGGCAGTACTAGTATTCTCTAAGATACAAAGTGGCTCATATTCCATTTTTTAATCCCAACTATGAGACAAACCTTTTGAAGATACAATTTTTTTTCTCTCTCTTCTCTCACCCTTCCTTCCTTTCCCTTACCTCCCTATATATCATTTATGAGCATAGTATTTAAAGATAATTTTTACCTGATCTTGATATGACATTATGAATGAGATACAATAAGAATACCTCATTTATTTCACCTTATCTTCCAGGCCTGCAGCCCCAAGTGTCTTGGAGAGAGTGCTCAACTCTAATCGCATGCGTGCCTGGAGGGAGCCTGGAGACCCAATAGAAAGTCCACTCAATACTAATGCAACCCGTGGTAGAGGCAGGGGTAGAGGGGGACTTCGAATCATCAGGGCTGTGGGCAAACGGGGAGGGATGAGGCGAAGGCAGGACTCGGATGACAGAGGAGACAGTAGAGAGAGAAGGGGAAGGAGTGGCAGCAACGGGCGTGATGTACTCAGGGACCGAACTCCCCCGGACTGGGGACATGGAAGGCCTCCTTCCCACAGCCCTGAAAGGGGCCGCAGTCGATCTGGTAGCCGTGATCGTAGTAGCCGTTCTCGAAGTCGGGAAAGAGATGAACGTGGAGGCCCTCACCCTAGGGGTATGATGCGTGGCCCTCCTCGAGGACACATGGGCCCGATGCCTCCTATGATGCATGGCCCAAGAGGGATGATGATGGCCCCGCACCCCATGATGATGCCACCACCACCGTTTCCAATGCCTTTTGGCCCACCCTTCCCAGGGCCACCTCCAAGGGGAATGAGGGGAGGCCCTCCGCGAGGAATGAGAGGTATGAGGGGAATGCCTCTACCACCTCCAGGATTCAGAGGCGGGCTGCATGTGTTCAACAAGAGCTATCTACGCAAGTACAACCAGTTTATGGGTATGGGGAATCAGATGCGTGATATGAGTGGCCGGTATATGCAGCCTCTACAGGTCCCCCCACCTCCGATGCCGCCACATTTCATGGGGGATGATGGCAGAAAACACAGTCGCCGCTCCAAAAAAAGGCGGAGGAGATCTCATAGTGATGACAGCAGGAGAAGCAGACATCGTCGGAGACGCAGAAGCCACAGCCAAAGTCGTAGCAGGAGTTACAGCAGCAGCTGTAGTCGTAGCAGCAGGAGTAGAAGTCACAGCAGGAGAAGTAGAAGCAGAAGTCGAGACAGGGAGGACAGCAGAAGCAGGAGCATGAGCAGGAGTAGAAGTAGAGGAAGAAGTGAGGATAGAGGCAAAAGTCGGAGTAGGGAAAGAAGCAGGGACAAGAGCAGGAGTCAAGAGGAGGACAGGGAGATCAGCCATGAAAGAAGTCGCCAGAGGAGCAGAGAAAGAGAAAGGAGGAGAAGCAAAAGCTCAGACAGAAATCGTAGTGAAAGCAAAGGCAGGGATGGTAAGGGTGATGTGGAAGATAAGGGCAAAAACAAAGAAAGAAATGAGAGGGCAAGTAAAGAAAAAGAGAAAAGAACTAGAAAAAGCAACAGAAGTCGCAGTAAAAGTAAAGATAGTGGCAGACAGGAGGAGGGAAGTAAAAGAAGGGAGGATGAGTTCAGTAATAAAAACAGGGACAAAGAGAGGAGCAAGAGTGAAGACAAGGAGAAGTCTGAAAAAAGAAAAGATGAGAGCAAAACCAGGGACAAAGAAAAAGAGAAATCCAGTGGTCAGAATACACCAAGTGACAGAGACAAGATACAAAATAAAGACAGGAATAAGCAGGAAGGAAGGAATATGGAAGGAGACTCTGAGAGCAGTAGAAAGGAAGATAAGCATGGCACAGAGAGAAAGGATAAGGGTAGTCGCAAGGCCAAAAAGAAAGAGGAAGAGGAGGAGCAGAAAAACAAGATCAAAGACGCAGGGGAAAGTAGAGAGAAGGAAAGAAGTGGCAAAAGAAATGACAGTAGAGAGAAGAGAGATATGCATGGAAGTGAAGGCAGAGGCAAGAGCCTAGAGACAGCTTCTCAGCAAGGGAAAGGTGGAGAAAAAAGTGGGAAGGATGAAGCTCAAAATAAAAAGAAAAAAGAAAAGGGTTTGGAGAGAGGCAATCGTGAAAGGACAGAGAGAGAGGAGAGAAGTGGAAGTGAAAGCTCAAATAGAAATCGTAGCTGGGATAAAAGGGGCAGGAGAAGACGATTCAGCAAGAGTGTCAGTCCAAGTGAAGAAGGAGAGCCTAGCAAACATAAACAGGCAAAACGTGAAGAGCAGGAAAGGAGTAGCAGAGAGAGTAGCAGAGATAAATCAAAGAGGGGAGAGGATAAGAAAGAAAAAGAGCCTCAAAGCAAAGACTCTAAGAGCAGAAGAAAAGGAGAGGACGATAGAGGCAGAGAGAAAAGAGATGAAAAAGAAGGAGGTAGGAGAAAAAACTCAAAGAAATGAATTAGCCAAGTATATGAGGTAGAATCCATTTGAGCTCGGGACAACGAACGAAATGTGCAGTCTCAAAAGACACGCATGGCTCAAATTAGCCACAAAGGAAAGAATTAAGTATTAAAGTGAAGTGGGAAGGCGCAACTGAAAGTCAATGCCAAAATGCTGAAACCCTTGTGTTGGGAACTTGTCATAAAAAAAAAAAATTACCAAGTGGTTGTTATAGAATAGCAGCTTTCTTGATTTTTGTAATTCCTAGAATTCAGAAAGTTATTCAGATACCATGACCCCATTCTTGGATAGTTTGGAGAAAAAAGAGAAAAAATGTTTTTAAAAATAAAAATATAAAATCTCAATATTTTGGTGCTTTTCACAATGAGTGTCCAATGTTGGATACAAATTGAAGGAATTTATCGATATTTTAATTAAGAAAATGAAATAACAAGATGTTGCCCACATTTTAGTAGAAAATGAAAGAAAAGCAAGTCTTGCTTCCTTCCTTATTTCAAAAGGGTTTTTTGATGTTGGATAGTCTCAGTATCTCTCCAAGTGTTAAATAAGTGTGATATGTTTTCAACAGAGACAGACTAGCAGTTGATGATTCTTGCTTTGTTTATACAAAACAAACATGATGGAGTTTCTAAATTATTATTTTCAAACTTTATGTTGAAATGCTAAAGGGACGAAATGTTGTTACATTTTCACAGATCTTGAAAACATTGTGATTTTAGCACAATTAAAAATGCTTTGCATCCCACCTTTAAAAATATGTATTTATGTTGTGATAATCAATATTTTATGGAATTTTAAGGGACAGAATGGGACATGAAATTTACAGTAAGCATGTTGAAGATTGTGGCTGTTTGTTGAATGCAAAGGGCAACAATGTGAGACATCAGAGTGTAACTAGTGTGTGGTTGCTTTTTTTTTGATTATTTACTCTTTTTTTTTAATGTTTATGTGGCTTGGCATTCAGGGTTTCTTTATTTGGAAGTAATAGGAACAATGCACTCCTTCAAGTGTTCCCTTCTTTTAGGTATATAACATGATGTAATGCATAAACTTGGCTTGAACAGCCCATATCAGTCAAAAGTTGCATTTCAAACATTTTATACCATCAATATAGCCTGATTCATCATTGTGTTAGCTTTGCAGTAGTTTAAACATGATACAATTACATTCTTTCCATGCCAGTGTATATTGCAAGTGTTTAAATTTATTTACAAAAGGCATTAACATGAAGTGTGAATTTTGTTTTCTTCTTAGAAGTGTCTTAGGTGACATCCAGCTTAATGGAAATGGCCTCAAAACATTTATTATGTGTTGTGTTGCTGTCACTGTGAGAATGTTCTGCAGCACAAGCAGGTGTGGACATTAGGATCTGTTGTGTATTGGAGAATATCATGAAAATTTTCTCTATTTTACCCATGCATTGCAAAAACATGTGGGTGTAAATATAAAAAAAAAAGTGCAACAGTAATAATCATTTTGCGAGCGCTAGATGTCAAAGAGCCACTACAGATTGGTCTTTGCGTAAAGTAATTGTGGAAGTCAAAGATACCTTATCAACAAGTGTTTATTTTTTTTTTCAAATGTGACATGTACTTTATTTCATGCCTCTTGCTGTTGAATTGTATCTTGTAATTTGGCTACCGCTAAACTAGTGCTCTTTGGCAGAATCCTAGTCCATATTTTTTCTATCCAACCTGCTTGTTGGTACAAAATACATGGTACTATTGTTTTCCATAATGTCGCTTTATGTAGATATTTATTATTTAGCTTTTTATTAAATGAGAGTGTAACAGGTTTTACATTTGTTTTATTTATGGTTTTTTTTTTTTGTGGCCATTGAAATCTTTTGTTTAACCTGAAGTAGCAATAGAGATTGATGTAGGTGAAGTTCAAGTAGAACAGGCCTAAGTGATTTATCTTAAAAGGGAGCTGAGGAAATATGCCAACTTTAAAATTTGGTCAAGGAGGAGTCATTTGTAAGACAAAAAACATGTATTCTGTTGAGACTGATTATGCATGTGTGCCACCTTTCTGGTTTTTGCCGGCTTTAAAAAAAAAATTTGTTTTAATCATTAAAACCAGAGATCAGGTTTTTAAAAAAATTTGTTTTATTATAGTATGGAGTATTATATTATACCCCC
>BLXT01004186.1:1768475-1793694 GCA_019648995.1 Plakobranchus ocellatus | reverse complement strand
AAAAGGAATGAAAAAATATATATTATATATAGAAATAAATATATAAAGAAAGAGAGAGAGAGAGAGAGAGAGTATGTGTGTGTGTGTGTGTGTATTGGTACTTCAATCAAGGGAGATAACTAAAAAAATCACGTAAGTCGATTTTTATCTAAGTCGATCTTTTTAATTATGTCCCCTTGACATCGACTTAAGCAGTGTTGACTGTATGCCAGTAAAACACAATCTAAGATACCAAAATGTTTTGATTGAGGAAAAATACCTAGGATGTTAAAACAGTTTGAATGTTAAAAATAGAACAGTCAGAGTTACATGAAGTGAAAATGTTGATTTAGCATACACCTTGGGCCTGTCTGAATGAGTGAAAGTAAAGAGAATGAGGCATTGGGTTTAAGAAAAAAAAAAGTAGTTTGAAAACTTTACTTGTTTAAAGAAAAATATATTAAAAAAATCTAAAAGACAGGAAAGAATACCCCATATGGGGCCTTAATAAATGAAAAGAGGAGCCAATGTATCACCTACATGAAAGATACATTGAGGAAGAAAATTACAAGATAGGTTGGAAGGTTGAATAACCATACACAGAAGCCAATACAGAAAATGGGTTGACCCCTTTGTTACAATCAGGGTTCGGTGATTCAATTTTGCCCGTTTTTTCTTTTCGTTTTTTTTTTTTTATTAAAAAATTGTAAGGATTGGCTTAACAAACTGGGGCTTGCTTGACTATTAGACACGATAACTCTCAAAAATCAATATTATTCAAAATACTGAAGAAGTCAAATCTGCCAGTATTTTGGCCCGATTTTTGCCAGTGCTTAAGTGCTGTAATGTTATGAAATAAAGAAAATAATATGAAGTTTTATGTACATCATACTGATCCCAATAAGTTTCTACCCATGACACACCAGGTATGTCAAGACAGAACTTTGGATGTTTTTTCAAAGATGAAAGAAATAATGCACAAGTAATGATGACGGGTTAAGGATCTTGAAAGTGTAACAGACAGGCAAGTGGTGATGAGTTCATAAATAGTCTTGTTAAAATGCTTTTATTTGGGTGAAAATATAGAATATTTACAGATCAACCATCTGGTAAAGTGTCAATCTATGTAGGTCTGAATTTAATATTTTATTTTTTATTAATATGTTTCACTTACATTTACACTGACTATAATGATCTATACTTTCCTTACTATCTAACATTCTCAACTTCAATGAGTTTTTCTCAATATCCCGTTTCTATAAATGTGCTATATTTTAGCCTTTAGAACAGTATAATCTTACTCATAGCTTGACTGCTAAAATATGCAATAAGCTGTACACTCAGTTTGATAAACGTGTTACCCCCAGGACTGGTATGACCATGATGCAGCTTAACAAAATAATATATTCAAAATGAAGAAAAAAATTATTGAAAAAAAAAAAGACCAACATGCATATTCAACTAGTAACCTCAACATTTTTAGCTTTACTGCTCAAATGCGGCTCATTGCGATGAAGAGCTAAATCTGGCTGTTGTGGTTCTTTTAACAAAATGGGTGCTGTGGTCTTTGGCTTAAACTTTCTCTGCTTGGCAGCTTCTTTCTCTTTCTGTTGTTTTTCTTCCTCTTTCTGCTTCTCTTTCAGAGTTTTCACCTCATCATCATCTTCCTCTTCCAGTTTGGCCTGCAATTCTTTTCTCCACTGAAAAAAAAAAAGTAAAAATCATAATCTTCGGAATCTCTTCTCCACATTTCTTCAAACATCATGAGAAAATGAGCACCATCCACAATCATTCACTCTACAAGTAGACACTTACCAATGGTTAGGAGAAACAGACCTAGTTTTTATTTAGCAAAGCCTAGTATTTGCTTCTATCCAAACTGACATGAATTCTACCTCACTGACATCCATTGTCCTCTTTCCCTCTCTGTAAATGGTTTTGTGAACAGTTCACTTTCATTGTTTCGAAGAACACTACTTTGCACACATCAAAGTGTTATTTAAGGACATGTTGAAAGAGTTTTTGATAAAATAATCAAGTTTTGAAAACACTTTTCAGAAGCCTATTATTACAGAAGTTTTTGGGTAAATCATAATACATGTATTTGCAATACTTTGAAAGGCGTATTTATGTTTAAACAGTACACAATGAAAGAAACTCTACAAAGTCTCAATTTTTTTTAAAAGTAACTGCAGTAAAATGGTACTTTTAAATAGTATGCTCTACGACTCAATTCCATTGTTTTTTCTTCAAGTAAAAATTGGTTGAAACAAAACGTTCATTGATTCAAGATGGCATATTAGAAATATTCATATTTTTCAAAAAGTGTCACTAAGTCTGCAGGTCTGAGACTTCTGTGACAGTGATCAAAAGCTATACATGATGAAAATATTAGATTTCCTAATATATTCATGCGTAAAATGACTAAATGAATGGCTTAAATTTGCGATTGACAGACAAAGGCATTATAACTAATGTGCAGTTACTAAGCTTTTATGTAAAAAAAAAAAACACCATATAATTTGATCTATAAAAAGTGATTTTATTTAATTGATTTGGAAGAAAAGAACTATTTAAAAATATTTTTCTGGCACTACCATAGGAGACATTATTCACTCATGATTTGTGCAAAAATTCAGATCTTATTTTTTTTTTTTTTGTTACTTCAGATAAAGGCATATTTGCTTTTTTTTAAAACAAGGGAATAAAAGCAGCCAACAATAGAAAAGATGCTTTTCAAAACATCTCAAATGAGATTTGTGGAAAAAATTAGGGAGCAATGAACATTTGATAGTAAACATTAAATAAATCACATTGCTTCACCTGGTCTTCAACAATCCTGTGAAGATCAAAGGTCTTCCTAGTGTTGTAATCTGGTGCCTGTTCATAGAGAGCTGTGGCTAGCTCGAGTTCTTGTCTGGAGAAAAACAGAAAAAAGGTTGGTTTTAATGTACGTCTCCTTTCTCTCTGTCTCCTAACGCATTGCTTGACGAGCCATGGCATAATTGGCACACTACCAAAACAAAAAGAAAAAAAATGATTTAACAAGGCATTTATATCTGTTCAACCAATATAATAGATATAACTGAAGGAAGGAAAAGACCTTTAATTAGAAAGGAAGTAACACAAAAAATGTAGCCTGCAATCAATTCTGCCACTGCTTACAAATGAACCTCATTTTTCATATATCAAGAGGAATTAAAAAGAATTGAGATTCTAAAACTTCTCTAAAAGATAAGTGCAAGACTAATGCACAAATCTCTTGTAATGATAAATAGATTGCATTCTTTCAGCAATGATTACCCTCTGGACATGTGTTTTAAATGTAAAATAATGTGTATTGATGTTACAAGTTTTTACAATTCCTACAAAATCGAAATGTAAATCCAATTTCATGACAATAAAAACTATTTTTTTCATTGCAGGGTTGGTTCTAATTTTCTATTCACTTACTTAAGAGAAGTCCTGACAGGCTGTGTAACTGCTTTAGCAGGCGGAGCAGCTCGCAGCACTGGGCGTGGTCTCTGTTTAGGCTCAGCCTTTGCAGCAACAACAGCAGTGGATGGGGGAGGAATAGGGGGCAGATAGATCTGGGACAAACCTTTGGCTATCTGGGCTCCAAGGGAAGAGGGTCGCTCTTGATGGGACGAGTCTAACAGTTTACTAATGTTAGTGTGAACCTAGATGATTAAGGTATGCAAAGAGAAATGCATTTTGTTAATCTAGTGCTAACCATGTTGAATGCTTATACTTTCATTCTTGAATAATAAAAGAAGATGACATATTTATGGTCTAGCAATATTATTGCAAATATGCAATGTGTAGTATAATCATCTTAATGAAACTATCTTGGAAGTTAAAGATAATGATTTTCTTTTTGGTAACTGTTCCTCTTTCAATTATAAAAAAAAAAATATTGCTTTTAATAACATTTGCAAAAAAATAACATGGAAGAAAATATGATATGATTATTTAAACTATTCTTTTTAGAATAAAAATATGCATAAGGTTGTGGATTTAGCCATCCAATGCAGATAAGGACAAGGCATTCTTAATAAATGAGCAAAGTATAGCAACAAGGTCAAAATATATGAAAAGAAAAATCAAAACTAGGAGAAAAATTTTTCAGAAAAAATAGGAAATGATTTTTGCATATCTGATGATCTTTTTTTTTTTCATCACATACACCAACTTCAAGTTCCTTCTTTTCCTTCTACCTTTTCTTTCCTTTTAATCTCTACATTATGAAGCGTATCAATTTCTTCCCCATTCTTGTCTCTCCACCTGACTGGACTACCATATAAACCTTTTAATATTTGCACTTTTAATTCTGAAAAAGTTTGGAACTTGTTGTAAACAGCTGCTTATACTGATAGCACATTAATGTAAAATGCACCACTTTTTTTGCTTTAGGGTCAAGAAAACAATTTAAAAAAAAAGGTATAAAAGATCAGGTCTCAGTACTTGCTCCTCAGCTTTGCAACATCAACAGAGAGCCTTTACCTGTCCAACTTTGAGTGCCTCCAATACACGGCCATCTTTTTCCCTTGAATTTGCCCGAAGCAAAGTGTTCCAGGCTGCAGTTCTCAGGCCTTCCCTTGCCTGATCACCTTCCAGACAGCGACAAACACGCACCAGGGCACGTATAGCACCATAACGGATGCGCCAGCTCCAATCGTTGGGACCTAGTTGATATTAATGAGGAAATTTATAGAAAATTATGGTTCTCTCACGTTTGTGCTCTTTCTTCAAGATGTTGTTTTTAATTTAAAGTTTTAAAGGGTTGTTTTGTTTATTTATCTTCATAAATACATTGGGGATTTTAAACTATCATTTTCCTCCTTCACAGAATTTGTCTTTGAATATGAATTTAGTGGAGCAAATGCAATCATAAAATAGAAGAGATTTAAATTTGGAGTTGATAAAGAATATATATACATATATTTTATTTGTACAAAACGAATTTTCAGGTTTGTAAAATTATGCGTACCCCCATCACTAGCCTCATGTGGAGCAATGAAAAATGCCAAGTCTAGAAGTCCAGCACTGTTTAGTTGTCCACTGACCATGTTGAGAGTGCTATAGCCCTCTGCACCAGATCTGCTCTGAGAAGCAGTGCCCATCCCTACAAGTGCAAACTTCTGAATAACAGCAGAGCTACCATACAGGACAATGTCTGCTAAGGTCTCAGTGTAGGTCAAGGCAACCTCCCAATGCCAGCCTGTGAGACCTGGGACATCTGACAGCTGAATGGAGGGGTAAAAGCGAGGAGGGAAAGGAACAGGAGGAGAGGGAGGAGAAAACAAGTTAAGATATCTGGGTACATTTTGCTGAAACTTGTTTAGCATACTGTTAAAAATAAGTTAATCAGTCCTCCTCCCACAGCGCAGCATTATCGCTATTTTAGTTCAGTCGGCTCGCGCTGTGTCGGTAACCTGACCTCGCCAGGTAAAGGTCAAGTCAGGTTGTCCCGGCGGGCGCGATGCAGGCGCTGTTTTATTAAGTTTATACGCTTGTTTTTGTGATATCGTAGAACAAGATAAATAGAGTACATTCTCTAATTTTTTATACGTATAAAAATACACAAGACAAAGATAATACATGAGAAAGAATGAAAACAATACCTCAAATAGTTATTGTGCAATCAGGTTATAAAATAGTGTATTAATTGCATTATAAATATATATGAAAGGCATGTATTTAGAGCCCTTTTAAAGAAAACAGGAATCTTGAATTGTTTTGAAATTTTAAGACAAAGATAAATATATAGTTTAATTTGCATTCACCAAGTTTCATTAGGTTAGATGGAAAACTTTTTACAGGAGAGCCGATTGTTCATATATCACTGCTAATTTTGCAAGCACCATTCATGACCAGGCTAACTCTTTATCGTGCCGATAACAGGTTGTAATTATCACTTGTACAGCGATATATGAATGATTTTGTTACTTGATAATCCAAATACGTATATTTTAAAATAAAATAAATAGAAGATGAAATTACGATATACAAATAATTATCATAGTTTGATAAATATTAATTATATCACAGTAATTGTCCGACCCTCTGGAGAGCAGGTGCGATTTGTAGAAGGTATGTCGTTAATATGTGGTGTAGTTTCTTAGGATGATTTGTAAAGCCATGTTCTCGAAGTTTTTCTATGTGTGCAATCATTTGGTGGCTGTTTCCTGTTCCCTGCTCCCAAGGAGGCCCAGTCTGAACATGTTTTTTTTAATGTGTCCAATGCAGTGTTTCTCAAGTAAATGTTGTTTTGGAATGATTTTGTGAGGAAACATTCTTCTGTAAATTGACATGTAATTTTCTTTTGCTGCTTGTATGTTGGTTAAAAAGCTGGGATCTATAGGTTTTGTGTGAGATATGGCGTTGTGAACAGTACAGAAGAGGAAGCATTGTTAAGGTGGTTAAATAATATCTGGATGGTGCATGCTTTGTCAATGAGGAACGGATTGCCTGTGAGGTCTGCTCAAAGTTTGCCCCAAAGGCATCAGGAACTTGTGTCTTTTTGTTGCTATTTGTATGTCTAAATAGCCTGCTGCGTCTTCTAACAATTTATTTGGTTTTAAAATGATTCCTAGTAAAATGTGACGGTAAGGAGGGATAACACTATCTAACTCTACGTCTACAATATAATGAATACAGTATATCTGAATGGAATAGGAGGAAAATAAGCGAAAGTTGTAACTTTATTAACACATCTTACATAAAAAAACTTACATCACTCAAATTTATGGTTTTCATAGATTTGAAAACATATTTAAAAAAGAAAATTGCACGTTCTGTTTTTTATTAATTAACATTTAAATCGAACTAGTCGGAATTAAAGGTAAAAATATTTCACGATATAAAGACTTCAGAAATGCATTTATCACACTCACAGATATTATGATAGGATTCCCAACCCAAGATCGGGTTTTAGACAAGATGTAAAGAAAATAATTCCAAAAACAGCGATTTTGATACTATGAGTAGTTTTGAAGATATTGTGATATGAAGAAGGAGAATTTTCTATTTTTTTACAAAATTGCGGCGGGCCATTGCACTAGGGTGTGCACACGGCTATTATCTCTGTTCAGGTACGGGCTCTGATTGATGACCCTAGGTGCGGCCGGTGCATCATAACAAAAGTCTCAGTCGCCTAAGCTCACAGGAGGTTTAGGGGCTGCTTGGCTCGGCAGCGTGAACTAAAATGTAATTTTTAAGGCGAAATGCTACGCTGTGCTCCCCTTAAAAAAAAAGATGTAAGGTGTAAGCGACAAACTAAAGGATTCAATGCAAAAGTAAAGTCACCACCCCAAGTCACTTAATTGCTTGAATGCAAAAATAAGAGAGAAAATTATGAATAAAGATAAGGAAAATTATCCACAACTAGAACTTATCATGAGTGTGTGAGATACAATACACAAACAATGTAATATGGCGATAAGCATCTTGTGGTTTTTAATATGGCTTTATCACCTACAGGCATGTTGGTGAAAGTCTGCACAGAGCTGGCATCTGAAGCCCGTCCACTTTTGAACTCTGACCCAACCTCTGCCCTCCAGCCTGTACCACGGCCTGGATCAAGACTTCTGCTGCTTAGTTTGGTGTCCTGTTGACTGCGATGGCCACCAAGTGTGGAGCCTCCACTTGCTATTGAAAGAAATTGGATTTTAAAATTTTAACTGTTGCTCTTCACCCTTATGAACAAACATTTATTTGTTGAAGACATCAAGTGTGCCTGCTATTGCATGAAAAATTGAAAAAAAAAAAAGCTGCAAAACCATTATAGGTGCAATTAAATACCATATCAGATTCACTCTCTTTCATATACTTATAGACTTTCGTTGCTAAGTATGCATGCCCTTCTTTTACTGATTAGTAAGATTCACTTTTTTTTAGTGAATTTGCAATGAGCTGCAAAGATAAATCATCATAGTGATCTCGTTTCCTGAATAAGAAAAGAAAAGAAAGGTAAAAAGGGAAGATGAGAGGGATGTTGCTAACAAGACAAAATTATAAAAACCACAAGCAAAAAGAAAGTGAAGCTTAAGTCAATAATATGCCTAAGATCTAATTCATTTTGAGAAAAAAGCATCCAATCACCTCAAAAGTACACACTGCTATATTTTCACCTCTTCAGTTTGTTACCTTGAGGTCTTGTTTCCAGATTGTGTTGAGGTAGGCTTGTCTTAAGCAATGCCGCTTCATCAAAAGAAACTTCTCTGTTCATGTTGCCAGTTGCTTCTCCTGACGTTTCTTGATCTGCATCTGCTCCTTGCTTTGGAGTTGTTTTAACAGACTATTTGAATATGGAAAACAGAGGACAAAATGCCTCGAGACTAGTTTAATGAGTTGGATGTCACATTAGCAGGATTAAGAAAAATTATTTCAAGGGTTCTTTTTAAAACTTGCTTTGACAACTTTATAAGTACCTATATCTTGATAAAAAAATCAATATATTGTAAACTGTATTCAGTCTTCACTATTGTATAGCTACCATAACGCCATCCTGATCTAACAAAGACTTACTATCTTCAAAATCTGACCATCAACTCATTTGGACTTGTCATGAGAAATTTCACTTTCACCCAAAAAGTGTCAAAAGCCAATTAAACCTGCTGTATTCCTGGTGCTTCTGTTTTTGTGCACGTGTGTCTTTCCCTCTCTTGTCATGCTCATATCTACATGTTTATTTTGATAATTTAAATCACTTTTGCTCAGACTTTCTTAAGACAGAATTGTTTGCCCTAATTCAAAAAGGTGTAGATTCTGATGCTTGTATGTGTAGATTTCTTATCCTTCATCTTTGATTTCTCACTCACTCTAATATTATTCCCTTGTACAATCCCACAAACCCATTATGACACTTGTATCACCAACCTGATCACTGCCAGGATCAGTATGTTTACTGCTCAAACCAGCCTCAGATTTATTGCTGTGTCCACTGCTGTTGGTGTTGTTGCCAGCTAGTCTGGGCTTGTCTCCAGCCTCACCTTCCTCACTCCTCTCATAGATGTCACTCAGGGAAGCTTTTGAGCTGTACATGCTTGCCTGTGATCTCCTCTGGTTGTTCTCTCTATCAGCATCATTGCCATTATCATCGTCATCATATACATCAGGCATTATATCTCTGCTCATGCCCTCTTTTCCCTCATCCCCATCACTGGATATACTGAACATATCTGAACACCAAAAAAAAAAAGGTAAACCCTCACCATAATGACTTTTTATTTTAGTGGCTACGCAGGTAAACATAAAAAAAAAATGATTAAAAAGTATGTTAGGAAACAGGTTTCATTTTTCAAACAAGAAAAAAAAAGATGTACTTTTTAATCCTACAAATAAAAGAATTCTTTAAGGGTTGATCATATTAATAGACACTTTCTTTATAAAGCTGAACAAAAATCTTTTATAAAGGTGGCTTTGTAAAATTTCAAAAAATTGTTCCTCTTTGGAACCATTTTAAAAGACAGTAGTTTCACTAATACCCTCCCCCCCTCCCCCTCCTCTTCCTTTTTTCCATTAAAAAAATACCTTCACACATACCTGATCTACCACTGCGACTACTTAAAGGTGGTGTCAGTAAATCCTCTGTAGTTTTCAGCCCCTGAGCCAATCTGTGGAGAACTTTTGTAGCTGCCAAATTTGTTTTAGCTGTCTCACCCAGTATTTGGATAGCCACCATGCCATCAACCCTACAGTACAAACATATTGAGATAGGAAAACTATATAATAATACATATATTGGTAAAAAAAAATCAATGCCTTCATGAATCTTTAAAAATAGGCAATAAAATTAGAACTTCAACTTTGCTTCTCACGATGAAAGTCAATGACATAAATTGTAGCATCAAATTTAGCTGTTCATTAGTAAGTTATTTAATTTGTTTTATCGATTTGTAATCAGAGGCCATAAAACTCAAGATATATTTTACTTGATAGCATGCACAGTTATGATTGCCAATACGTCAATATGATTAAAACAGAGGTACATGAGTGCTGTAACACCACAAGTGCTGTTTTCTCCCCCTGCAAATCCTCATATATATCAAAATGTTAAAATGTCATTGCTCTGCAGTGTGGTTATAAGCATTGTGGTGACCCCAAAGTTTTCCACATAAATAAATTTAAAGGATCTAGCTCATTATACATATACAGATTAGGACAAATTTTGGCACCCATCTATTTGCCTGCCTGTCAAACACCTGGTTCAGAATAAATTCCCAATTATTGTTATCAACAATCTCCTTTTCATGACATTTCAATAAAAATTACTTTTTCTATTGATAAGTTTTGTTTATCTCCAATATTTCTTTTCCCCAATTTAGTGTTTGGGAGATGAAAGGAATATGAAAATATCATGTATACCAAATGATAATGCCTGTTTGATGTCACATCTTGTTGGTTAGGTTTAAAAAGGGGATTGGTATTTTTAAGCAAGTAGGCTCACAAGTAGTGGCTGATCGTTATATATTAAAATCTTTGGAAACTATAATATTTCAGCATAAGGGTTTCAAACCAAAAGCAACATAGGGCCAATTTTTCAGCCATAATTTTCCGTGGCAGGAAGAGAAATTAAGAATGTTGCAACAAAAATCTCTTTAAATAGCTTTGGCTGTTTTGTGCTGGTTGTTCTAACACTGGGAAGTGCAAAAAGGTTAAGCTCACATCAAATAGTGTCATATGAGTTTATCTTATAAGTATGCAACTGAGCAACAAGTTCCATGAACACATTTGTGATACAAGAAGTATTAAATCATCAAACATCAGGTTCTGCGGGTTGCATTCTATGTTAAGAAAGAAAAATTCTGTACATTTCTTCAAAAGAAATTTTCAATTGAATTGTATCAGTCCACAATATTCACATCATTTTCTAGATCTTACTAATCATACATTAAAATCAACAGTCACTGGAATATCTTCATTATTGCAGCCTATTTTCCTTAGATTTTCTGAGATCAAGTGTTATAACTACCTATGGCATGTGTGTAGCAATAACAATCTTAAGATCACATACCAAGTCTCACTGGCCAGGCCTAGGCCACAGTGTGCCAGAGCACGAAGCGCATCACGTAGGCCCCCACTCACAGAACTAGTACAACGCCACACATCCAGGGCATGCCACAGTGTGGGGCTGAGGTCGTGGACTGAACTACTGATGGCTCCACTGTGCACTGAGCGAGTGTCCTCAGGCTGCTTCCTCTCATAGAGGTCTCTTGTCACCTGTGGGAATAAAGACAAATGTTTTGAAAAGCTGACATTATCCAGCTTTGTCCGAATGGTGTTTACCGGTAGAGCTCAACCTTACAGGATTACAGGAGGTAGATTAGTTTCTGAGTAAGCAAGACATGGCTCTTTATCATTTCTTCACACAAAAAGAAAAATAAATATATGAATAAAATACAAAATACAAAATTGAGTTAGACGCACACAATTTCAAGTAGGCTATACATTTTTAGATGCGCAGCCCCTTATCACATTTCTGGGCTAAACCAGCCACTAAGCTAGTGAATGGCCTATCTTAATACTTACAAATAGTTTTATGAAACATTTGAAACCTGTTGTTTTCACCTTAAGATGCCTTACTCATGAATTTCGAATCACACATTTCTCTTTTTACTTCTTTATTTAATGCTCTTAAACTCTGTTATTGAAAATGGAATTACTCAGCCTTGATATATAATCCTAGAGCTAGCCTAAAAATATTGATGTCTGACTAGATATCCAAAGAAAAACTTTAGATGGTTAAGGAATTGACAATAAAGGGTAACTTTTGAGAAGACACAGCGTCGAATTTTCCCTTCAAACTGATATTTTAGTTGGGACAGCCGAAGCTCTGCTCTACCCGGCCCGGTGGGCATGTCAGGCTCATAAATCACTGTCAAGTCTAGCCTGCTGCCTAGACAAACGGGGTGAACAGGTGCATGCAGTAACTGATGCGGCAATCGGTAAAAATCGGCAAAAACTGACTTATTTGTACCTTTTAAACCGCTTTCCTTCCAATCCTATCCCTAGTTTTCTTACACCATTGGATTCTTCAACATCTCTTCTTGCCATTGAGCGAAAATTTGATGCGATTTATATTTACAGTGTACTTGTAATAAGCTTATTTAGATACCTGTGTAAATCCACTGTGCGTCTCATTATGGGCCATGAATAGTGATAATTAATTAAGGATTACAAAGTTCTGGCTGTGGGCATACAATTTTTCTTTCCTTTTTACTCTTTTAAAAAATTTCCTTTTTTATCAGTCATATAAATTTTATATCCCGTGCAACTGTTCTCAATTTTATATTAATTTTTTCCCCGGACACAGGTTTTCAAATTTTTGTTACAGTAAAAATTATGGAGCATACAAACACTTTGCACCTTAAATTTACTAATGAAGTATGCCACACTTGCGGACGATTATTGTCAACCAAACGTCGAAAGAAACATTATTCGAAACCTGTCACGACATGCACACAGTTTAGCAAGAACAGTCAGTCCTTGCAATCCAGACACTCATCAATAATTACATGACCACATACAAAAGACTGTACCCTGGCAAAACAATACCTAAACAACAAATATTAGAAAGTCATTGCATTATGCACATTTCAGACTACACGTTTGGACTGAGCTTGCTTGGGGAGCGAGGGACAGAAACCCGCATCCAATAATAACGTATTTAGAAAAATTAGAGCAAGTGGGATTATAAATAGAGAACAAAAACTTCGCCATATTCTACCGAATCATTTGTTGAACATATTCTCTCAGTTATGTACAAAGAGTGAAAAGATGTAGAAGGAATGTGATTTATTTTCAATATAATATTTATTTCTCATGATTTTCTTCCTACGCTGTGATAATTCTAAGTGTGATTCATCTCTACTTCAGCTTATCCCTATTTAAAGAAAAAAAATGCTATTTATTCATAAGTTATATTCTTCATTGTGCTTTGCTATCGAATCTCATAATAATAAATGTCGGTTGACGAATTTGATCTTGGATTACTAGCGAATTTCTGCTGCGCAGGATGTAATTTTTACGTGAGTTTACACACATTACTTTTAGCTTTCATCTGCACCTTTTCTTTTTCAAATCGTCACGGCAGTTTTTTACCTGTGGTCATTACAATTATATTAAGTAATTAAATTTTCATGTCTGAAAAGCGTCATATTAAAATGCAGGTAACTAATTTGATTGAACAGCTATCAGTTATTTTTTTTCTCACATGACTGGTTTTGTATATTGACGTTCATCTGTTGTTGTTTTCAAATATTAATTTTTAAACGTAACTGTCCCAGACAAAATTAAATTTGTGCTATCAATTAAATTGAAGCAATTCTTCTTGGCCTCGGCCTGACCTAGGGGCATGACCCCGACCCGGTGACCTACTTAGAGTTCACCTTGGCCCCATGCGGCCTAGGGTGTCTTAAAGCTAAAGAATCGCTGATGCGACGCTGTGAAGAATGTTACTAAAGGATACTTATGTTAATTTTCTTTATTAAGGGCATTCAATCAGCTTTTACCAGGCAAAGAATGAAAGGGGCAAGAGTCATCTCACATGCTCAACAAAAAAAAAAAAAAATTCAGGCAATATCGCAATGGATGGTGAAAACTCTAATGAATATTTTTTTTATAAAAGAAAAACAAAACCCTGATATTTACACAACTTAAAAAAAAGAGAAGTGACAGTTAAATATTATTCAGTTTAAAAAAGTCCAAGCCCCAAGCTGGCTAGTCCAAAAAAAATTGACACTGGACATTTTTTGTAAAGCTTACAAAGGAAACAAGATTTGCAAAATCTGACCAGAGACAGTTCCTCCAGGTTATGTTTCGGAGCTTCAGGCAAGCGGTCACCCTCCTTGATATCGCCAGGTTCCAGCTGAGAGTCAGCCAGGATTATCTTGCCCACTTCCATAACAAACCTCAGGGACAGTAGAGCATTAGGATATGGGTTGTAAGCTTCCTGGCATGATTGCAAACCTGCACACAGAAACAAGGATGCCTTTGTGAATGTAGCTTCTCAAAAGGTTCCAAATCTTCACTTCAACAATTTATTGTTTATATTAATTATCTAAATTTGAGAATATTTAACAAGCTTCGTTTAGAATATTTAATAATTCTGATCATTTTTAACTTCATGGAAAACTAATTCAAACAGTTATGATCCACCTTAGTGCCAGAGAATTTAACTGAAAAAATTGGCTTTATCCCTATTTGATTTGAAGCCACAGAAAAAAGTCTATTCCATACAAATTAAACGGAAGATAAGGAAAGAGATAACCACAGTGTCTTTTTGACACAAGGTTTTCTTTCTATCAGCCCATTTGTTCATTTTTATTCTTTCTCTTCACTTTTCCAGTGACACACACTTACCATCAATGTAAGTAAACAACCTGTTCTTAGACTCAGTGTGTCCCTGTAGCTGACCAGCCATGTGATGGTAGAAAAGACGCTCAAACACAAGCTGACCCATCTATACACATAATAAATAGTATAAAGAATGAGATAGTTTTTGTTTTGTTGTGTTGTTTTGATAAGTAATTTTAAATAAAATTTTTACCATCATTTTGCCACAGAGATAATGTAAACTCACAGATAAAGCCATCTGAATTAAAAAAAAAATTGAATCGTGAGTGAAAAATCTTGAAAACAAAAGAAACAAAACAAAAAAAGAAATACAACTATTTACATTGTATATCTGGTATGCCTGATACGATAATGGTGATATCAGTCTTTTTTTTTTCAATGTTGAGGCCAAAAAAAAAAAAAAAAAAAAGAATAACAGCACACATTTGTAATATTCTTTGCTCTAATGCCAAGAGAAAAAAAAAAACTTTTTTACAAAATAGTGATCATTTTAATGATGAACTGAGATTAATTATAAAAGCATATGTATTATGATAATTGATTAATGGACCAATTTGATTGAATCACTTTTCCTCAAAAGCCTCAAGGTTTTTTAAAACTTGGCATGAGAAAGCACAAGAATAAGAAATATGAAATTATGAGAAGACAGGCAAAAAGAAAGTTTGAGTCACTTACCTTAAGAAGTTTGATCTCTGATGTTCGTAGAAAAGGTTGCAGGACAGATTCTGTGCGTAGCCAATAAAGCATGGTTTCAGCCAGGAAAAATAAAGCTGGAATGTGGTACTTCTCCAGTGGAGACACTTCAAGAGAAACCACCAGAGCATCCAAACACTCTAAACAGAGAATTACGATGTATTACTGCTTCTAATTTATATTCATTTAAAAAACAGGAATATATACATGGTCATCTCAATGCTTTCACAAAAGATATTTAAAAGCTGTAGGAAAAAGCGGGGAAAAAGTCTCCTTTCCCTTACGAGGTAGTTTCTAAAAGCTTTAAAATGAAAATTCAAATTTTTTATATTGAATAATTTGAAATATAAAGTAACCATAATTTGGCAGACCTTAAAGCCTTTAATTTCTTCAACCACGAAAGTCTGAGAGTGTAATGCTGCCAGATCAATTACAGCTATTAGTTTCAAGTGTATGAGGAAAGCTGATGTTGAACATGAAAATGAAGAAAAATAATTAAGCTTTGATGTACCATTTGACACACACAAGATAAGTTATGAAATCTTGATTGGAAAACACCCGAAATTCCTTTTTTACATCCACAAAAAAAAAAAAGCAGAAAAAAAAACAAAATCATAAAAGCTAAAAGCAATAGATTCAAGTTTATTTGATAGAATCCATGACATTTTTGATTAAACATTAATTTGACAAAAGAAAAAAAAGACACACTAAAGGAAAAAGCCCCTAGTAATCACATGAGTTTGAGCTAACAGAATGATTTACCTTCCTGAACATTTCCCTTGCATTGGGCGAGTTGTGCCATCTCTGTCCAGGCCAGAGGCAGATTTACATGAGATCCATGGCCACAGTTCTTTACTCCACATCGTCTCTAAATGTTTTGTTTACAAGCAACAAATAGATTATTGGTATTATGAGTAAAAAAAAAATACCTTAATAACCATGACCATGTCAAGACTAATAAAAATTTACACATTTTCTTGCATCAATCCTTAAACATTACATATTGTTATTATTGTCATCAATATCAAAACTGTTTTGATTATTAATTTTACCAATATCACAAGAGGAACAGTGTGAAGAAAATAAAATGAAAGAAAAAAATCAAAGAAAAAACCACAAGGGAAAAAAACAAGGGAAACTACTAACTTGAATTGGGTCTTTATTACTCTACCTTTGATCTTTCCAAGAGTTTTCGTGCCTTTTCCTCAAATTTTTCTTTGGCTTCAAAATCTTCAGCTGTATTGAATAATTGCACAAATTCTTCAGTAACCTCCAATGGGTTCCTGTCGGTAACAAAAAAAAAAGCCTTTTGGTGAAATTTACGAGAAATAAACGCAGGCATTGTGCTGTGGAGAAGTAGCTGTAACACATATCATTGGGTTAAATCTATTTTTTGAAAGTTAACGTCAATGCCGTTTTTTCCTTATTTTTTCATGACACTATTGTATGTATTCATAGTATGTCAGTTTCTCCATCATCAAAAAACACTAAAAGTGACTGAAATGAGATAGGCTATTAAATTACAGATTCATATCTTCTCTGCCCATGAGTATCAATGCGCAAGTTTCTATTGAGTTATTGCCTTTTTAGGTTGTTTGCTATTTTATTTTCCCCTCTATTCCATTGTTCTTCATCAGCATCCACTGAATTGGAACTGTTTATCATATAATTTATGTTGTGATTCGTTCAATCAAATTTAGCCTATGCCATTTTTTTATTTAAAAAAGAGAAGGTCTTAATATGAACAGTCTTTAAGCAGACCTAGTAGGCTTTTTTTATGATGGCCCACCTTTGTCCCTCTATTGTACTCTCACCGCCATACTTACGACGTCTAGCTTAGCTATAAATCTAGTTTTCTAATTAAAGAAAGTAAAATAGAAATGTAGATTTTGAGTTAAATTTTGATAAATTATATCTAGGTAGGCCCTACGGCTATCTTAAATTTAATACTTATAAACCTTTGGGTCGTTGGTCCCCTCTTCGATTTGATGCTTGACAAATAAGTCTGTTTTAGCAATCGCTCTTGCAGCTCCAAGCGTTGTGTGCTAGAGATTATTCCAAATTTGTGCACAACCGGAACCTTTGATATCGGCATAATGAAATTAGGTTTGAATATGGGTAAACAATTATACAAATTTTCAAAGCACAGCTGATAAAAGCCAAAAATTTATTAAAATGTTAACCGTGCATTAATATCTTTATTTGCTCTGGGTCACTACAGTAATGTTTTGCTTCGACATCGAAAGTTGTCTTCCGACGCCATTTTGTTGTCATAGACGCGTAGTGCATTATGGTCTGAGATGCGCCCGACAGTGACGGGTTGATTGATTTCCACATGACGTAGTGAACTGCCATATTAAAAAAAAAAACAAAACTTTTTTATGAAAACATTCTTTAAATTTTATTTTTGTATTTTCTATACTTAAACTCATAAAACTGCAATAATTATAGTATTAAATTCATGGAATAATCTAGAGCATGCAAAATCTTAAAGGTTATAAAAGTCGTTTTCTGAAACGAATTCTCTGAACTCGTTTGGCCTACTTTCAAATCTTTGTAATTAAATTAATTATTGCCTCAAATGATGTTTCCTTTGCTTTAAACTCGTTTTAGCTGTAAAAAAATACGATAGATAATCCTGCAGTGAATATTATTTCAACTGTGCCTATTTCTTGCTAATAAGTAAAAAGAGGCGCTTTTGTAAGGAAATTACTTCTTAGAATTGTCATCTTTTACCTTCTGGCCTAATCCAGTCTTATTTAAACATCATCATCATCGTAAACATTATGATAAAAAAAAAAAAAAAAAAAAAAAAACCGCTAATATTCTATTCTAGTTATTATTTTGTTTGATGACTGCAAAAGTATTCCTGTGCCTTGTGATATCTTTTCTCTTTATTTACTACCTTTCTTTTCTTTTCTTTCTTTTTTTTTTTTTTTTAAGAATAAGGATGGTCGTAACAAGGGTAAAAAAAAAAGGCGAGGGGGAAGCACTGCAATATTAGCTATCTTGATGATTACCGGTATCATACTCTGCAGATAAGGTACCGTAACACAAGCTCGACTGTTAGACGAAATTGCGCACTCGCTAGCAAGCTTTCATGGTGCTGTTATTTTCCATCACTTTATAGAGAACTGGATTCCTTGGACAACCAATAACAAGACCTGAAAGGGTGCTTAAATCCTGCATGCGTCACGTAAAAATTCCTCCGACATCTCTTCAACTCCTTTATCACTTCTCTGCAAAGCCTTGGTATCAAGGAATGTTATTACCTTTATTGGAACGATCCTTGCATTGGATAAATTGAATAATTGTTACCCCTCATTGAAGACCTAAATTAGGAGAAGACGATTAGAATTTACTGGAGGTAAATTTCAGTTGCCAGAAGATGAAAAGAGAAGACTTAAGTAGAATAATCTGGGTTGCATAAAGGTAAACTTTGCAAGCGATAAAATCGAAGTCGTTCCTTATCATTTTAAGGTCATTGCTCCTAAAGTAAAGCTTTTCGAGCTTTCAATTAGTTTACGCGCACATGAATGTGTGCATCACGCCTCTGCTTCATGAACCTCAAAGAATATGAAAACTTTTTTTTACGATAAATAGAAGTGTTTCAACATTTTGCTTGAATGTAAAAACATATAGAATCAACTCTAACAATAATAGAAACAACAACAACAACAACAACAACAACAACAACAACAACAACAACAACAACAACAACAATAAAAAAGAAAAAACTTAATAATAACAACTACAACAATAATAATAATAACAATAATAATATTGATAATAATAATAATAATAATAATAATAATAATAATAATAATAATAATAATAATAATAATAATAATGATATTAATGAAATAATAATAATAGTAATATTAATAAATTAATAATAATTACCATAATAATGAGGATAATAATGATGATGATAACGACGACGACGACGACGATGATGATGATGATGATGATGAGGATGATGATGACGATGATGATGATGACGATAATGATGATAATAAAGAAGAAGAAGAAGAAGAAGAAGAAGAAGAAGAAGAAGAAGAAGAAGAAGAAGAAGAAGAAGAAGAAGAAGAACAATAATAACAACAACAAAAACAACAACAACAATAAAACAAGAGCAGCAATTACTCTAATTATAATAGTAATCCTAACAAAAAGAGAGAAAGAGAGAAAGACTATATCTTAGATGCCTAGAGAAAGAACACAGGCTTGTATATGGTCTTAAATCATTACAGGCCAGCCTTAGATTATGCGTGAGGTAAAAAATGAAAAAAAAAAAAAAAAAAGCAAGAGTTGTTATAACATATGATAAATACACAAAAAATACATGGAGAATCGTGACCCTCAGCCTTTTCTGACACAACAGGCACACTCAGTAGCTTTGTCAATACATTCAAGCCGCGATCACGTGCGTGAAGCCAACGTTATCGTCACGGTAGGGGGATTAGATGAGAAGGACGACGTGGACTTAAACGTGTGGACGAAATGAGAGCAATATGCTCAATAAGAACAGACGACTGCTGCAATCTCTTTTTTGGGCCAAGCCCCTTCTATTTTTTAAATACGATGATATAATATAATATAATATAATATAATATAATATAATATAATATAATATAATATAATATAATATAACAAAGCTCAGTCCACTCCCTTTTAGATACGATTAAATTTCCAATCCGTTCAAGGACGGTACTAAGGGACTAATACAATTCCAATCCACTCCAGGACTCCTTTAAAACGTAATTTATTTTCAGCCCGTTCCAGAACTACCTTTTAAAGATGGTTTAACTTTCAGTCCGTTCCAGGACTGCTCCCGATTACCAGCTGTCTATGCTTCAATAATTTGAAGACCTTTCTGTAAAGGCGTTTGGATTGCAACTGAAGCTAAAACGCTACCTAAGCGTCTAGCAATCACCAACCGAGTGCTACTTATCGGTGAGCTTCGAGCCTCAATGCCACTTTGCTCGTGTTCCTCCCTGCGCTATCTTAACCTACCTAACAAAATTAAAATAAAAGTTATGAATAAACAAATCAGGGAATCTTCACAGCAAATGTCTTTTGTTTCGTTTTTATTCTTTCCTTTTAACCCTTTGATCTAAGCATGAAATGATTTAACTCCAAATGATACTCGAACCAAATAATTACGGATCAGGACAATTATTTTATAACATAATACTTTAAAATTGGAAATTCTTCACAACTTTCTATCCTATAAAAAAAATTCTATCTTGAGTGTTTTTTTTTTTAAACGCGTGCAAACAAACATGTGTATCGGATGTCACATTCTAACTAATTTCTTTGTATGTCCAATAATAGACTGCGTTTTACGTCTTGAAAAAAAATTACGTAAATTATAATATATATATGCCTGTATTATGATAATAATATATAGGTTTTTATTAGTTATTCATATTAATTGCTTTCCCATTTGCTAAAGTTCTCTTTGCTTAACTAGCTCTTTTATGGAAATTTTGCCTTTAACTTACTTTTCACAATAGGCCTAACAGGGGCACACGACAGATTTAAAACAAAGTTATTATGGCGCCTTATTTATTGCATCTCAGTGGATCTGAAGAAAAGTAAAGTATTTTCCCTGAAGCTTCCTCATCCAAAGCAAAACGGTACAAATTCTTTGACATACTATTATAAGTTTTGGTTGTCGATAGGCAACGAAATGTTTGCCTGGTAATTCTGTATTTTTTTCCATAGCCACCAGATTTGGCACGGATTTGTCATGTTTGAAAAAAAAAAAAAAAAAGAGATAGTTTTTCTTATGTTCAAATGTTGAACAATGCCCGTAATTGATTCGTGTGCAGTCTTTTAACTCTGTCTCTCTCTCTCTCTCTCTCTCTCTGTCTCTCTCTCTCTCTCTCTCTCTCTCTCTCTCTCTACTGTTTCCCGTTTTTGTCATGCAACTTTCATTGGAAAGTATTTTCATAAATGAAATCGTAGCATGGCGATTAAAAAAAAATCACAAACAGGTCTTTTCTTCTTCGCCCAGGTCTGCCTCTCGATGTCCTTCCAATCACTGCCGTTTCTAGCATTTGTCTTAGGTGGATGGTTTGGTATCGTGTCAAAAACAAATTTCATAGAATGATCCAATAAAAGAAAAATTAAGAAAAAATCCTCTCCAAAGTGCACGAGGTCCAAGGTTCATCAAATCATGAAAGTGTTCAAACATTTTTTTTGTGTAATTTTAACGAATAAAAACAAAACTGATGTGAAATGAAAAATACATTGTATTCATAAGTTTCAATTAACTCAAGCTTAATAAAATAATCACCAATAAAAGAACTATCACAATCGAAGACCAAAAAAAAAAAGACTCCGCAAAAATTTGAATTAAAACGCAGAGCTCGCGTTTGCCTGAAATTAGCAATACTATTCAGCATATAAAAGTGGTGAAAAATAGTGGAAACTTGAGTCCGTCCATTATTTAACGTGGAAAATATTTTTAATCAGCTATTCGAGAGTAATTATTCATGTCCATGATAGAATGAATAAGAAAAAAGAAAATTGAAGTTTATATCTTGAATGACGTGGTCGTTCAGCAAATTCATTTCTGTGCCAAGAATCGTTGGCATTTCTTCCAGATCTTTTAGCAGAGTCTCAGTTTCCAGGATAGCTTGACTATTTTGCGGAATAGAGATGACTTTTATAAAGAATTTCTTTGATTTATTCAAGCTTCGTTAGTACTCATTATTTTGGACAGCGTGTGCCCATTTTCCTTTTTAAGCAAACGCTTGTTATTTGGCCTGTTCAGTCGCCACATCGAAAACACTCCAACGACTACGGTTAGTCTCTTAACTATGAGTCAGAATTATCACCATAGTCTATCCTCTTTTTTCTGCATAAATCATGTTTTGAAATAACATTCAGAATTTCCTCCATATCTACTCCCCTGCCAAGTTTTCTCAACATTTTTCCGAGAGTGGGAAAGGCCCATGAATAACTTAAGGCGATGAAATGTTTTAGGATTCCTGCAATGCGATTTCCTCGTTTTGCAGATTACCTTAACGAGCAGTACAAAATTAATGTTATACTTAGTTATCATGTGAAACTTTTTAATTGTCCTAAACTAATACTGTAAAAGTGTTTCTCACACCAAGACTGTCAATGTGGTCCAATTTTACGTTTCTAACCAATAAATTATGAGAACTGTTGGTCGAAACCATTGTCTTAAGGAGAGGTGGGGAAGAAAAGGATATACATAGCACTTTTAAAGATGCCAATTTCCATCCCTTTGTACGAGCGTATTATATGAATTTTTAAATTATGTGTACGTGGATGTGCGTCTGTGTGAAATTTTTATTTGGCCTATTTGTGACACAAAATGTAAAAGAAGTATCTTTCTGCGGAGAATAATCCTCAGCATTCTGGAGTCTTTTAGTACACTATTCCATTACCAATAGTGTGCACAAAGTAGACTACTAGTATTTTTTGACATCAACACAAAAATCCACGAAGCTTTCGAGCCTCCAAGACGGCGTGCGAAAGGAATGAAATGAAACAGAACTTGAGCGATGCTGTGCACAGTCCAGTAATCTTTCCCGCAAAATCTTGAGAGCACCATTAGCTTTTTCAAACTGCAGGATCTATTTTGGCATCCTTGCAAACACAGCGAAATGCACCTCTTAACCTAATTTCCAAAGCCCTTCACAAAAAGTTAAGTACTTTTTAGAAATAAGAATAATGGTGGTGGGAAAAAGGTGTGCACGGCTGAAGATATTTATGTGTGTGTGTGTGTGTGTGAGTGAGAGATTGGATGTAAAAAGTAAGTGGTAGTAAGAGGCAAGTTGGTGGAAGGAGCAGGAAGGAGTAGTAAAAAAAACAAAAAAAAACAAATAAGGATTACTATAACAGATTTGGGCTCTAAAGTTTAATCTACAATGTATATACTTTAAAAAAAAATGATGATTACAATAATGAAATATCCATATCTAATTTGCCTTGCCTTTCTTTTCTCTTCCATTATCTTTTATTTCATATAAGAGGGTGAAGTCTACTTTGACAAAAGGAATAGCCCAACTGTCAAAACAGATCAAGTCTGCCTTGATTAATCTTTGTTCAAAATTGCAATGTTATACATACAATCAATGTGCTTACCATATTGCATATCTGATCGACAGTTTTGATAAACAACGGATAGCGAAAACCAATTGACAAAAATTTGCATTTTCGAGATTTTCTTATTTTACAATTTACAACTTTATATCGGAAAAGAGATCGAAGACATAATCTGGAGTAGCGTGATCCTTTAAGCCCTTCTATAAACACATAGCCTCAGGGAAATGCGTCGAAATTTGTGAGTCTTATTTTTGCCTCTAAAGAGCAAAAGGCAGGAGAAAAGCAAAATAATTATGTCAATACTCTCAAGCTGTCAAGCCTCAAAGTCAGGTGTCGTCCACCTCATGAATGTATATCTTTTTAAGCAATCTCTAAATGAAGAGCTTTTTTTCCAGTACTAACATGATAACTGCTATTCTAGCATATTTTAATATCGGCCTATTGTTACATTAATGATAGTATTAATAATGATGATGATGATGATGATGATGATGATGATGATGATGATGATGGTGATGATAATAATAATAATAATAATAATAATAATAGCAAAGAAACAAATAATCGGTCCTTCTGTAAGACCAAACACTGCGTATTGGCTTTACAATAAAAGCATGTTGGCCAATACTACAGTAAGTTAAAACATGATCTTATGTAACGCGTAGCAAATAAGCTTCACGGCTATCTCTTGTCTCTTCAATTATTTATGGCGACACCTGAGGGGTTTTTTGACACTTCTCTGTGAAACAGCCATCTAGAGGAAGAAACAAACTTACAAAAAATCACCCCCCCCCCAAAAAAAAAAAAAAAAAACCAAAACAAAACAAAAAACAAAAAAACCCCCAAAAAACAAACAAAAACCTTCATAGCTTAATTTCTTACTCCA
Source organism: Plakobranchus ocellatus (assembly GCA_019648995.1). Classification (NCBI taxonomy): domain Eukaryota; kingdom Metazoa; phylum Mollusca; class Gastropoda; family Plakobranchidae; genus Plakobranchus; species Plakobranchus ocellatus. Next base: position 1,769,690 of record BLXT01004186.1, on the reverse strand, counting down.
GATATTTAAAAACATCGTAATGGCAGTACAAAAAATGATTAAAAAGTGATGAGTGTTTTTTGCATCAAAACAGTAAGTTGTAAATCGGCGACATTATACCAACAATCTTTCTAAGATTATAAGCGTTATGTTACAGAAGGTGACCTTAAGATATACTCGCTGATCTGCCTCATTTTATGGAGAAATATTTTTTAAATTACCGGAGAGATAATTGAGTTTTCCGAATAATTTTGCAAAGTAGAACTGGAGAAAAAAAAAAAAAAAAAGCTTTTTGAAGTATAGTTACTATGGTAACGCGCCATATCGGAATTTGTAGCGCTAATTAAAAAAACATATCTAGTCCAGGCGCTTCATTTTCTTTTTGATTGTCTCGAAACTTTTCGATTATAAAGTTAAGCTCAAAATAAAATTAAAAAGAAAAACAAAAAACGACAACAACATACATAACACCTTTTTTGTACAAATTTTTGAAGTAACTAGCCAACTCAATAGATACTCGAATGATACATCGGTTTTCTAGAAAACTACACGTGTAAAGAATATCTAAAACCCGATGAGCACAGACCTTGGTATTGAAAAAAGATGATTAATGCATATTACACTTGATTTATTGAAATGACGAGAGAAGAGATTTATTTAAGTAACGCAAAAATTATTTTTTGGAGAAAATTACTCTTGAAGTTTATATTGAAATACATGATTTTTTTTTATCTCCAAAGTTTTCTAAAAAAAAAAAAAAAACGAACAGGATCTGCCTTTATCACAGTTGAATAATAGATATGCATGATTGAATAAACCTAAAATTCATAAGTGGAAAGAAAAAAAATGAATTTTGACCTACATTAAAATGGAAGTAAGAGAGTTATCGATACCGACTCGGTACTTAAACAAACTTTGACATCTCAGCATCGACAGAAAAAGTGCCAACTTTCAATAATGCTTCACCTGAAATTGAAACGGACATTAACCCCCCCCCCCCCCATATTAATAAAAAGAATCTATAGAAAAAAAAACAAAAAAAAACACCACCAACATTGCCAATACTACCAACACCACCACGACCACCAAAAAACATCAAAAGGAGAAAAAAAGGCGAAAATTAGATATTGGGTACTTCACGTAGTCTTTATGCCAAGTGAGTTGGCGTCTGCCCCCTCCTTTCCAACCCCCTTCTAAGAAACTGAGAAAGAAGGGAAAGAGAAGGGGAAAGGGGGG
>BLXT01004186.1:1681153-1692044 GCA_019648995.1 Plakobranchus ocellatus | reverse complement strand
CCCAAAAAAAAAAAAAAAAAAAACATATATATATATATATATATATATATATATAAAGATAATTATGCAGGTATACATAACACAGTACCGCAGATTTACGAAATGTTATCTTAAAAATCATAAATACAATCTAATAATGCATAAATTTATATTTAGCTAGACAAAACCTACACGAATCCAAAGCAAAGACAAAAAGAGCTCCATATCCGGAAGGAGCGCGAAGAAACCAAGAATGCGGTCCAAACACGCTCGTTACTTATGTTTAAAATGTATCTTATATTGTCATATGACTTTCAAACTAAGATAGTTTGCCCTTGCACTTTAAGTTGACATTATTTTTACCGAGTCATAAGAGACCTAACGATACACCTGGCTCTGGGTGGGCATTGGTGAAGCCCAGACTAAGGATCGAAACCCTGGCCTCTCGCTAGATAGCCAAACGCCCTTGCGACAACCACTCGCCTCAGTTCTCATTGATTTATCACACACAATAAACTAGCACCTGGCCATGATCTCAATAGTTAAGTAAATCCGGCCAGATCGATTTGTAACAGTTAACGATGCAAACTTCTCATAAATACAGGAATTTCTTAAATGCCAGAGCATCAGTAAACCAGTCAAGTAATTTACACTTATTTGTTTTAACCTGTTAGTTTTGCCGTATGCTTTGTTCTTTTTCCTTTGCCCTCTTCCGCGCAGCTGGCATATGAAGGGGTGCGGTTAGAGAACTACTACGTCCAGCCTGTGTGTTCCCCCACCAGATCTCAGTTGCTGTCGGGAAGGTACCAGGTATGAGAATCGAGTCCAGTCATATTCTCGAAAGGTCAGGTTGGAACTTGTATTGAAACTTGGAACAAAAAAAATCCCCCACGAATGCGCTACATTCGGACCCTTTTTAGCTTCAAAAGAAAAAAAAAAACTAGTTAGAGTTAAAGAAGAGAGCAAGACGCGTAAAACAATTGAAAAAATAAACTATGTCTCTAAATATCATCTACATTAAAAAAAGCTAAGTTCAGACCTTTCTCAGCTATCTTCTTATAAACTATTCACCAAACATAATTAATTTTTAGAGAAAAATTTTTTGACTATCTCTGCCCCAAATATGGTATGGAAAGGTCAAAGAGTATTTTAAAAATAGCTTTTTCCCCCAATGATTGAATTTTTAAAATTGCAATATAGGCAAAAAATAAAGGACAGTAATGGCCTACACTTGCCTGGAAAATGGGCAGAGAGCAAAGGTAAAAGAGGGTTGTTCTTTACCCGCTCATGTAAAGGGGAAATATGCCCAGTTTTTTTTTTTTTTTTTTTTTTAAATAAATCTCTGCTATGATAAATGTTCATAGTTCAGTGTTGGTGTCTGATGGTTCAGGCGTTCAGGCCCTCCGACAGGTCATGTCGTCGGTGGTGGAACTCGAACCAGCAACAGAAAGGTCCTTGCGGATCTCAGGACAGAAGCGCAAGTCATTGGCTATCGAGGGCCACCATTTTACCTTTTGCCTTATAACAATCGAAAGAGCGTTTTCCTCGCACAGAGCAGTTCCAGGAAGGGGATCGAAAGTAATAAACCATTGTCTTTAAGACAATAGATTTTTTAAATTGATGCAGGCTCTAACCTAGGCAATGGGAATTTGATTTATAGAATCACTGGATTGTCATTTAAACCAAAGAATTTTTTTGGAAAAAGATTAGAGGTAAAATTTCAGATTCCACTTAAAATGAAACGCATTCTTAGCTAGGCCTTCTGGTCTTTTGCTTTTGGTCATCTCTCTGATCATATCTTAATCATTTGGCATTTTTATTATTATCTGTTCCCGTCTTGTATAACCATTTCGTCAATAAGATTTTGTGCACTTTTTTTGTTTTTTACTCTCCGTTTTTTTTTTTTTTTTTTTCGTATTGTACCTCAGATCCATACAGGCATTCAACATTCAGTGTTTTTCTCGGAGCAACCAATCGGGCTTCCTACTGATAATCCTACTTTGGCCGACCAACTGCAAAAATCTGGCTACTCTACGCACTTGGTTGGCAAATGGCATGTCGGGTATTACAGGAGAGAATATTTGCCGCACAATCGTGGATTTAATTCGTTCTTTGGTAAGCTGAGGGGGAAAAAACGTGAACACCCAAGTTTGTTTTCATTAATTGGTCCTCGACTTACAAATGAGAGCAATACCTAAGTTTTGTTTTTTTCTGTCTATACAATGGATTATTAAAGAAAAAAAAAGGCAAGACCAGACAACAAACAAGTAAAATTTAAAATATATAAGATAAGAAGACGACTGAAATATAATAAAGTAAAGTAGGAGAAAGAAGTTACAACTAAAATTGAAATTCTTTAAAAACAAAAATAAACAGCAAAAAATATATTGGAATGTTTCACTAAACTTCGTCAGAAAAAAAAAACAACTTTATACACAAAAAGAACAGTGCTCGACATCGAAATCAATATGACTTGGTCATGAACTGTTTAATACAAAACCCACTGGAAAAGAGTGTACATTTTAGACACAAAGAGTTGATCTGGTAAAAAAAAAGGAGAAAAATAGAAACTTTTTTTCAAACCGGCATTATTAAATACATGCACATATGAAACTGAAGTTGATTTAAAAAGCAAATATATAAACATTATTATTTAATGCTATAATAATATAAAAATATAATGCTGTTTACATATTCAAAGAAATGTAATGTAGAATTTACTGATTCAATTGATCAAGCATAATAATTTGATATCCGATGCACAATTTCTATAGAGCATCTAGATATTAAATCGTCATCAAAATTCATAGTTGACAATTCCTTTCTTCTTCTTTACTACGTGTTCTTTGAATAGAGGCTCGCCATTAAGTGCTTTTATAAGATCTGTAGTTTCAGTTTTACCTTTTTGCCTTTCCTATAATCATACGAGTACTACACCAAAAAGCCAAGGTGACAATGCATAGGTGCTTTGAATTTCTTCCAGCTTCCTGTGCCCTCTCTTTGTAAAGCAGAGACCCAAATCTTGATTAGTTGGTGCTTCAACGAGTATAATATAATAATTTTGTCATCTTTCTCTTCGCCAGTTTGTGAAATCCTTTACTTGAGCATCATAATCTTTAAATCAACTGTTTTTTTTTTTTTTTTGGCTTACAGTGCTGATTTAGTCTGTGTTTTTGCATAAAATTCACGTCTAAAAGTTAGGCCTTGATTAATAAGTGTAAAAAATGAACATTAATTCTATAGCTTCCAGATCTATATTCGTTTCGTAAAAGCTAGATTGCTTTTGTTTTTAAACAGTGAAATTGAGATACCTCAAGAAATACTCTTTTGATTTTTTTCCCTTAGAGCAAGCAATGGATTTATAAAAGCCAAACTAAAGTTTCACGATGGGCACGTGATGCGGCTTAAACCAAAGCCCTGGCCTAGATCTCTAGCTTGTTTGTCCACCTCACCTTACTTTGAAAGCAATGATGAAATTCTTAGGTGTTATAATAGCAATTATGAATGATAAACATCTACAATTTTGCGGTAAATAGGCTAACAAACGGATATTTGTTTTTTTTTTTGTCTTCCACTCCGATGTCAGGCAAACTTCAAGGACATGGCGACCATTACAAGCACACGAGGTCATACAAAGGGAAACAGTACCTGGACTTGTGGCAAGAAGATGAACCAATCAGAAATGAGACTGGTCACTATTCTACTCATCTCTTCACAGAAAGAGCGGTTCGGGTGGTGGAAAACCATGATGCAAATACGGTGAATTTTAACGATTATTGTTCAGCTTATTTGAATTTTTAAAAAAATTAATTGAGCTTCTCTTTTAGGTACATTATTGTTGTTGTTATTTTGTTGATGCTGCTGCTGCTAATTTGTGTTGGCCAGCGTTGCCAATAATGTCGTCATTGTTATTGTTCATGTTTCTTTGATTTGCCTTGCTTTACTATTCTCTCTCTCTCTCTCTCTCTCTCTCTCTCTCTCTCTCTCTCTCTCTAGCTCGCTCGTTCTTCTCCTCCGCCTCCCTCCCCAAATCTCCAAATAATGCATCTGCATCTACAAAATTAAGGTAGCCTTACTGTTAATGTTGTGTCGTTGTGCTCACTATGTGAAACTGTCATTATTTCCACCGCGAGTTGACTTATTTGTACTCTCACCTTCCTCATATCTAATGTGACCCTCCTCCTCTCCCCCCATCCTTCTCTCCTTGCCCACACACAATCTCTCTACACGTGGCATATAACAAATATTGTCCAACCATATAGCCACTGTTTCTGATGCTAGCATATCAAGCCCCACACGCACCACTGCAGGTACCACAAAGTTACAAAGACCTGTACAAAACCAAAGTGAACAAGAAAAGGCGGGCGTTTGCGGGTGAGTAGCCATCCTTCTCACAAGCATGCACACATTTTCTTCTTTCCGAATTCTTCATATCCTACAATATTGATCACAATCATGTGGATCATTATAATATTCCTAATTTTTACTTATTAAGTTTTCGTAAAACTAGTGATTCTTTATCTTAAATCATTATAATTGACAATTTACAAATTTACATTTTATGATCTTAGCCCGTATGAATATCTTATCACCACGCTGTAATGATTTCATCTGATTTTTGACATATACGTTGTCCTTCCCTCAACTTCTTCACATGATACATCCGTGAGATTGAAGTTACTTGAGAAAACGTAGATCTTGTTACGTTGTCAACAACGACTCTTAGCTTGTGTTTTTCTAAACAAGGCCAGATTGGAAAATGTTATTCGTTTTGCCCCAACAAGTTTTAGAAAAAATCTTTACGGATAAAATGGATTTATCATTATATAAAACATAATCTGTAATACTGGCACATATATTGCTATGTGCTTGTTTCTTGTATCAATGCAGGGGTTGGAATAGGTCTATAATTTACAAACTCTGATCTCTCTTGAAAGCTATTTACATACCATTGATCCTCGAATCCAAGTATTATCGCATATCATTTATATGAAGACTTGGAAACTTTACACGTTTCTGTGATCTAAATCTTGCACTAAGATTCGGACGGGTGACATCAGAATGAACGAATAGCATTCTCTTCTTTTGATTTATTTTATCCTTAGCTAATCAGCTTGGTATAAATGCATCTTTGACGTGTTAGATTCATCTCAACAAAACTAATGTTAAGATGCAAAAAAGGTTATATAGCTTCCTATCTCACCCAATTACCAGTGATAATTGCAGGAGCCGATGAATTTCTGCATGAACATCATCACTATTTTTTTTTCTTTTCCTTTTTCATTGTAATCACCAATACCAAATAGTTTTTTGCAGCATCAATAGCGCTGCCAACACCATTATCAAGATGGCTCCTCCACCGCCACCGACGCGATGATTGATGTCATTTTCATCTTCCTCATCGTAATCAGTATTACCAACACAAGCACCAGGAATGCAAAAAATCGCCTTCAGATCATGAATTAATCATTTACACAAACATAACAGAAATAACAACAACAACATCAACAGAAACAATAACAATTACAAGATCAACACCATCCAAACCTCCTGTACTTCTCGTGACTATCAAAATCTCATCTTATCGGGGCGCTGGTGGCACAGTGGCTGGTGGAGCCGCCCTGAGATCTGCAGGAATCCTTCTGTAGAAAGCCTTATATCCAGCGATCTGGCCTGAAGAGTGGCCTGAAAGTTTGAGATCCCGTGTTGTGGCTGTCTTTAGACAAAAAGCAAACCTCATATTAACATCACGACTTTGCACTAATCAAAGCAAAAATTGTTTAATTTTTTTATTCTATAGATCCTCAAAGTCTATATACAAGCCGATGTTTTACCGTGTGTTGTGTTTGTATTGTTTTCTCTGTGTGTCCAGGGATGGTCACTGCAATGGACGAAGGAATCGCTAATTTGACCAGAGCACTAAAGCACCAGGGTCTGTGGAATAACACGCTCTTTATATTCTCTACAGGTATGTCCCACTGGTTTACGCTAATCTGCTTGGGGAGTATTCTAAACGCTTTTATGTTGAAGAAAGAATCTTCACATTTACAAGAATTGAATATTTTCTTTTTTAGGTTTTCTAAATCAATAGTATTGTTTACTTTTCAACAAAAAAGATTTTTTTCCCTTTACATAACCATCCTTTTAACACGCGTAATGCTAAATTGCTTAGAACTTTATTGATTTCGATTGAAATTAAATAAAGTTGTAATAGGTAATTGGAATTAGACAACATCCCACTTGAAATTATTTATCAATCAATCACAGAATTAGATATTATTAACATTTACATTGATTTCTTATCGGCACATAGCCTGATAAAATGTTACTGCCAGAAATCATTCTGCCTTCCATTTCGAATAAAAAGCCTATTTAATCTTAATTATTACACGCTGACAGGAACCGCTTGCTATTAAATACAAATTATTGGATTTCATTAAATACTGCAGGTTTGTGTCCCTTTTTTTTTCTCTTCTAGTATTTCTATTGCTAACCTTTACGAACTAGGTGGTCTCGGTCACGCCTTTATAGAATAGTTTGTCAAACTATTGTATTATCCACTCAGTATCGTCTGTATGTAGAATGTTCATTGCTCCATATTTGGTACCAAGGTCTAAAATGTCCTCAAAGCACATAGAGACAAAATTATCTTACCTTGAATGATGACGTAGTTATCCATCATTCAAGCAACGCGCAATACCTGTCTAGTCCGAAAAGTACTTTGGCTGCTCCATCCTTTTTTTTTAGTACAATTCTCCCAAGACCTAACATAACCTTGATCGTGCAGCGTAGGATGAAGTGGATGCTCCACCACGGAATATTCATTTATATTCATAATTCATTCATTTATTTACTCCTATGCACAAGACAATGGTGGCGACCCGAAGGCAGGTGGGAACAACTATCCCCTCAGAGGCGGCAAGAGAACGTTGTGGGAGGGAGGTATCAGGGGCGTGGCCTTCGTCACTGGTGGAGCCAGTCTGCCGATTTCTCGAGGTCACGTGAACAAGAATCTGATCCACGTTTCTGATTGGTTTCCGACTCTTGTGGCAGGCGTAGCTGGATCACGTGATAACGACACGAAGCCCTTAGACGGCGTCAATCAGTGGCCAGGATTAGTGAGGTAGACAATGTTGATAAAGACATCATTGTTGATGGAATCATAAAATATGGGTCAGTAATAAATGCATTTTTGCCAAGCCTCAGTAATGACCTGCTGGAGTTCTGTTTGCGACATAGACCTATTGCAAAACATAATGTCATGCTGCAGCTCATTCTTTATAGGGACGATAGTTTAAACGGGTCGTTTTCTCATAAATTATTATTATTATTATTATTATTATTATTATTATTATTATTATTATTATTATTATTATTATTATTATTATTATTATTATCATTATCATTACTATTCGTATTATTACATTGGTATTAATTGATGTTTATATTTAAAAGTATTTTTTTTAATGAATATAATGATTATGATGACAGCCAAAACGATAGTGTTTTGTTTTTCGATTTTTTTTTTTTAATGCCCATCTTAAAAACTTCACGCTATCTATTTCCAACCACCAAGAGCCAACGCCCCTGCCGCAAGGAACATGATCCTGCACAACATCGACCCACTTCAGAAACGTCGCGGGCGCCGCCTTTTTTCAAATAAAACTTTTGACACTAGAAAAAGGGCGGCAATTCGGGTGGGCGATCTCAAGCTGATCACAGGAGTTTGTGGTAAAGGCGACTGGGTTGCTCCCCCTGAGAAGAAATCTATTAAATCAAAAAGTGAGTTCATAAACAAGTCTTGCTGTTCTATTCTGCTCCCTTTGACTTTTTTTCCATAGGGTCACCTCTGACAGATGTCAACGAATCTTTTCCATTCTTCTAGGCTCTCTGCTTTTCTCAGCTTCTCCTGCAGTTTCACTGCTGTCTAAATCTCGCAATTCTTTTTTTGTCTGCCTCCCCTTCGCCCCCCTTGTATTGTGCCTTGTGGTAATGTTATAGCGAAGCTTGAGAAACGGGTGCATGGCTTGACCATTTCAGCTTTCTTTGCTTCAAAAAAGAGAGAAGGCCAATTTAAAGCCTATTAAAGTTCTTCTGTCTTTTTACTTCTTCATTTAGAATATGATCTTTGTATGAGATGTTTATGAAGCATCTTATATAAGAGCTCTTATTTCCTCTCTCAGTATCTATTGTCAGGGTCCAGCACACACGTGTGTATAGAAATATGGACAATTATGACGGAGAAAAGAAATTAATATTTAATTATTCATCTTTTTAACACTAAAATTCCAGTGAAACGTTTCGGAAATTTGAGGGTACTTGTTTTTAGGCAGACACTGACAGCCGAAAACTGCATTGAATTTAAAATTTTAAGGGATATTATTAATTGGTAGTTTGTCTCAAACTGTATTTATATAAAGAAAGAAATGCAATTTACTTAGATTTATAAAAGAGGAGATATCAGTTACACATGAAAAATCAAAACGTTTTCTATATTAAATCGCTGTATTAGATACATTTTATGTTTTCAAATATTTTCTTCAATACACTAATTTCTTTATCAATAGAATATTTTTAAAAGGAAGGACAAATATTTAAAAAAAGCCCATCTAGATCTAATGCAGGTCAAATTCTACCGCTTCTCTATGCAAAAAAACTAAATCCACTCCAATAGGCCTGCTATAAATTTTTCGATGCTTTCAAAGGTCTGAAGCGTATTTAAATTCTAAGTTCTAAAGACGAGCACGCCATGCTGCCTAGAACTATTTGTACCGCCCTAGATCTCTAGCTTGTCCGCCCTTTCTATGTTTTGCATGGGGACTGTAAATAGTTATGGTTTCTCCACTTTATCTTGAACATTTTTCTATTCTTATTTGCTCGTGCATCTTCTCGATCTTAGAATTTAAGTTTGCTATACCCCCATGCATGGCGGTCTTAACTGCAAATGTATAATTCTTCATACATGTAACAGCTATATTGATACTGATAAAGTCTTGTTGTTATCATAACTTTCCATGGTCTAGAAGCGAACGAAAACTTGAAAAAGAACCTGTGGCTTTTCAACATCACGGCCGACCCAAACGAAACAGACGATATTTCCAAGGCCAGGCCAGCTGACGTCAGACGTCTCTTGGACATGCTCCATTCCCTGGACGCCACGTCTGTGCCAGCTTATTATCCCAAGAAAGACCCAAGAGCGAATCCCGCCTTGCATGGAAACGTTTGGGGCCCCTGGTAGTTGTCGCTATATCTGTTAAATACAGTAAAGTTTCAGCGTTGAAAATGACTATGCTGAGTGGTTTTTTTTCTGTGTTCTTACTTTTATTGTTGTTTATGTAGTTTTTATCGTTCTTGTTTGTGTTTAAAATTGTTTTCGCATGTTTTAAAAAATAGAATTAAGATTTTTTTCAGTAAATTTGTTCATTTCCCCTCAGGCAAAGAGCTGGTCCAAATAAAATACGAGTAGACTGTTCACAAAGTAATCATAGTGAAACTGAAACCCATTCATCGTTAACGTTAATACATAATATCATTTCCGAGGTTCGATTTCAAAGCTCGCTACAATTGATCATAGATCCTGTTCAGATTATCTAATGTGTAATGAACAGGTTGCACAGAAGGTCGCAATGGTGCGGGTTTGATCCATTATTCTTTACCTTTTTTGCCCTTTTGTACATTGTGCTTTTTCCTTGATCACTCATTGTTCTCTTAATTTTGTAATATCTAGATAATAATTGCAAACCAAAAAAGCAATATCCTTTTGGCCTATTAAGTCACCTCGCAATAACAAGTAGAAATTCTAGCAAAGGACGGGCATTTCCGCTGAAGGCTCTTTCCATATTTTTTGTGGTAGGTAGCTGCTCAATAAAATTATCAAGGGGTTGTTGGCATTACCAGTAAACTGCAAGTTTTCAGATTAAAGGTAAAACAGAGTAGCATTGAAACCCACTACAAACCTCATGTACTACAAGTACATTTCAAATAATATATGAATAATGAATAAATTTACCATTAAATAGCATTTAACTTTTCTATAAGAAACCGTTTAATAAGACTGATTGAGAAAGGAAGCCAAGTGTAAAATCTAAATATGCGCGATGACTAAGTTGATATCTTTCTTGATTCTCTTTGTTCTCTGTAAGAAAATATAATTTATATACGCCATATCGCATGTCAATGTTAAACTTGTAGCTATACTTTGTCACAGACAAATCAATGAGGTGGTAAACATGGCCTTTTAATAATGGCGCTTGTTGGCACGATTGGTGGGATCGTAGTTTGAGTCTTGAACAAACACACAAATTATGTTTGTCTAAAAACGTGCTCGTAAGACTGTTTTTGTTGTTATAGTTACCACTCAAACAGTAAAATTAGCTTTGAAATATGGCAATTCAGAGCCGTTGTCTGATTTTAGATGGCATTATTCTATTTAAAAAAAAGATAATATCCAACTTCGATAGTTTCTAAAATAGAAATACATGAATTGCAGACAAAGAGAAATATGTGAGACCTGTCTTTAATTCCTCTGTATTGCTTTTCTTAAAATTTTGGAAAGGTTGGTTTGAACTTTTCCCATATTTTGAGATTTATCTCCGTGAAGAGATTTGCTCCAATTCAAATCTTTCATATAGATGTAGATTATATCCAAGGTCACCTCTAAATACCCTCAAATTCAAGAGACCTTACAAAATCAAAATAGGTCAGCAACCATAAGTTCAATAATAATCAATGAAAACGTTGATTAAAACAGAGTCAAAATTCGTCTCATTTGCGCGTAGAAATAAAATATGTTTTGACAACATTTTCTAGATACAAATCTATTTAAACCATTGATTTATTTTGAGACTGCTAATATCAATGTAGCGCCGTTGATGGTACAAATTGATATTAAAAAGGACTATTCGGGGTTTCT
>BLXT01004186.1:1531292-1542815 GCA_019648995.1 Plakobranchus ocellatus | reverse complement strand
AGTAATTGCAAATAAATTAACACTAGAATTTATGTTGGGACAATGTCGGGGAAGGCTGATTGCTATGTAGCTCGGTCGTTGCAGGACTGGACTGCAAGGCCTGACGTGATCGAATTCTGGTGTGAACTATTGTTTGCTTGGTCGGATCTAACCCAATGTACATTACACCACAGAACTTCATTCGTTAGCCTTAGAGGCAACAGGCACGGGCATTTTCTCTAAAGTAAGCAAATGATGACTTAGGCCTACTGTTTTAAAAATCTCACCGTTGTATGAGAACCTTCCAAATTGGCTCTTTTTGTTTTAATTTTTTTTTAAAGATTCTACCATTAATCCAACGATCAATTCCAAAATTATGTCCAAATACGATATAGATACATAAATACAAAATTAGATACAAAACGGTCATAAATATCTCGATCTATCTAAATTATTTGAATTAAAAGTTTAAAAGAAGGTTCTGATCTAGTTCTTTTTCTCTTTCATTGTACTATAATATCAGATACAGAGACTCATTTTTTTTCTTATTTCTTTGATTGTTGCTTAAAGTATGTACTTGTGATGACAAGTTTTCATTTGACCATATAGGCCTAATTATGGTTTGACGAGATGAGCAAGTGGGATGGTTAAAAAAAAATGGCATAGCTGTTTTGATTGTAACTGTTTCATTTCCAAAGTCTTCCTAAGACACAGTTTTTTTTTTCCCTATCGGCAGTTTTTCCGCAAAACGTCTCAATTTATGCTGCGATCACAATACATTTAATCAGATTTTACTATTAAACTACGCGTCAGAAAGAAAAAGAAAGTTTTACTTTTTTTAACTGGGTTTCTTAAAACGAATACAAGCCGTTATATTTGATGTTTCTGGGCCACATTAACAGAAAAAAGTGGACTGGAAAAGATTATGGCACTAAGAAAAATGGATGGAAAAGAAGCAGAGGTCGACAAAGAACATTTTATACCGACAGTCTGAATGCCTTTGCACGTAAGAAACAGCTGATGCCCAACAACATGTTTATCCAGCTAGCTGATGGCAGTGTGAAATGGAGGACCATGATGGTCGATGCCTGCACCAGGCCTGACACCTGAAGAAGAAGAAAATAATGTTACTAGTTCCTCAGATGTTTAGGTTCATTCTGTTCAGTAGCAGGTTCACAGGTAGAAAAACGCCAATTTACTCGGGGGAATACACATGAAAGAGGCCTTGGTATCTTTTTTGATGAAACAACAGCAAACAGTGTGGGAAGCTGGTGTCCAATTTCAGATAGGGCCTAGAGTAGTTGGAGCTAAACTGGTAGCCAAATCATTAGACCTAATCATTTTCCAAATATATGTACCAACATTGGTATATCAGAAGAAATATGAGAATATTATGGACTGAAAAGAAGTCAAAGGAAGAAGGAATGGAAATGATCGGGTACAAAAGATCCCTACTCAAAACCATAAAAAAAAAGACAACTACAATTTCTTGGGCACATAAACAGAGCTGATGAAATAGAAAATCAAATATTGTGTGGAAAGATTCGTGGTACCAAAGGCAGAGGAAGACAACGCATAAAATACACAGACAGTCTGAATAGCTACGCAAAGAGGAAAGAATCCCCCAACAATGAACTCATCAGGAGAACTGACAGCAGAGATGAATGGAAGGCCATGATCGCCGATGTCTGCAACAGACCTGGAACATGAAGAAGAAGAAGAAGAAGAAGAAGAAGAAGAAGAAGAAGAAGAAGAAGAAGAAGAAGAAGAAGAAGAAGAAGAAGAAAAAGAAGAAAGCGCATACAGTATTTGGTCAAGTGGATGTGCGCTATGAAAGTTCTAAGAACAAACAATGTCTTATTGTTATATCATCCATAAATATTTTTTAAGCAGTTAAGAAAATAGTGGACTCTTGATAGTTAAGGGAGTCCACTAGTTGGAAAATTTTAAAAAGACATTTTAATCTGTCCATACAATTATTAAAATTTAGACACACGATTTTTTTTTATTTTCAAATAGAGAATTTGAATTTCCCCATGTGTTAACAAAGGTAAGATAGTATCCACATTTTATTTATCACCAAAAAAAAATAGTGTTCTATGAATCGAAAAAAAATGTTTTTTAATTTGAATTTTTGCAGCAAAAAATATACATTGTATAATTATAATTTCCTTTTCATAAGCAATACATTTTAAAATATAAACGATGTACATGGAAAATACGTCAATTCTTGCACATTTTTTTTTAATTGCATCATTTTTTGTTTTAATTATTTCGGATGAACATTGAAAATAAATCAATAAAAGCGAGAACGAAAAGGTTCATACCACATGGATAAGTCAACATAATATAAATGAAGTCATTTAATGTCAGGTACTCATTATAATCATAAAGCCAACATTTCATATCTCTGTCTTTCATCTTTTAAAACTTTCTTTCTTCTGAAGACAAATAAACTTTGCAACATTGATGGAGCCCGCGTATTGCTCATCAGGTTTTGACCCTTCTCAAGCCAAAGCCCAGTATGTAAGTTTGTGTCATATGTCAAAAATAAACAAAGTAAACCATAGGCCAACAGTTGCAAGTCTTCTGCAAAAAAAATAAAATGAAATTGACATATCAAATATTTCATTTGCAAATATTAAAAAAAAACAACTAGGCAAGCCTACTTGGCTTTTATTATTTTTTTTCTGTAACAAGATCTTTCAAAATTGTGAGACAATACAAAACAAAACAAAACAAAACAAAACAAAACAATAAACTAATAAAATTCAAACTTTGTCTGGAACAAGATAGGTTATGACAAACTGAATCATAATTCGTTTCTGAGCTTCTCTTGAAATACCAGTCTTCAAATCGGCAGAGTGATAATGATTACGACTGTGTCGAATTCTGTTCGGCTTGAAAATGTTCGTGAGATAAACATTGATTTGTAGTAGGGGAGTAGAATTGATCCGGTGAACAGCCAGAGTCGTAAAATATCTCACTTATGCATTTGCGAAGAGGATTGTAGAAGATTTGGTGTTCAGTACAGGTGTGATCAAAGTATGTAAACGGGATACACCTTGCGAGACGAGGAAGGGAAAATGTACTTCCTGAGCAGGACGCTTCCTCCAAAACCCTTTCGTCTTCACAAAACACGTACTTTCTTGGGTAGCCGCGTCCTTCAGGACGGTGATATCCATCCGCCAAACCGTCACAACTGGAAAATCTAACACTACAAGGTATGCAGTGCGCCACAGGGCACTGATTTTGCACGTAATCGCACCCGTTTTTGCCTGCAATACGATTTGCTCCACAAAAAGCTTGCTTGAAAGGCAAGCATTCTTGTCTCACAACATCAAAGACTTTAGGAAAATCACATTCCCTATCGTTTGGTCCTAGCAAGCTTCGATAGGGTCTGGGGACACTTGTGCAGTTGTAGTACCTCTGGCAGATAGTGGGGTGAGCAATGAGACCGTTGTATCCGTTCTGGCATTCCTTTAGTGCGTTTTCTTGTGCACATGTATCGAAATATGAATATGGGATCACACACGTTTTGTAAACGTTGCTAAAGCGTTTTCCATCAGGACAAGATCTGAGGTAGTTGCGGCCATTTGCACAAGCAAAATACTGTGTACAATTATCTGGATCGGCGTACAAAAACCCTGCAGCGTTTGGACCTTGGGGACACTGATTTTTAGCTTCATGTGGATTTTGAGAACACGTATCGAAATGGGAATATGGGGGCACGCATACTTTGGACTCATTGTTGAAGTGTTTGCTGTCAGGACAAACCCTGAGGTAGTTGTGTCCATGTGCACAAATGAAGTACTGCGTGCAATTGCCTGGATCGGCATACAAAAATACAGGGGCGTGAGGGCCTTGGGGACACAGATTTTTAGCTTGATGTGGATTTGGAGCTGACGCTGCCAGGTACAAAATTGCGGCAAGAAGGGTTGCGATTCGGAAGTCCATGGTTGAACAAGGATATCCTGGTGCGATGAAGAAAAATGGAATGAAGTGCTGTATTAAAATGATAATGAAGGCATGAAAGTAAAAAAAATACATGCGATGGAAAGAAAATGTAAGCATCAAGGTTAGCTGTTACACATCAATAACTTAAAAGCATCTTGATTTAAAATCTAGTTTTAGAACAATTATTTTATAACGGAAAAATCAAGGAGTTCATAATAATTTTTCAATTATTTTACAAAAGAAAATTGCAAATTATTGGGAAAAAAACCCAAACACACGTTAAAAGCCAATATTTTTTTATATGAGGCATAAAAAATAGCGTTTACAATGGATGCATGGTTTTCAAGAGGCGACAGAAACTTTGGCCTATAATGTTTATAGTTCTTTATAAGGGACACAGGATTTCTGTGAAGGAACCAAAGATCTCTTGCCATCATTGCTAATAATGAGTAGTCGTTTATGTGCAAAATGTATCCATTGCTTAATTCTTCAACTCTATTTTCATCACAGGTATAATATAATGACGCTTGTCTGAGCAAAAAGTTATAGCCCTTGAATTACTTTCATATACGCTGAAACTATAAACATTTGATTGCGGTGCATTGCATTTACTTCAAAATGGGAACATTTATTTTTCCTCAACACAAGGAGGGAAAGTCAGGAACTTGTCCATATAATCGGCCCTTTGCCTTTCTAGGGTTAATGTTTTGATGTTTGAAAGATTTCTAAAAGAATGAGAAAATATTTGCTTTTGGCTAAGTTTTTTTTTTCAGTTGCGAAACAAAATCAGATCTTTAAATATCAAAAGTTGTACCACACTAGCTTCATAACTTTTAACGTGTGTTCATTGTCATAACATGAAATAGATACGCTTTCGTCCCTTCGGCAGGAGCTAGAAGATTCTCTTTTCATTGACACAGCTCATGTTGATTATTATAATCACAGACAACGCAGAAAGCTTTTACAATGTGCAGTAAGTAAACACAAGCGCATTTTGGAAACGATTATAGTAAGCCAAGAGAAAATTTCGAGATAGCTCGGAAAAACCAAAATCTATTTTTAAAATGCGGACGGATGAACGATTTGTGAAGGGCTATAGGGATCTAATTTCACTCCAAAATTATGCGATTTTGTGCCAAAGCAACTGAATACACTAAATAAGACCACTACAAATTGTTCCCAATCTTTAAAATGCTCTTGTAGGTTTTGAAAATAAATGATTTCAAATCTAAGGTCCAAAGATGATCACGCCATTTGACCTAGAACTATCTGTACCCTTCTTGATCTCTAGCGTGCCGCCCTTCATTTTGCTTTCGGGCTTTAAATAGATTTGGTTTCTCTATTTTATGTCGAACATTTCTAATTCACAAGTTTTGTGCAATTTATCATAGCTCACAAAATACCTTTTTTCTTTATCAATATCTTAAATTTTTTGGAAAAAAAAAGAAAAAAGAAAAATGCTAAAGTATTAGTTAAAGAAACCAATCCTTCCTCCCTTATCTATACCCCGTTGCCTTATTTCACCATAGTTTATGTTCAAGTAATACTACCTTACGATTTTCAAAGTTTAGTCTATTTTTTTTTCTTTTAATATAAAGAAAAAAAGAATGTAGAGAAGAACATAAGAATGTAGAGAGGAACCTAAGAATGTTGAAAAAAAATTACCACTTCGTTGAATTTGCATATCCTTATATAAAACAAAAAAGTTTTCCAAAAAAGTAACAAACTTAGTAAATCTATTTCACAAAAGAAGAGGAGCTTTTGTTGTATTCGAGCATTCAAAACGGTTTATATAAACATCCTATCGAAGTGCACAATTTCAAATGTGAAGCAACAGCACACCAGCAACCAGTCACAATTTGGAATATCGAGCTATGAGCAAGATGCATTAGTTTACAATTTACAATATTAATTAGAGAACAAGAAAGTTTATATTTCTATACTGTGTTTAAAGATTTACGACTCTGAAAATTGTTTTTCTTCTTGTTTTTAGACATTGTTGCGAGATCGGTAACTGTCAGTTGAGTCTAAATGTAGACTCAAAAGGACTGATCATTTAATCTAGCCTTTTTCACTTGTAATGTTTATTGTTATTCCGAATCGGCGTATTTTAGTTTCATATTTTTTTTGTTATGTTAGCTTTGTTTACCCTTTAAGATCGAGGGATTTCTAGAAGGTTCTCGAAGGTGGAGACGAGATAAAATTGAAATGTTTACATATTAAGGAGAGAATGAATGAGAGTATTTCTTTGGACAATATTTTTATTCAACCTTGTTTACGTAAGAATAGTAGTATATTGTAAAAGCTGTGGGCGGTGGTTGCAAAAGAGAGAGTTGTGGTATTGTTGGAGAGACCGCTGAGAAATAGACCGCTCATGTTTGTGAATTTTTTAGACCTTCCGAGAGATACATTGCTGTTCTGATATTGGTCTTGAATTAAATTAATAAATCTTTTTTTCAATTTTCGACAAGACTTGGGGTGGCTTCTGTTTTTTACTCCATTTAGAAGGACTTACTATAACTCACCCCATAAATGGATAGCGCAAAGTCATTTGTGACAATCATGTGAGCTTTTTCTTTACATATTGTGAAAGGTTAGCCTTTTATTGAATGTTTCCCAAAATATCAAAGTAAAATTCAACCCTGAAATGTGTTTATTTTGTGGGGTTTTTATTAGGTACCTATCGTGCAATGTTGCTCAAGATTGTTGTTGTTACGCATTTATCAAGTCTAACATGACTTCTTGTGGAAAGACACAGCTGTAACACACCATGCTATATCGCATATCAAATGAAAGCTCTTCTTTCGCTCTCTTAAAATAAACATCGTGCGCATAAATACAACGAATCGGGAAGAAGTGCGCGCACTGTAGAGCATCGCATGTTCGTTCACAAACACGCAAAAATGGTCTAAAATATTATGGATTTTCACCCTGAAAAAAATTCCTCTAGCTAAATAAGGGCTGCAGATTCTTTTGAGCATATCAATTTTAAAATTTTTAGTGAATTTTAATAGATCAAGATCAAAAGATTTATGAAAGTAACCACGTCAGTGTTGTTGCAAGAGCAGATATCAAACTAGAATCTAGAACTATATACTATAGAAGTCTAACAACTTTAACTGCGATTTTCTCAATTTCACTGTTTAAATTTTTTTAATCTTTGAAATGTCATAACTTTGGCTGTAATAAAGATAGACAAAAAAAAAAAAAATAATAATAAACTGCACTGTATTCAGCGAAACCAGACTTTTCCTTTGGTACCAATATCTCTATATGTCAAAATTTTACGTTTGTCCTGGTTTTCCTTTGCCGTATCACACACACACACACACACACACATACATATATATAATTATATATAGGAAGGGAGGTAGATTTTAACAATCGTAAGAGATTGAAGCCGGAAAACTTTTCACAGGGAAAAACGGCATTAATAATTGGGAGTGCAATTTCTTTTTTAGTACTAAAGTATTAACTGGAAGAAAAATGATCCCTGAAAAAACTTACTTGCTATAAATTTGTCTCCCAACTGTTAAGAGATTAATTACTCTCCTTTATAATACTCATCCCCACAAAGATCTGTTTTACCGCTTATTACCACTAACATTTGTGTTACCTCTCACTCCCAACAACACCATTGGTTTGCGGCTCATTATTATAAGTGATGCTCGTCATTCCCAACTACACTAGAGTAAACGCTCATTCCCACCTAAACTTATAGTGTTACCCGTCATTCCCAACTACACTACAGTTACGCTCTTTCCCACCTAAACTTATAGTGTCACTCGTCATTCCCAACTACACTAGAGTTAACGTTCATTCCCAATTTCACTTACAGTGTTACTTGTCGTTCCCGGTGTACTAGAGTAAACGCTCTTTCCCACCTAAACTTATAGTGTCACTCGTCATTCCCAACTACACTAGAGTTAACGTTCATTCCCAATTTCACTTACAGTGTTACTTGTCGTTCCCGGTGTACTAGAGTAAACGCTCATTCCCACCTTCATTTATAGTTTTACTCGTCATTCCCACTATACTGGAGTAAACGCTCATTCCCACCTACACTTATAGTGTTACTCTTTACTCCCAAATACACTAGTGTTAACGCTTATTCACAGGTACACTTATAGTGTTAGTCGTCATTCCCAACTACACTAGAGTTAACGCTCAATTCCTTTCACATTTATAGTGCTACCTGTGGTCCTAAACTACACTTTTGATAACGCTTATTCTCACCTATACTCATAGTGTCACAAATCAACCCAACTACGTATAGTTCTGCTGTAGCAAATTAAAAGCCAGTTTCATCAAATATTATGTAATTTTACTTACTTTTATTTCATGGAAATTAAGCTGTTCAAAAGTCAATATAATTTTACGGATTAAAAAAAAATCTTTTACGATAGCTCCAACGGATCAAATGAACGACAATAAAACGTTACGGACGTTATGCGTAAAAGCGAAAGTAAAACAGGGCGGTGGAAAGCTTTTCTTACTACAAGATTTAGACTTTGCATTCAGCTCTCACCATAGTCTCTTTCTATTCGAAATATAATTATCGAAATTCCAGGTAAAAATTCAAAATCTCTGTTCCAATGAGCTATATAGAATTTAATTTAGAGGGCTTATTTGGGGATGTGCACGTACATGTAGAGTAAAAGCGTTTGACGCGAACATTTTTCTATAGAATTCTTAGAATGTGAAAATGTCTCTTTTTTTGGATAATATATAATATAGAAAATATAAGACACGCACTCAGGTATAGGCCTTTTATATAAATTAGCACTTTTTGAAAAAATTCACTGCTCTGACAAAGCAACAGTTTAAAAAGATCTCCAATATATTGGCAGGAAGGACGCAAATATTCGGCGAAGCATGCTTATATATGATATAATTTTTTTTTTTTACAAAGAACCAAACCGTAGTTTTTTTTTTCATTTTTTTAAAAAATGATTATAGCCCCAAAAAATCAAGTCGGCGGCGAGCCACCTGCATTCAAACATTCTACTAGTACAGAGGATGTTAATAGGTTATGAGTTATTTCGCTTATTTACCTTAATCTGACTTTTTTTAAGCCTCATGATTAATGACGTCCAGATTTGGAAATTATTTGTCCCCGAGTTCTTGCCCGCAGTATAAAGAATTAAATTATGTTATTTGAGTACTTGCCAGGACTATTATTATAGTGTAGTATTTTCTAATTTGAACAGAATCATAGTATTGACACAATCAAGGACAATTTTGAAATATGCCTAAGTATTAATACCGATATAGGCTTGTTTGATGGTCTATAATAGGCTTCTTTATAAAGACTTTTATAACGTTTCTTTCTGTAGAATATTTGTCCGACAAAATCATGATAAAAAATTGAAAGAAAAAGGAAAATAAAAAATGCAATATGCACAGTTATTAAGGTCAGCTCTTTAAAAATAGAATCCTCATCACATTTGTTAAACTAAATTTTATCACTGTTTTTTCCAATCATTATTGTTATAACCATTATCTTGATAAATATATTTTAAAGAGAAATTTTACCTATTTTATCAACACGTTTATTTTACTTTTATATTTGTTATTGTTATTAATATTATAATTATTATGTATTATCGTTATTACTACTATTTTTTTAGAATCATATTATTGTCATATTATTATTATTATTATTGTTATCATTATTATTATTATTATTATTATTATTATTATTATTATTATTATTACTATTGTTATTGTTATTGTTTTTGTTAGTTTCGTTGTTAGTATAATTGGATTTTCAACACAGGGTGTGGAAAGAAAGTTCAAGAAAACAAAGAGTGTTTTATTTCTCTGCAATAAAAAGCCTATTCGATTAATTTTTCATTTTACACGAAAAACTTAGCCTGGAAAGTTGAATAAATCAACTATCTAAGAAATCGAATTTTATTCTCCATAACTTTTGTCGTAGTTAACCGTATAAAAAAAAATATGCTTTAATATGGGTAGATTTTTCTTTTCGGCCAATCAACATATCTGATGATCATTTATGTAGCTCAAAGGTATGGGTAGCGAAAACAAAAAAACCAAAAAAAGCAAAAATGAATACTTCATATTTACATAATAGATGGGGTCTAGAGTAACTACAGTAAGTGGAGAAACCTAAATAAAAAAATTAAAGGTCGGACAACTAGAAATGTAAGGCGGTACAAATAGTTTTAGGCTGTATGACGTGCTCATCCTCAGAAATTAGATTTTAAAAAGTTTCAGGCCAAATCGAGACAATTTTTAATTATGTTTATTGATGTGGATTAATTGTTTATTGTTTTTCATATCGAAAATCGCCGGAATTAGACTGGATTTATATTGAAAGGGGCTTTTGTAAATGGTTTTTTTTTTTGTTCGCCTTTTAAAAAATGGTTTTTTTTTCTTTCTGCTAGCTAAAGTGAAATCTTCCCCTTCGTCACTTAATATTTTTTTTATGCTTAAGACAGACATGCAATTTTATTTAATAATTAAAATTTGTAAAGGTATATATTAGTATAGCTGAGGGGATTAAACAAAACAAAAAAAAAGCAATAAAATTACTATAATCACCATAAAATGTGCTTGAAACTTGTTTTTTTTAGTTTGTTTATTCCATGGAAAGACACGTTTTACTGGCTTTTTACTATTCTGTTTCACAATTTTACATAAATATGTGAAAATATACTCTGCTGACTTTATATGATTAGTTTTTTTTAATTCTTCTGGCTCAATTACAAAACAAAGGGTGCCTGTTTCACTTATCATAATTTCATATAAGCAAAAATTGTGAAAGTTTCGTAATAGTAACAGTTTTTACATTCACTGATAACTAAACGTAATATGCTCAGGTTCATCTTTTAAAACGTTAAAGCATTTTTCTTTAATCTTGGGGTTGAATTTGCGATTAATGAAGCGTAGCAAAGTGTTGTTTTAGTAAATAAATTCATTTGAAATTTTGAAAAAGAAGATTTCAATCTTACGTGACTTGGCTGTCTTTCTGGATCTCTCTCTGCTTCAAAGAAGACTCTCTCTTTCTCTCTGATGTGAAGAAGACTCTCTCTCTCTCTCTCTCTCTCTCGTGACCAGAGGATTTTTACTGATCAGCCTAATAGCGAAGATTGTGGTGAGAAGTCGACAATGTTGTGCAGAGATGGTAATGATCAGAATCACCGAAATATCTCACAATTTATACTTAAGGCGCCTTTTGTTCTGATCGGCACACGTGTATAGGTTCAATGGAATTTTTTTGTTGGTTTTTTTTTGGGGGAAAAGTTAAGTGTATGAGATTTTCTTTTATAAAAATATATTTTTATGACCATCATTTGTTATGGGAGTCCTAAATTAAGAAAAGTTTTCTTTTAAAAAACCCTGTTCACGACGGATTTATTATAAGGATTAAAAAGATAATCTTTCTCTGCACGTGTACACTTCACGTGATTACCCTTGGCGCTAGCAATGAACTTGTTTTACATTCATCTGACACGCCTCTTTTATTTTGTTTCTCACGACTCAGAACATTTTTATGAAGGTCACGTTTGAATCTTTAAATCATTGTGCTTCCTGAAAAAGGGGCATTGTGCCCTCAAAGTT
>BLXT01004186.1:1362881-1381144 GCA_019648995.1 Plakobranchus ocellatus | reverse complement strand
AATTTTTTCGGAAAATATTATTTATGCTAATTCTGAGGGACTTACAAAGTAATTGAAGCTGTCATATTTTTTAATTCTTTGTAATAAATACAAATAGGGAGCGAATGCTTTTAATTTCAATTGCCTCTTAATATATGCTTTGAGGGATCAAATATAATACACCAGGTCACAGTTTTCAGATAACCTGGTTGCAAAATTTAGCAACTCTTATTGACAACTTTTATCAAGTGATCTAATTCAATGAGCCCAGCCATAATTGTAAGTGTAACATGATTGTGTTCTTTTGTCCTATTTTTTTCTTTTTTTTGCAAGAAATCGTAAATGTTTTTTTATGTTTGTGATACCTCTATTGCTTCTTATGTGAATTCATGAGCCTTCAACATAAATCACTGTTAGGCACGGATTCATTGCTAATATATATATATAATATATATATATATATATATATATATATTACTAGATATTTCTTCAGATTTTTTTTTCAATTATTATTTGGTTTGTTTTGCACAAAAATAAAAGTTTGGATTTGAAATACATGTAGATGATATATTATATAATAGACTTGTCTATAAAAAAAAACAAGGATATTTGTGCAGATTGTTGTAGGTTCAAGATAGCTCTCTTGTGTGGCAATCTGAGAAAACCCATTGGAATTCACCAGCACTACTTTTGTACTAGATCCTTGATAGGTCAAATTTAATTAAATTTTTTACTTTTAACATCATTCCCTCTGTAAATTGTTTTTTTGGGGGGTTTTTGTGAATTCGCTAATTTTAACTTTTCATAACTTTTGTTCTTATTAAGATGTCAACAAAATTCTAGCAACAAAAATGTGCACGAATGGAACTTTGGGGGAATTAAATAACTTACTTATATATATATTTCTTTATCTGGTGAATTGTTAAGGGTTTTCTCAAGTTGCCAAACACAATTTCTGTGTTCACAGTTAGCTTGACTGTAATGCTCTTTAAGCTGAATGAAACATTGTGTCTTGTGTCTTGATTTCTAGAGTTCTCAGGTCAAGCGTTGATTCCAACCACTGCAACCTCAATCTATTGACCCTTTTGATTCCATCATCACTCATATAGAGACAGACAGTATCATACTGAAATGATCAAGACTTTCTTTGGTTCAGCACTCTAGTGTAGTACATGTATTTGCTGTCTCATAAGTCATTCTGCTGTGATTCTGCAGTTGTTCAAGTTAAACAGAGATGGATCACACATTAAAACTACCAATTTATCGAAATGTATCAAATTTTCAATAATGCTCTATGAGTTGTTTGTACTTGGTAATTTTTTACTCTTATAAAATTTGTTACACAGTTTACCAGAGTCAGGTAGGACTAGATAGATATAGGCCTATACCATAGAAGCTATCTTTCCAAAATAATTTTTACCCCTAAAAAGTATGTTTCCCAGTTCACAGTCAGGAAGTACCAAAGTTAGATTCAGTTTGTAAGGCTGTTACAAACTATCTTGTTTTAATCAAAACAAAACATGTCCTTGCTTCTTTATGAACTGCCTCATCATCTTTACTCAACAACTGGTAGTCTGTGTATCCCAAAGGCTTTTCCACCAAAATTATATCTCATTAGCTTTATTGAAAACTTCTCTATTTCAATCAGTGATTTGTTGTTGTTGCAAGCATGTTTTTCAGAGACAAGCTTTCTTTATTTCTGTGATGTGTTTCTTTCATCAGCTTCAGATGTTCCGCAGCAAAGTTGCATTATATGCCATACTTTTATTTTAGTGCCACATGGGTCAAATAAAACACATCATAGATGCCATTCATATGTCTGTTGGAAATGTTCATTAAATGTGGTTTTTTTTTTTATAGTCTGGCCAATTTTAATGTTTTGTATGTGATCTATTCATGTGGCTCCACCATAAATCATTCTGACGCATGTATGTACTGTATAAATGCATGACCCTGGATCTAGCCATATTAATGTGCATCATGAATCTTGTATGACGTTTTGTTTTGAGTTTTTGGATTAGATCCCCCACTGACATTTTATTGGGGTTGTTTTATCTTACACTTATGTGCACAGATGGGGTTTGCCAAATAATGCATCTGAGGGTGCGGCTGATTCTTGCAGTATCCATTCTTCGGGGGGTTTTTTGTTTTTTTAAAGAAAAATTATGTTCATTGTTTATTCGTCTTTTATTTTGGATTCCTATGCCATCATTTTTTTTTTTAGATGTGATATGAGCATTACAAACTGTGAGAAATATTTCGGTGAAATAAATTTCTTTTAACACTTTTTAGTTCTTGTGGTTTTGTGATGAGCGAAAATCATAGAATGGGCTTGATATGAGTCAAGTGTTCTTTTTTTTCATATGAGTAAAATGTTTGGTGTTCTGTGGGGTTTTTACTTATGATTTTTGTAGTTACGTTATCCTTTTATAAAGTAGGTACTGATAAATGCACATTAACTTTACTTTCCTGATACCAAGTTCAGTAAATAATGAATAAGTCGATCCTCACTTCACAAAAGGTGAAATGCAATACTTGAATATATGCAGTCAATCCCTATACAACGACCAAGAGGCTTGCAATAAACCTCTTGATCTAAAATTAATTTTTCCTTTGCTTATATATTTTGAAAATGAAGTTTCTAGGCACGAAAGTAGTTCTTTGTATTTTTTATTCAAGGTTGAATTGAACTTTAATTAATTTTACTTCAAATATTAGAAAACTCTCAAGACATGCTTGCTACCATATCATGTAGCCAACCTGATTTAGTGGTTTAAATATTTGCCTACAGAAATATTTCAAATAATTTTGTGCCTAAATTTGATGCCTTGGGATTTTTAAAGTCTTATTCACTTCCCAAACTTTGTGAAGAAGGAAATACAAGAATTTTAGGTTTTGACTGATGTGGTTTGATAATTGAAATTAAATCAATGCCAGTGCTTTTGGAAAAAAAAAACGTTCTCCTAAGATAAGCAACATTTGCGATAGTTTTTTCACATTTTTCGTTTTTGACGACTGTCAACACATTTTTTGTGTTATTAAATTGAAAACTAGCACTTATTTTGCAAATGCTTTTGTGTCTTTCATATTCTTTTGTACGTTTGTCTTTTCCATCTTCCTTCTGTAAATTTTGAATATAAAATTATAACCAGAATCCAGAATCATGCAGGCTTTTCTTTTTTTTCAAATAATTGTAGCAGGAAGATGCATTGGGACTGAGATTCTAAGGAATGATCATTCTTTTGTAGGTTTCTAATTTTTATGTCATTCCAAAAAAATAGTTTGGGGGGAAAAGGTATTGAATTCAGTACTTTCGGACTAGAATTACGCCTGCCTATGTATTATTTTGAATTGTGAAAAATCTCTTGTTTAGATCATGAAGTATCCTTTTCTAGATCTAGATCTGATTTTATTTTTATAGGATTTAACAATGGCTTAAAGTGAATAAGATTTGTGACACTCTTTTACTCTATCAGTGGACCATTAACTCTATGGTTTCTCTGTAATACCATTCCAGACACATGTACAGATACAACCATGCACAATTGTTACATGCATTAACTCTGAGATTGTGTGTTCTACATCATTGGGGAGTTTTCGCATCACACAATTGACCTTCAGCCAGGTGTAACCTTTGATCTTTTTTTATGACTTGTAGCCTTTTAATAGTTTTCACCTTTTTTGCTGCTAAGCACCAATGGAAACATTGGTTAGGCACTTGGTTTCCCCCACCTGATATGTGCAGTCAATTCTTGGACAAAAGTTATGTTCTATATGGTTGAATTCACTTGATTTTACTTTCATTTGATGTACATGCTAAACCTTCCCATTCACTCTAGGACTCTATGGGAAAAGCTTGTAACTTCTGATCAGCAATATATTTTTTTTTGTGTACACTGACCACTTTTGTCAATACGTGTATAACAGTCTCTTTTCTATTTTAATTTATGTTTTTTCTTTATTTGTCTTGTTTTCTTTCCATCCATTTCTTATATGTTCAGTTTTTTAAAAAATTAAATGTCTTACATGTCATATAATAATTATTTTTTTCATTACTCAGTTACTGGGGTTTTAAAAATTAACCTTTTTATGATTGTTGTAGCTGCTCTCATTTTTGTTTTTTTTTAAATCAGAAATTGTGCCTTTATCTGGTCACCATTGTCACAACAAAAGATTAAGTATAGCAGTTGACTTTACACATATTTTAATTTCTCTTTGGGTCACTACTTTTAAACACGTCATATGTAAAAGATGTGAAAGAAATTATATGTGGTTTTATAAATACATTATTTAAATAATTATAATAATAATAATAATAATAAAGGTTGTGTTTTACAACATTTTGAACTATTTCAGTATTTGCAGCATATTTGAATTTTAAATAGCATATCTTCTACCAATACATATTTCCCTTTTTTTTTTTAAATTAAATTTCCTCGAGTGTTCTAGGAATTATTTTCAATAAGTAGAAATGAGTCTCAGGTCAGTAAGAATTGCTAACATTTCCATCGTAACTCTCAATTCTGTGAGCTTCACAATGCTAAAAAACCGAAGAAGAAGGATAAATAACTGTGTCCTCTGTGGCCTGAAATAATTTTTGTGTTTGATTTTTGGGCTGGTTTTTTTTTTTTTATTTGTTTTTTGTAATGAGAATTTTCGACCTTAAATGCTTCTTTCATCAGACCAAAGCACTTGGGCTAATTTCAAGGTAAATATCTACACATAGCTTGTATTATATTAATGTTATGATTCAATAGAACTAAATATATTATGATTAAAACCTCTTAACGACCGACACTAAAATTGCTTGGGAAAAAAAAAAATGAGCTGCAGTCCAGGGGTGACCAGGGTGACTAGGTGGCTAAACCCCCAGCCAAATGATTTTTGTTGTACATTTATTAGCCAAATTTTAGACACTGCAAGGTCCAAACTGTCAGCTTACCATAAATTGTTGGAAAATATCAAGCCTGTTGTAGTACATGTAGTTACAGTGGAGTCTATTTAAAGTCAACCTCTCAGAGAAGTCAAAATTGGTCGGCTTTAAGCAAGAGTTGACTTTAAATAGAGGAAAAAACAAGAGGCTGCCATAGAGAGTTGACTTTAAGCAAGAGTTTCCCTTAAGCAACTTGACTTTATCCGGACTCCTATAATAAATGTGTCTGTAAAGTCTTCATAAAAAATTTCAACCTTGCAAATCTATATGCAGGAAAGTTGAGCAAGAACCTGCAAGCGATCATACTTTCTGAAAATATTATAGTCTGCAGAAAATAAATAGCCCAAAAGCTGCGTGCAATTCAAAATAGAATCATTCTATTATTTTTTTTATTGTATTTATTGCTTGTAAAAATTTAACAACATATTTTTTTTTTCAACTTTCGAAAATGATTTACTTAGAAACGTTATTGTTCAAAATATGGTATTAGTAGTGCATGTAGTTGATTGCATGCTTGCCTTTATATGTGTGTTACAGTAGTTTTATTGTAGCTTATGGACTCTTGTCTGTATTCATTAATGAATTCTGACTCTTGCCATTGACAATGGAAAAATCTTTATCTTTTATTAACAAAAAAAAAAAGGTGTTCTTCTCCTAGAGGCTGAGTACTGTTTTTTGACTCTGTAGGGGTTTATATTTTAAAAGGAGCTGCTACTTGTTTTCTTGCAATATTTATGACTTAGCTGTTCAAGTAATTGGTAATGTTATGTATACACTGTTCTGTTTCTTTCCCATAAACAGGTTTTTGCGTGTCGATGCATGTATTTAGGGATTGTTTGAAATGTGTAAGAATACACATGTATAAATTTGTGGGATCTCTTTTTCTTTTTTAATGCAAGTGTTTGCTGTTTCAGGTTTATTATAGATCAGAAGTAAAGCAATATCAGAAGTTTCTGACATTTCTTTTGCATCTAAATTATACATGTAAATGTATGTGTAATGTGTCATTGTTTATATGTTATAAATGACTTTTTGCCACACCTGAATGGAAAAAGCATACTCGTTAATGCATGAATCGTATTTTCCTGAATTCAGTTATATGGAAAGCAATGCTCTGTTTGAAAGAAATGTCAATTTGGATCTTTCTTGCTGTGTAAACTGACCGCATAACTTTTGATCATAACTATGCTGACACAATCACTATGAAAATAGACATCAGCCAATACTTTTAGGTACCAGTGGCCTGTGACAAGGTCAAGAGATAGACTTACTTTTTTCACTTAAGAAGAGTAGTGGTTACATTTAAATTGACATGTGAATTGTACCTAACTGGCATTTATTTAGCTTTTTTCCTGTATGTATTTAGTTGTTCTTAGTTAAGTAGAATAATTTTCCAAAAAGAAGAGCAAATTTGGAGTCCCATCTTTTGGCAATTGCTTCTATACAGTATTAAGAAGTAGAGAGAAGCAGTTGGAAAAAAAATATTGTGGGAGAGGGAAAAGGTAAGGAGTAGAATAGCACGACCTAAAAATACAGTGGAGTCCACATAAATCAACTTTGGATTATTCAATTTTCTGACACATTTGAGGTACATAGCAATAACAGATTTTTCCCCTCTTTGTGCTATATTTTATATACTAAAAAAAAGTTACTTTGAAGTCTCAATCTACAGCAGGTAATTTGAAACTAAATCATATTATCAAAACACTTATCTGGTTTTACTATTGCGGTCGAAGGCAGGTCAGGTGTAGCTCTGAACTGACAGTGTGTATAAATTGTCTTGCTCCTTATTTTTTAATTGTTAAAAACTGAACCCATGCATTTACTTCAGTAAAGGGGAGAGAGACGAAGTGGAGGCAAAGAGCAACAGAGGATTCAAGCTGGCACAAAATTGACCGGCTTACTTTGGCCTAGTCTGAGAATTTGAGACAGGAAGGATGCAATTTGTCTAGACAAGCTGTGTTACTCTTCTCTTAACAAACTTACAAAGAATCGAAAGCAAGTAATTGCCCTTTGCCAGCGAATTACTGATTAAGCTCATCATACAATATGAAAATGGAGGCTTGAGGCAGGATGCAGGATGAAGAGGGATGAGTTGGGCGTTGAAGGAGTCCCTTTGGATCAGAAGTAAATACAATTGTCTACCAATCTTGATTCTACTTTTCTCTCCCCTTCAGGTTAGGTATTTCTTCCAACCAAATGCTGCTGAATTTAAGTAAAAATGGCCTCTTTATATTATTAAAAACAAAGTTACTTAGATAGAAGTCAAAAATCAGGACTTGCACAACGTGGTGTTGCCTTTTTT
Organism: Plakobranchus ocellatus; assembly: GCA_019648995.1. Taxonomy (NCBI): domain Eukaryota; kingdom Metazoa; phylum Mollusca; class Gastropoda; family Plakobranchidae; genus Plakobranchus; species Plakobranchus ocellatus. Next base: position 1,373,927 of record BLXT01004186.1, on the reverse strand, counting down.
TTTAATTTTAAGCAAGATTTAATTTCCTCCATGCTCCACTGTACCTCCCTTTTATTAAATGTATTATTTTTGGTCAAGTTGACTCTTACTCTTAACCTTATCCGCTTAAAATTAAAAAAAAAAAAAGCCAACACTACATGTGTGCAAAACCTGTTTTTTGACTTTCAGTATTCCTCAAAAATGAAATTTGACAAGATTTCATAATAATGATTGACAGAAAATCGATATTGAACTGAGCTGAGGTCATTTCTGAAGCCCTCCATTATTTTTTACTATGTAAAGTATGGGGCCATTTTGTTATCCCCCACGTACGGATGGGTATATAGCGATTTTTTTTACTATATACGGTATGGGGTCATGCAGTTACTCCACACATACCGATAAGACTTTATCGATATATAAATTTGGGGGCACTCAGTTACTCCTGATGTACGGATACGACAATAAAACATCGTACGGATAGGGTTAATTATAGCTTGTTCTGATAAATCAAATGTCAGGTAATTGAGGTAATATATTTTTTGTAATTGGCTATTTCGAATTAAATAAATTGTACGGTACCTGAAAAAACTTAGAAACACTTTGAGAAGAAAAAAAAGCCTTAGGGTAAAATACAGCTTGGGCGTCTTTCAGCTTTCACTAAATTTCAGTCAAGGCTGGCTTAATTGTTCATGTACGTAGATTGTTATTATGAAAGATTTGTGTGGCAACTAGAGCATATCTATCAGTTATTAAGATTACATTTACATTAGAGGCTTTTAAAGATTGTTAAAAATATTGACTCAAGAATGGAAAAGTGCAATTTTCAAGATCTCATATCTTTTGATGGAATTGTGACAAAGCATACATCTACCTTTTTTTACGCTTTAAGCTTTATTACATCATTCTCATAAATCAATACTTCCAAATTATGATTTGTGACTGATTTATGCAAGTCGCCTCATATTTACTGTTGAATGACCTGGGGCTAAAAAGTTTGACAAGTTGTACAAGTGATCAAAATAGCAACTCAATAAAATAAAGAACATTTTTTACTGTAAAGAAACTTCAGTTTCATACAAATGCTAGAAAAATGTACCAAAGCATTATGACACCACATTTTAAATTTGATTTTTTTTTTTTTTAATCAAACATCAAAAGAAGTAAAAATCTATTTTTGACAATAGCACATTTTTTTTTAATTTATAAAAGTTGAGAAAAAAATAAAAATTACATCATTAGATTCTGAAAAGAATAAAAATACATGTGATTATGAAGAATTGGAGACATTTTTATTATCATACAGTAAAATAAATGAAATCAAAGATGAGGACATAGTTGTATTTAAGAGAACCACATTTATTTGTTATGTCACTATAAGTATAACCTTTGACCCAATTTCTGCATTTTGAGCCTCAAAAAAAAGTATTTTTTATGAACCTGCTGGCTTTATTTTCCAAAATAGCACTGCAAAACTACTGATAATTTACTATTGTTTATCATAAGAAACTGAAATGTTTGTTCTAAAAGCAATGTTAATAAATGGGGTAGTAAATGCTTTTAATGATAAATCTGATACTTTTGAACAAACAAAAATTGATGATATGCAACCCTGCACTGGGCGTTAAAAATATTTATATATGACTAGATATTATGGGAATGAACACTAAGGAGTGAGGACTCTCTTGTCGAGATCATTGGTAAAAGCAACAAGCTACTCTCTAAATTAGTATCTAATATGTATGAATTACACTTATACATCAAACATCTAAAACAGCCTTCATGAGAAAGCAGCTTGAGGCTGGTTGCTTTGCTTCCCAGATTCAGAAGAAAAAAAATTAAAATAACCTGTGCAACCTGGCTATAATATCAATATATGATTAACAAAATACATTTACAACAAATGTAAAGCATCATTGCAAAAAAACATTAAAAAGGTCGATTCTCTTTACTGTCTGTCAAAAATGCACAAACAAAGCAATAGAGCAAGAGGAAAAAAAAAATTAAAATTGAATGATTCAATGTAAGGATTGTGAGATGACTATAGCAAATCAGTAATGATAACAAGTGTGGATTCTTTTGCTCTAGAGACTTTTAAGACTTAATGTTGACTCAGGTAATCACACACGCATATCTTGTGAAAGAACTAGGATAAAGACATAAATTTTTTTTTTTTTATAAAAGAGTAAATTGCAAAGTTGCACATTATGCTCACAACTCAATATGTCCAAAATATGACTTGAGTGATTTGCTATAGTTTTCTCACAAATCTTAATTAGATTATTTGAGACTGAGATCTGCACAACCAGCCTAGATTTGATTACAACAAAAGTAGAGAACAATGCAGACACAAGACAATTGTTTCAAAAGTCACCACCAAATTAAGCCATTAATTTTGTCTGTCAGGATTTGAGGAGATTTAAAAACAAATTATCTTGGACAATTTTTTTTTCTTTCAATTCATTAAATCATGGCCTTTACATAGCATGGATAAAATCAAGTTAAATTTTAAAGCAATTTGTTTGTCACATATGAAAAAAAATCATCTAGCAGTCTCACAGGAGTCAAATTGCTGATCAACTTTAAATGAAAAAACCTTCTGCTAGAAAGGTAAAATTGACCCATTTCTCTGTATGTGCAGAAATTTGAACAGGCTTTCTTCACATAAAGCAATAGGTTTTTTTATTTCTTTCCTTTGGCACATTTGTTCATATACAGCCAATGCAAGGTCACCTTGGCCTTCTCAGCCCTCATTATGCAAAGGCATCTGGTGGTTTGGGGGGGCATTAAGCTATCAAGCTCAACCCCGCAATAGAAAGGGCCTTTGAAAATTTTAACGAAGTAGTTCTTTGGATTTCAATTTTTAATTTCAGTCAAGTTAACTTGTTTGGTGGGACAGCTATACACTACATTCACAAGTAATTATTATTCTATTCTAAGGGCTATATTCTATCATGTATTCTCTGATACACAGTCCTCCAACATCTTTTCCAGTGATGCCATCTTAAGCTTGAACTCCTCCTGTGTTAGAGGAACTGGATTGATTTGACTTAGGTTTCTCAGCTGGGTTGCCTTGCGGTATCTTTTAAGCATCCTTGACTGTGACAAGCCCTCCTAGAGATGAAAAAAAACACAGGAAAAGAAAAAAATATGAACTTATCAATCAAAATGCATTCTAATATGATTCCAAATAATGTAGACCTAATCAAAATTGAAGTAACTGTATACACAAATGAATGCATGTACAACTTACTATGATGCAGAGTAAACTCTAATGACTAGAGAAACTGTTTTAACATAAACATAATTTGGTTTAGTCATGGCAATTTAAAAAAAAAAAAATTGGAGACTCAAATTTATTCTGGTTAAGGAAAGGAAAAAACGTAACAAATCCACTGTGATGATGAAGTTTAAAGTTAAACGAAAGAGACAACACAAGAAAGGCCAAAAAATTTAAAGTAATTCCCTACCAGGATATCATAACTATTCTCTAGGTCATTTTTAATAATAGAAAGAAAACGATAATTTCAAACTTTTAATTTGCATGGAGTTTGAATTGTGAAGCTTCAACTGTACACATTTGACAAAAATCTTGATTTTAAACATGCAAATTTTGTTGATGGATATTCATAAATTTAATCTAGAAGGGATAATTTTCTGAGCAGAGTGGCTTTTACTATAAAGATAATTCTTATTATTTCTACAAAGACTTATACTAGTACCAATATTTTTTTCCAGTGCAATGTCAAAACTTTCCTTTTCAACATGACTACTATCAATCATTTAAATCATCGGGAACAAGAAAACATTTAAGTGTCCTCTGGATTGTTTTTTAAATAAAGCATGTATTGACAATTGAATTGAATTCTGAGACCCTGAGCTCATTTTTTTTGCTCACACTTAGGCAATTATCCATTTGCACTAGTAGGATTTGCTTTTTTTATCTACTAAAAGTGGACCTATTAACAAACAAGTCTTGTGATTATGATTGTCTTTCACTCTCATAAATATTATAGGTGGCAACTTGAGGAAACCCACCATAACTTATTAAATATGCATGAATTTTGTGTTTACTCTCGTATTCCACAAGCGCCCAGCAAAAAAATGGTTCCAGCAAGTTTAGATGGTTTTTATCAGATTGCCACACATTTTTTTCGTAAAAGGAAATATCTTTGTAATACTAATAGTGTGAAAATAAATTATGTCTTCAAGTCTTTTTTTTTTTTGTTGTTTTTTTTTTTCTCGGTCCAATGACCCCAAAAGCCTACCTCAAAAGTTAGCAGTCTGGCTTGCCTCTTGGTGGAAAACACATTGAGTTTGTTTGGAGGGTTCTCTCGGATTGTCTCCCACAGCCGCTTGGTTGGTGGAGGCTGGTACTTTTTATTCAGATACAGCAGTCTTAGCTCCTCACTTATCTGAAATGTGACAAAAATCCCACACGATGAACACCATTATAAATACTGTACCAAGTTTATCTTTGTAGGCCAACTCGAAGTATGAATTGGTTTATTTACTTTCGTACAAAATGTAAAAACTCAAACATTTTTCGATTTGCTACAGTGTTCAGCTACAATGATCCATAGGCTGAGTCTCTGTGTTGTAGCAGTAGCATAAATTGGGATCTACAGCTACACCACCAATTAAAATTAAGTTCCAGTTACTGAAGTGCAGTTCTGGGCAAAAATTAAGTCCTCTATGTGCAGTCTACAGCATGTCCCTACCAGTACAAGGTTTGGCACATGAAGAAATGAGCCATTCGTATTCTTCTAGACGAGGCTTTTCATTTAAAGTCAATATTAATGTAAATCTGTAACTCATTTTGTGAGACAGCTTTCACTCTTCCATGAATGCCAAACGCTAAGGTTAAATAAATCTCTTCATGAAAGTATAATTGGAAACCCTTTTGACTAAGAAGTAGCAGTTAAATTGTTGCATATGTGCATACAAAATTGTGTATTGTACATTTGTATTTGAACTAAATGAGCAACACAGAAAGTATAACTAACACATGTGTAAGACTGCGTTTCAATTTTCACAGTGCTTTTTTTTTCCTCTTTTGAATGGCAAAAATTGAATAGACAATGAACATACCTGTGCTGAGTTATTAAAATTTTAAAATACAGCACCTTTTCAATTTACTTTGGGTTTTTTTTTATTTGCCACAAGCTCAATTTTTCCCCAAGCAGGGAAATTTGAATATCTGTGCAACCCTTACCTCAAACTCGTCTGAGATATCAACCATCATATTCTGTTGCTGTTGCACTTTTGAGGTGTCTTTGCTCTGCTTAGCTCTGTCATTTTTTGATGCTCCTCTCCTTCCCCGTTCTTTTGGCAGAGATGAGCTCTCAGCTGTAGCCGGCAAAACCCATGACTTTCTCTTACATGTTCGCTGACTTCTTTTATTTTTCTGGACCATACACCCTTCAACCCCTGATGAAGACTCACAAGATTCTGCAGTCAATCTGGCTTCAGCTTGGTTAGAGCATACATTATCTAAAGTTGTTGCCACCTGGAGGCCTGAGGTGGATTCACAAGGCCTCTTATTTTGTATGGCCTGGTCTGCCATATCATTTTCTGGCAGCAAAAAAGTCTTACAATCATTGCTAACATCATTGTCTTGAATGTCATAAGAGGCCATGTTTGCATCTTCCGGCAGACCTACATGGTTTGCCACAATAGAATTTGAATCTTTCACAGAACTGATGCTAAGAGGAGATTTGTTCATGGGATTATCACAAATATCAAGATTATTTGCAGGATACTCTGACAGATCTTCTGTTATCTTGGCCTTTCTGCGCCGTTTCTTCTGCCCCAAACTTTCATGATCAACTCCACTACTTAGCCGATCATTTATATCAGAAGAGCTACCCTCCTTCAAATTTTGCAATGCGTTTTCATCTTTAGGTTGATAAGTCCCCTGATCACATAGATTTGCATCTGAGTTACAAGGATTAAGCTGACTGAACTCGGCTGGAAAAAACAATCGTGAGCTTCTTCTCCTTGCTACGCGATCAGAATGTCTATCTCGTGATTTTGGGCGTACACTTTGGTCATTATTTGGGAATCTTAGGCTAAGTTCTTCAGCTAATGCTGCAGCCTCACTGTCAAAAGTGAAAGTCAAATCAGCAATTTTCTCTGTATCAATTGTAGTTTTCACTTTCACTTCCTGACTGGCAACATCCATAGATGATTCTACACTAACAATGGCAGTGGTGTCTTCATACTTCATTTCATAATCAAGTGCTGGTGGTTCATTCATAGCTACTGGAAAATTCACAACTGTTTCTGAGGAAATTACATGAGCCGTATTTGGTTCATTGTCCAGCGAAGGGCGAGAAGCTTTCTTGAGAGATAAGCGTCTCTTATTCTTGCTGACTGCAGCTGATGCTGTGCTGTTTATATTGGTTGCTGAGCTTGTCTCTGCACTTTCAGTTCCACTTGTTGGGGGCAAGTTTGAAAATATTTCACCACATGAACTATCAACATGCGTTTCTCTTAAATAAGGGGATGGGGGTATTTTGGTATCTATATTTGAATGACTATTGTTTGGCAAAATATCATACTGTTTTCCAGCAAGAGTTGCAACTTTGTTCTTTGAGCTGATTTCACCTGAGGTGTCAGAAGAGCTTTTATGACTGGCTGAAATTGATGATAAAGCTTCAAGTCGCAAAGCCAGTGATTCTATTGCCGAATTCAGGGTCATGCCCAACACCAACGATGTTTTGTCTGTAGTCTTGTTGCTTTCATAACTATCTATCGCGGAATTTCTAGGATCCTCCAAGACATGATCAATGGTAGAGACTTTGTATTGGGATGTTTCGTTGGTTACATACCCAATTTCACTCCCAGAACTAGAGCATCTTAGATGTGAAAAGTCCTTTTGGGGGCTAAGTTTTATTTCAGCATCACTAATGTAAAGATCAGGGGGTTTGGAGCCTAGTTTAGCCTCAGTTTCAGGTGATAATTGAGCAAAAGATGGCTTTTCAAAGGCTTTTGATGGGGAAGAGGTTTGACTGTCATCTAAGTAATTACTTATGAATGTATTCTTTCCCTCAAAGTCAAACTCCCCTCGGTCAGAAAAATTAGAGGGTTCCTGGTTGTGTTGTCCAAGCCACTCGTCCACCGAGCCACACTGATCTAAATCCATCTGAGGCAAGCTCTCTGTGGAGGAATTGGCCATACCACTGTGTTCATCAACTGTGGCTGCTGGAGGAAGGGAGGACTTGGTGTAAGGGCCTTCATAAGTCTCATTCAACTGATCAGCATCTGATGCCAAAGAATTTTCTGTGAGGCATCTTTTTTCAAATAGCTCAGTAGAGCTAATATTTGGCACTAATGATTCTTGGTTTAGCCTTATGTTACAGTTTTTTAGAACAGTTGTGTCATGTTCAGAATTACATTTCTCAGCTGATGTCAAATTCTGCTGAAGAATAGGGTTTGCACTTTTTGTGTCCTTAACAGGGTCAATATTTTCATCACCTATCCAGGCACTGCCATAATTTTGAATCATGTTTGACACATCAGCCCCCCTTTTTTCTTCCATAGCAAATGGTTCTAGCAAAGGCGTGAAATTTGAGGAGGACCGGCGCAGATTCCGTATTGATCGCCTGCGCTTTTTTCTGCTTGCTTCATCCATTGTTAAGCTTCTGAAAATCAAAAGAAAAAGAGATGAAAGTTTTTTAGCTGTGTAAATAAGATTTGGGCTGCAACAAGAGACTGATAGATACTTTCTCTCTCTATTTTTTTTTATTAAAATTTTACAGATTCCATAGAGGAAATTTTTGTTTGAGGGATTACAATTTCATTTTTCCAATACAGAAGACTACTGATGATGTTGGGGAATTGGTTGTTCTTCACAGTAAAGCAACAGTAACTTATAGTGTTTCAGATGTATGAGACATACATTCAAAGGAGATCACTTATAAATGCAAAGGCCATGGATTTTCTGGTATATCAAAATATAGCTGAAGGCCATATAAAAGCTTTCAAAGCAAATTTTGCTGAATCAGAAACATTTTTATCAAAAGGCACATAATAGGAAGTAAAGGTCACAGTTTGTGATAGTGGTCTGACTAGCTTTTTTTATATAAATAAATTAACTGATGTCACAGGTTTGCCATTTACTAATACACTGGAATCTGTTTAAAGTCAACCTCTCAGGACCGTCAAAATTGGTTGACTTAGCAGGAGGAGGGGGTAGGCAAAGGTGGTAAGAAATACTTGATTGTCTGATTACATTCACTAACAACGGAGAGGTTGCCTATATATATCCCCCCTCCCCCCTTATGTTTCAGTGGCTTTGGCTCTTTTTTATTCCGTGACATGCCATATATGCTTCACCTTTTTGTAAGCTGCCACCCCTTCTCCCTTCCCCCTCTCTATTCATTATTTTCACCTTGTGTATCCATGCATTGCTCTACCCTACTCTTATAATGTAGCCTGCTGTATGCAGTACATTTATCAATATATTATTTGGCAGCCGACAGTGAATCTTGTGATAAAATTTCAACTACATTTATCCAAAAACATGTAGAAAATAGTAGGCTTGCCAAAATTTGCAGTTGGTTAAACTTTAGGATGAGTCTGAAATAAGTTTGTTAGATTAAAGAGAGAAAGATGAAGAACAACGATTAACAATACAAGTAAAAGAGAGTCAAAGAAAGATAAACTTTTTTTTATTTTATTTAAACAAGAGAGAAAGATAAAGAACAAGGATCAACGTTACAAGTAAAAGAGAATCAAAGGAAGAGAAAAAAACATGGATTTTTCCTTGTTTGTTGAAAACTTGAATGCATTTATTCTTTGACCTCGAGTTCATTGAATTTGAGGTGCACTGTAAAGTGATTAATTCAAACCATACCACCACTTTCAATGGTACATTCTACTCCCGTAGCAGATAGAAGGCTGAAGTCTAATGCCATTCAGAAAATAAAGCCTAAATTCCTTCACTGCTCAATTATGAGTAAATGACAATATAAATAAAATGAAAATGAGACTGAGAGAGGGTTTACCTGCAATAAAACCAGTTCAGTTATTAGTAATAGTAGGCCCTGATCCCTCTTTTTTTGTAACTAACAGCTTGAGTGAACTTAAATTATAACTTTTAAATCATACAGAGCCTGCTAGATTGAGTGAATCTGAGGCCCATACTAATCACGCCTAGACCTAACTATACAATTAGACTGGGCCTAGCCTAGGATATCCCTTTTGAAAAAGTTAGATTGGATGGCAAAGTAAACCTAGAGTGAGAATATTAATTAGTAGATCTAGACCTACTCTAACTCTAAAATAATTAAAAATTATACTTAAATTGATGGACTGGGATAATCCGGAGACAAGCCCAATGACTTTTACTAGTTTTAGATATCTGCCTTAATAGCTACCAACAAAATGAAGACTTCATGAGCCAAGTTACAATGTAATTTGTGCTTCTTTCACATGATATCTCCCATTTTATTGGTACTTATCATGGTGTGGCAGCTAATGAAAAAAGATAGAATCTAGAGGTCATACTTCTAAGGCTTGATCCCTGACAATTCCAATGGACTAGATCTAGTACTAGACCTAATCTACAGCCAGCCGGGTCGGTAAGAACACCCAATCGGACCCTATCGGACCAGTAAGAACACCCAATCGGACCCAAGCTAATGGTTTATATGTGATAGAAAGAATCACTTACACCATACATTTGACATGTTTAGTTTGTTCTCGACGTGTAATTAGCAGGTGGAGGTGGAAAGCAGGGATAAAGATAAAAAATAAATTTCATACAGTGAAACATCGCATGACCCTTCCCCTTCCATTATCAATGGGCCTTCCTTTCCTTTACTAATTTTAGCAACAGTCTTTCGTAGCATTTGAAGCGAAAAAACAACAACAAAAACAAAACTGCATTAGCTTTGGACTCCAAGAATAAAGAACAAAAGGAATTTAGAGATATTTATAAACCATTAGCTTGGGTCCGATTGGGTCCGGTTAGGTCCGATTGGGTGTTCTTACCGACCGCAGCCAGCCAATTTTATTTTAAGCTTAGCGTCTAGATTTAGAGTTCTTGTTAATTATCAAGAAACGATTTCCACTCCAAATGCCTAGTACCAGTATTGGCTTCTAGATCTAGATCATTCGTGTGTTGGGAGTTAAGGATACCTACATCTCGTTTTGTATGCAGGTTCAAAATGTATGAGATAGACTTGTGAATACTTTTTATTATCCTAGATCCAAATAAAAGTCATAAAAACTAAAATTCTACTCTAGACCTTCAAAAAAACAACTTTGAAAAAGATGCCCTGCATAAATGGCAACCATTCTGGCCAATCGTGATCAAATGCTCTTGTTTGTTGAAGGTAGATCTTATATTGCAGCGAAAAGACCTATAATAAGAAGTGTGCCTTCATATTTTACATCGTGAAAATATCAAAATGTAAATTTTTTTTTTTTTTTTTTTAACCTTCTCGCCGTGCATCGTGCAGTAGTCACAACTTTTTTTCCTGGCGTTGAGCCTCGAAGACTTCAGTGCGTTTTTGAAACAACAAGCCTACTAATAAAGTCAGCGAATATGTTTATTTTTTCAAAAACAGTAACTATCAAAGATTCACGCTAAGACACAATTAGCTTGATTAGGACACGTTTTGGAGTTCAAATCTCCATTTGTATTGGCTTGTTGCACAACACTATTTTTAGGTTTTTTTCCGAACTTGAATAGTGACGCTAGCCACTACTAACTGTTGCCCGGTCAAGGCTACTGAGGTGTTTCTATTAGATCTATATAAAAACAATTCAGACTAAATTGAAAATTAACAGCTATACAAATTAGATTTATTATTGCACAGATTGATTCGTCCTTTATGATTGCTTATTGACTCTAAAGTTTTTCCATAATGTATGATCAGATTTTAAAGTTTTGAGGTTAGATGTATGGTTGCTTGCTAGGCCGACTAGTTCCATTTTCGATAATACAGTTCAAACGGTTCAAATTAAGCAATGAAAAACTCACCCTACGCTCTACTTCATGTTTCTAAATCTACCCTAGGGTATCTCAGGTTGAAATGCAATAGACTCCGATTTTTT
>BLXT01004186.1:1205358-1228848 GCA_019648995.1 Plakobranchus ocellatus | reverse complement strand
TTGGCCTGGCCACCTTCCAAAGCAAAATTAATTTATCAGATAAGTTATAACACAGACTATTCATTGTGGTTGAGTCACTGCAGGAGTGATGTGGTTTAGGATAAAGGGTGGGGGGTGCACCGGAGAGGAGGAAAGGTATGACATTAGGCTGGGCCTAGGCCTACGCTCTCTGGCCTAGACTTAACACTGCAATATGCGTGGATGGCAGTGGCAGGCATCCCCCGCTAGGTACCACTCATGTGCATGAGTGTGTGTGCATAGCTGACGACGAGGGAGAAGACCGTGTTAGCGATGTTATATTTAATAATTAATAATTGAAGCGCGCGCCCTTCCCCCTCTTTTTTCTTTTTTTTTTTTTCACTCTATGGCTCGTTTTTCTCACAATTTGACATTCTTTTAATTCGACATGTGTGGCCTGGTCCCTTTGATGTCGAATTATCAGGTGTGCACTGTATAGAAAACTCTACCATATTTCTTTTTTTTTGTTTTGTTTTTATGTGTGTGTTGGGGAAGGAAGGTTGTCTCTTGCCAGCCTGTTTCTTTATGGGTATTTGTATATGTATGTCTTCTCCTTTGCCTTTTTCCTTCTTTTCTTCAGCCATCTCTCTCTCTTCTACTTTTCCCTCCCCTTCACTTTTCTGAAATGTGTAAGCCTTCATTTTTTTCTTCAAATTATTTTAAGAAATTTACTGAACAGTGTAGCTCACTAATTCTGATATTTTCATACCGTAAAGTAAACTGTGTTTTTATGCTATTCTTATTTTTAGTTGGAAACAAAGATGATGACCCAGAAAGAAAAGTGGTATTGACACAAGATGCCGAGAGATTTGCTGAAAGAATGCAGATTCAACTATTTGAAACAAGTGCCAAAGAGAACAAAAATGTTGAAGAGGTTCGTAATGTCACTATCTTTTCATGACAACATTTACTGCCAAGTTTGCTGATTTTGATTTTTTTTTCCTTAGTTTCCATTTTATCATTTGCATTCATTTAAAAGGGTGCCAGGCCATGGGAAAAGGAATCACATGTTATGTGCATGCAATCATGGTATCTATGATAATGAAGGAAAGAAAAGCAAATCACTCAAGCTGCCTGTAGTGAACAAAGATACCATTGTTAGTTTTCATAAACTCACCACTTGGGTGAGGTTTTAAGCTTGAAATTGTAACATCAGAATGGAAAATAAGAAGAGAAAATATTGTAGTGGCACCAAGATATGATATATTTTGCAGCAGAACAAAAAGGTTTAGAAAAAAGTGGTTTTTTTTAGTTTTGTTTAGTTTGGTTTTTAGATTGTAATCTGTGATTTTTTTCCCCTAGAGTCATTTTGAGACTTAGGGAGTGTGGTAAACAAAATTTATTTCACCCAGTACATGTACTTTCTTCCTTCATCATTAATACTATTTCAATTACTTTTTTAGTTTGAATTCTCTGAAGTTTTAAGTCAACAAACATTTAGACAGTGGGTGAATTCTCTGAAGTTTAAAATCAACAAACGTTTAGACAGTAGATGGTGAGCATCAGAAGTTAGCAATTCAATCAGTTGTCAGGACAAACAAATTTTTTTCTGTCTCTTTGTGTCCATCCAGTACCAATTGGGTAGTTAGATCTCAGAACGCTCGGCAAAAGCAAAAAGGCAATGCCACCTAAAAAAACCTCAGGATTTTACTCCTGGTTCCCTTGCATTCCTTTAACTTTGAAAACACTTTTTTTTTTATTAAAACGTCGTTTTCTAACGTATGTATATATGTGTGCACTGGCAGATGTTTAGGGCCATCACAAAGCAGGTACTGGACACGAAAAAGCAGCAGCAGCGTGATGCACAGAAAGCCAGCGAAAGTACGATACAGCTTGGCAAAGGCGGAGGCCGTGGCAAGAAAAAGAAGTGCTGCTAGTGCAACCCTTTGGGTTTTCATTAGCAGTCCATCTCATAGAACCTTTAAGAAGTAATGAGCATTTTCAAGGCTATCGTTTGGCTGTGTACTAATTCTCTATGCTTGCTCTCAATTTATGCTAACCTTTTTTTTTCCCCTTTGAAACACTGTATAGCTTCAAGAATGTTTACTAACCCAAAATTAGCATTTTGCAAATAACAATTTATAGGTTTTATGATGTGACTTTGTCATGAACTGTATTCATTTTTTTTTTTTTCTTTCTTTTCTTTTTTTTTTTTTAAATTTTTTTTTGACCACTTGATCAAACATACGTTCCATTGCAGTGATTTAAAAAAAAGCGCCAACACTTTGTTCTGGTTTCCCATTCAAGATTCAGAATTATAAATGTATTAAAAATAACACTATTCACCTTACAATTGTGACTGTAAGTAAAATTGAAATGTTAAAGCCACGAATCTGCTAGGACATTCTTGGCAATTCAGGCAAAGCTCTTTGAATGTTGTTGAAACTGACTCTATAAGTCACCCAATTGATAGTCTACTACAGATTTGTGGGCTGCATTCCTTACAGCAGTAAAATAAAAATAACTGTTTTATTCTCATAGATGTCATTTGTGAGGCAACCAGAGTAGATCAGTCACAAGAACCTGTAGATATTTTTGCACTAAAACTTTGAAAAAATTTTTTTGATGCAGAAGGCTTGTGTAAATACTATCTTCAACTTAAATAATAAAAGTTTTCTTCCCTCGGTAAAAGATTAAATTTTGAGCCATGCATCATGTTCATAGTTCACTTTATCCAGGTTTTCTAGTTTAATGTGATTTACCAGGTTGCCTTAAAATTTTAGTTAAGCTTTTTAATCTTTTGGAATCCGTAAATCACAAGCCATTATTATTTTTTAACTGCAATAAAAAGAACAAACAATTCCTTTGATGAGCTTGAATCATGGTATTCATAGCATGTCTGAAGTAACAAACTATTGCATAATGTATTTTGTGCTGTGTGATTTCTCTTTGCTGCCTTGCAATATTTTATCAACATGATCAACTTTATTGCTATCATGATGATAACACTTACACCCTTCAACAATCATGCTATTCCAGAAAACATTGATTAGCAGCTTAGCTAGAGTCTGCTTTGCACAGTAGTTGAATTGATATTTTGCCACAAAAGAAAAATTTGCATACCATACGTTGATCATTATCATATATAGAACCTATAATCAAGAGCATTGAAAATGAATTTATAAGATGTTTGTACAAAAAATTTTTTATCTAAATTTCACATTTTCTTAAGATGTAAGCATTCAAATGAGAAGTATTGGTTGACCACTGTGGGCAGTCGATTTAATTCGCATTTCTTTGAGATTCACGTTCTGTTTGGATAATCAATAAATCACTCTTTGAACAGAGCAGATAGAAGTGAATGTTGGAGGAGCAGGAATAGAGTAATACAAGTAGTATGGTAATAGTGTACAAATAACAGTGACAGTGGTAAAACTGATAACTGATAGTAAGAAGGATTGATAGATCAGGATAAGGATTAAGTGGGCGCCATTGAATTTGCAATATTTGTGAATGAGAACTTTTAAATAACTTGAAATGTAGAAAAGATTCAATCGATTTATCAAATTCACAGTTGATGGCCTCCACTGAAAACAACTAAATTAGTCATGTTTGAAAATTGGAACCTATGAACCATATCCATCAGAATGATAATTGTGGAGATTTAATTGATTGGTCAGTTTTTTTTTTGTGAAAGAAAAGGAATGAAGCAGAGCTAAAAGGGAAAACGAAGAACAGAGATAATTGTGGCTCATATTGTTCTTAAAATCTGAGGGCTTTTTGTTGTGTGCCATTTTCTATTTTATTATAATGTTTTTTTAACTCTCCTCATTATCAGCTAACAAGTATGCTTATTATCTTGGTGCACACTCATATGCTTCTTTTGTGACAGTTGTCTCATTCCATTCCTTCAAACTGATAATTGTATTACTCATTACTCTTTGTTTTAGCTTTTCTTGATGAGGCTGTCCTTTTCTTTTTTTCAAATACATATATTAACATACATAGATATAAATATATAAGCCTGTATTGCTCTTTTGACTTCTTTTTCTTGCTGAAATGTAACATATTGACGGCAGGATATCAAGCCCCTGAAGTCCGAAATCGCAAAGAGTCAGTTCAGAGGGTTGATACGCCTGCCTTGGAGATATAAGTTCAGCTCTTGCCCCTCTAATTTTGGTGTAATCACTATTGCATATGTAATTTGAAATTGCTGTGCACAGCTTTGTCATCTTACTTGTTCGCATTAAAACAGGGTGGAAATAACTTCTTTTTTTTTAGACATGTTGCTGAAAAATCTTTTATCCTCAAGACATTTTAAATTCTGTCCAATATGTGCCAGAAGAGCAGAAAACAGTTTACCCTGTGTGGTGTTTTTTTTTATCCTTTTTTGTGCTTATTTTTTATGAAATTATCATAACATAACACCCAAAATAGGCTAAGAAAGCAGAGAACAAGAGAGAGAGTAGAGAGTAAAAATGCTAATCCCAAACTGTAATAGAAACCCTATGATGACAAGCTAAGACTGCAAAATATCTTGAAAAATTTGAGGCCTTAGCTTGTCATCATAGGGTTTCAATCCACATTCTTTTTTAAATGAGTGCACAAATTGCGTTCGAAAGATTTTGGATGAATCCATTTAACAAACAATTTTAAAAGATAAAATCAACACAATTTGTAGCTTGTTGCAAACATATATTTTATTCAATTTCTCAAGAAGTTGTGTTCTTTTTTCCAAGTTAACTGCAAAAAAGGCTAACATAATGTTGAAATGTGTAGTAATTTCATTTTCTTACTATCTTATATATGTATTAACATTAGTTTTCCTTAAATTTTTTCCATTATAAAGCCATGATGCTCCAATTTTTTTTTGTTTGGTTACATGAATTTTCTTTTTCTTTGATATTTTTTAGAAATCAAGTATTAGCTGTAATATATATCTTCTATTTGCATCAACAACTAATTGTGATTCTTAATTGAAGAGAGTAATGTTGTCTGCATCACACTCGGTGTGCAGACATAAACGCAAATTATTATCTGTCAAGGACTGAAGCTTTCTATGAGAGAACTGAAAATAAATATTTAAAGAGAATTGACTCACAAAGGTATGAAACTATGAATATAAATTTTATAAAAGCATATCGAGTGAAATTGTTTTCAAGTTGCTGAGGTAGCCATGCAATTTTATTTCATTTACATTCAGGCAAAGATGTAGACATACTCTATTCTCTGAGATTAATCTATGCATGAAATCTGAGAGACTGTTGCTCCCGTTGTTTTCATTTAAGGGCTTTTATCACAGATCAGAAGGCAACAAGAGGGCAATAGTAACATGAGGCAAATTGGGTGAATGAGTCTCAAGTCTCATTCATTGATTCATGAGCATGATGTTAAACCACACAATGTGCACTTTTATACAGTGAAATACTCTCATTTCTATTCCTACTCTGTTGACAGATATGCAAGTTTTGAGACTCTACTTTTAATTGTTTGAGTCATAAATATTGTTTGCATCGCAAATATTGCTCTATTCAAAATTAAAGGCAGACACTTGGTTTTTTTTGCCGAACTTTATTCTTAGTCAACACCCTTTTAAAGCAATCAGTCGTAGGAAATCTCAATTTTCAGGCAGTAAAGAGGTGTAAGTGCTCGGGTTCATCCCAGAGGCTAAATAAGTATAATACCATTGCAATTTTACTGTTGAAATCTAAAGAGCTATAAGGTTCAAGTTTCCATCCCATCAGTCCAAAGGTCCTTGGGCTGAAAGCTAAAAATTCTCCTTGTGTGCTAAGGACAAGTAATTAGGTTTTTTACAATACATGTATTCACATATGTTCTGCCACCAGTGCTTGTCCCATATATAGGACTTCTTCATCATTCTTTAAAAAAAGTATGTGTAGCAGTCCCGCAAAATGAGTTGAGATTTGTAGGTCTACATCACTGAAATCAAATAAAAATTTCAAACTTTAATTACAAATATAACCAAAGAGCAAACTTAATTTGAATGAACATTAACTCATCCAAAATGAGTTGAGATTTGTAGGTCTACATCACTGAAATCAAATAAAAATTTCAAACTTTAATTACATGTATAACCAAAGAGCAAACTTGATTTGAATGAACATTAACTCGTTGTCACTCTTTCTATGTTTACCTTTTTTTCCCAGATGTTCACAGCGATAACTCGGCTTGTCCTGGAGTCTAAGAAGAAGGTGCAAGACGAGGCCCGCAACGCGCCAGCTTCAACCATACGCGTGGGAAACAAGAAATCAGGTGGCAAGTCGAGCAAATGTTGCTAGCCGACACCTCTCGCTTATTTATATACACTTGATTGCTTGACTGCCTGATTGTACCTGCTAGGTCAATTACTCCTTTGTATATTTCTGTGTCTAGTTACTAGTCTGAAGGAGTTGGATGTCGGAAATTTTGAAATGCTTGTTTATTCATGTTGAAAAAAAGAATCCTTATTTCATGCCAGCTTTTCACATGTGAAAAAATTGTTTAGAATGAACTGGATTTTTGGGTGCATTTAATTTTTTTTTTCAGATATCCATATAAAGAGATTGACAATGTGCTTGAACTGCTCTTTCCCTGTCCCTTCCCCCTTCCTCCTACCCCCCCTCCCCCCCCCTTTTTTTTTTCAAAATTTAAATTTCCAACATTCAACTCATCAAGGCTAATCTGATGACAATTTAGTCTATCATAAACTCCTTCAAGGAATACCATACCATTCTTTTAAAGACCGATATTACCAAGGATTCTTGCAACTATCAGATATTCCAAGAAAATTTCTTGTCTATGAAATTGAAATTTTTATGTTTTTGAATTGTAACTTGGCAGTGACTTAATGTTTTACAGATTTATATTGCTTTATGAGGATAGAAAGCTTACGCTGTTTTGAGAGATGCTGTAAAATTTACTGTTACTAGTGTTACACTGTAAGCAATGTTTTTGATAGATCATACTTGGCTTTTAATCTATGACTGAATGTTAGACGCAGTTTCATGTTTGTTTTACCTTAATAAAGCTCAAGTTATTGGGGTTTTTTCCTATTTATGACAACCACTCAGGAAGGCTGTTTTAGGGAAACAAAGTCTTGGATGATTTTATTGTGATTGTAATACGCAGCATTAGTTTACATATTGGAGATTTTTTTTTTAATCTTTTACAAGATTAGGTTATTCCAGACTCTAGGAGTCACACGAAGAACTGTAGGAAGACAGATGGGGTGGTAGAGAGACCCTTGAAGAGGCTGTAGAGGAAGGCCAAAACATTGTTTGAATATATGAAATGTTCGGGCTTTGTTGGGTTATCAGTCACTGAGGGAGACTTGTAGAGGCAGGCTGCTATAGATGCTATATCTTGTCATGGACATCCAGATTGTAAGCAAAGGCAAAAGTTAAAGTCATTTGTTAACTTATCTTATGAGAAAAATTGGCTTAGTTATTATGACACATGACTCTTTTGCAACTTTATTATTGAAGTTAATCTTGTGTAAATTTAAAATGAAAGTCACAGTTTATCGAGCTATCGAAAACTTTAATGTCTTTTACACCTTTCCAGTAGAATAAGACCCCCCTTATTTTTTTTTATTTTTTTTTTTTTTATATTACTGAACATTCTAGATCCGTTTGCTTTTGCTTCTTGTAATGGACTGGTTGAATTTACCAAACTTTTCTCAGTCAAGTAGAGCAGACTGAGGGCCTCATAATACTTTAATTATTGGACAGATTCATATATGTATAGGTCTACCACATCTTATGTGCCAAAGGAGGTACCATTTGTTCTCATATAAATGAATGCGAATAGTCTTTGATGGTTTATATGTGCTGGTTTTCAATCCCCCATCATTCTGCAGATATGATATGATTTGTTGTTTTACTTGTCTATGCTTATTATGGAAAGGTTTAATGCTTTCCATATATGCAGTTGTGTACAGCAACCTCAAACATCTCTTATCTATGGAATTGTAAACTTAGTTTGCATAGTTCAAGTGTATTTGATTCACTTAACAGTCAACCCTTTGAAGTGGGCCCCTTTTTATTTTTGTAAAGTTTAAAGTGAGCTCTTAATTATTCTGATCCCAAGGTATTGATTTTATCAATACTCCATCATAACTCTTGAAACATTAAAGCTTTTTGTAATCATCTGTATAAACTTTTTTTTCCTAATTTTAAATATGCAGAATTTTCTTTCATTTTATTTTTAAAACAACTGTGGACTCAGCTAACTATGTGCATGGCATAACAGAAAGTATTAGACAACATTATTATCTATTATTCGTGGTTGAGTTGGGTTTTTTTCCCATTTATAATTAGAGTACTAATCCGTTTTTCTGCTCTCCTAGATGGAGGTAAAAAGCCACTCCTTTCATAAGAGATACTTTAACACCACTTGTTTTGATATGGTTATGGCATATTGTGGGATGTCCTTTGGCTCTATCTCTGTCCGCCTCTTGTCTATGGTGCCATTTTCACAAGTCTGCATTTACAATATTCCTACTTTATAATAGTATGCCTTCAACTCAAGACTGCTAGGTCAATTGTTGCTGCTATCCTGCTGAGGGGTTTACAATATATTGTGAAATTAGAGGTTCAGTGTTACAGTATTGTGACTATAAATTCAAAATTTCTGTATCACAAATCTGTGTGCTGTTGCATGTGGAATACACAGGCTCTCCAGAAAATCTGATTTCCATATGTTTCAGTTGTCCCAAATGTTTGGATGAAGGAATTCCAAAAATAAGGAATCGGTGAAAAAGCCTGGAGGTTGGAAGTGAGACCCTTCCCCTCCCTTTAGATTAGGTGTGAATTCTTCAGTTCTAATTGAAGATATTAATAGTTCTTGCAATTTTCATCATTGCTAAGTTCATAAAAGGCCAGAACCAGAATACGATCGTTCACTGATCTTTCAATAGGGAAGTAACAGATACTAGAACTGGGATTTTTTCTTGACAAATTTCTTTCTCACTTTGTAGCACATGGTCTCAGGACTGGCCAAGGGTAGACTAAGACTTCTAGGAGTGATCTGCAGAGTTAATGTGAGTCGCTGATCTAAAATCTGCTTCTCTCTTCACTTATAAATATACCACTTCTGCTGCTGATGTTATCTAGTTTTAAGCTGGATAAGTGAAGCTCTTCACGTCTCCATTGTTTTCCTTGTTTATATCCTTGTATACAAACCATTGTCTGGTCTTGTTCAGAATTAAGAAGACTTGAGAGACTGAATTTTTATGACAAGCATGATATACTCTTTCTGCTGCCGCCAGTGATCAACATTTCCTAAAACAGAAGATTCTGCCAGAAGACACTCTTTGACATGCTTGATAGGCAAGCATAGTTACCATTTGTTCTGAGTTTGGTCAAAGTGCTGACCAACAAGAGTGAATGTTAATGCCAAGACTATCAGAAGCGCTAATGACAGCCATTTCCTCTATTGCAGTTACATATCTGTGCCTGTTGTCATGTTAGGCTCACAAACTATAGCTGAAATCTGTGGGATTATCCAGCATAAGGTAAAACCCTGCCACTGACAGTGAGTCTCAGCCCTCAGCTCATCATCCCAGCATTAAAAGTTTTTATTACGTCGTTCTCAGTTTATAAAAAAGTTATTGTAAATGGTTAAACTTACAGGAGAAATCATGAAAGTCACATATGTGTACAAAATATCTAATTGTTTTTTCTCCTTTGAAGCCTCCTTCCTCCCATCCAAAAAATATTGGAATGAAAAAGGTCAGGAATTTTTTTTTTCATTACATCATAGAAAAGGTCTGTTTTTTGGTAAGACTAAAACAAGCTATTAAAGCTTCATAGATTTAAGAGATAGATTTTGGTTTTGCTTTCTTCAAATTTGTCTCTCAAGTTATAATAATCTTATCCACAAGTATAAATAGAAGGTTCTTTGCATAAGATTTTAAGACCAATACATGTGAAGGGCATGGTTGGTTTTATGGAAGAGAGAGCATGTGTAAGTTTGTCTTAAGGGTGGGCAAGGTTTTTAATCCAAACATAGAAATGATGTTGTTGTAAAAATCCTTTTAACAATAAAAGAAAAAAGTTAAGTGTTTTGTTATGTAATGCAAATGGCAAGCAGCCACCAAGTTGATTTTAGGTGTAGAAGACTTGTTTTGTGTGCAGCAACTGAATGTGGATTGCATGAATCTATTTATGTGAATTTTGAAATATACAAATTGTGAGATATCACTTGTTAATTTTTGTCACCTCAAAGTGAGATACTTAGGGCTGTACATTTACATAAAGTTTTAATAGTACGCAAGGAGAGAGGGGTGGGTTGATAATCGGTGATTCTCTCAACTTTTTTCTGCGGCTGTTAATTTTTTAGAAGCAACGTGTCTCATTTTGTGGTTACATAAATGCAAATCATCCGTTCATCCATTTTCATTAATGTCTTCCTTTTGTGGTGTTTATCATTTCACATTTTTCTCATAGGTTACAGGTGTTTCATTTATACCTAGAGAGAGAGAAAGAAATTTTTGGTATTTACAAGGATTGACAATGAAGTTTTTAGGTGTGTTTACTGTCAAAGCTTTGTTTATTTCAGTCGCCCCTTGGCTGTTTCTGTCACCACCAAAAATGGCTCTGGTAGCCATATTTTCTTCATAACTTCTGAAACAGTTTGCTGTCTACGTTTTTTTTTTCTTTAAAACTAATTATTGACTGTCCAAAATCACACATGATTTTTAGTTAACCCATGCATTAATTTCTTGGTTCAAAATTAAATTGAGGTTTTATAAATGGTGTTGGTGCTAATTGTGCCACATTTAGACAAATGTGGAGAAAAAGGTTCAAAGTCTGTTCCAAGTTTTTGAAACAGCGAAAAAAGACTGTTTTATAAGGAGACTAAGCTCACGCTGAATGAAGTTTTGGTAAAGCCTTGGGAGGTAGAGTTTCCCCAAGATAGTCCAGTGGCAGTTTCATATAAAGAGTTTTGGTTTACTCTTTTTTTTCCCAAAATTGTTAAATCAAATTGTATGGGCATTTTTTTTTATTCATTGGAATATGATGGTGAAAAATTTTTGTTCTTATACCAAAGTACCAGCTAGGGTCACAACTTTATGATCAGGAAATAATGTGAAATGGTCCCAAACCATTCCGTGTTCTTAAAATACACTTGTTACAAGTTGGCATATTGAAATAAGTACTTTTTTTCAGTCAGTTTTTTTTTTTGTTGTATAGAGGTAGCTCAAGTATTGAAGAGCAAATTACTTGAGAACAAAAATGTCAACAAAAAAAACCAGAAATAATATAAAATTTATATGTTCCTTTTTTTTTTGTTGTTGTTGTTCCTAAATGTTTATCACAGATATCAGATTCAGTAGCCCTGGCCTGGAAAGGATGTAATTGTTGTATAATGATTTTGCCATGTTATGCCGTTGCTTCATGCATGATACAGAGATTGGTCATGCAACTCAACTGCACAGTTTCTGTAATATCCTATAAATGCTCAATAAAAAAAAAAAACATAAGCAGAGACTAATCTGTTGGCACAAACTTAACACATGTATTGGGGAAAAAAGTTTCTATGGAGACATATTTGTATATTGGCACAGCTAAAACAATTCTTGAACTACCACTCAGGGGTAAAATTCTCTTCTAACTTCATGGGTAAGGTGTCAAGTTCAATATCACTAAATAACTACTAAATATGATCTAGGAAGATATATCAAATCAAGTATCTTTGTATTTCTCTTTGCTACAAGTAGTTCTTGTGTAGCCATGTTACGCATTTGTTTTTTCGCTCTCTGTCAGTCTACAGTGGTTATTTATGATATTTAAATTATGTTGCTTGATTTCTGTATGAGTGTCTGTGAAATATTTTTGTTCCATCTCTTTAATATTATGTGGAAGCTTGAAGAGGAGGCTTTTCTTTGGAATGAATGAAGGTATTTTGATGTACATTTGTTTTCAGCATGAAAGGATAAAAGTTAATCGTCATCAGTAAAAATTGTTGCAGTTCTTGTGAACTATTCGTGTAACGATACTTTTTCTATTGATGCTGCTAACTTGTTACATTGGCTGGTCCGAGTGGATCTCTTTGACAATTCCTCAACATAAGCAATATAAATATAAGTAATGATTATTTTACAATATTACTTGATATATAAACCTTTCACACGTTTTTTTTTTTACCTGTCAAACTCAAACCCATTTTTCCCTGCCTCTGTTCACTATCAGAAAGTGCGAGTGAAGCATATAATTCCTTTGTCCCACTTTTTATTTACATTACATTTGTTCTGCAAAGATATAATTTTAAATTGTGTTCCTTAAAGTTTGTGAATTGTTACATGTTGTTATATGATAGCATTGAAAATCCTTTTATAGATGTATTATATAAGTATAAAATATATATATATATATATTTACTTTTTTTTTTTCCACTATTCAAAGCATTTGTTGATGCTAAGGCTGTTGAAATTTACATTTTCAGAGCTGGCATAATAAAATTATTTTGGACATGTTATAAATATAGAAATGCTATACCTTTTTTTTTTTTTTTGCTGATAAAATTGAAATACACATCATTATTCAAAGCTCTTGTTTCAAAGGTAACCACAAGTCATCATAAACATGTATCAATCATGCACTTAGAGCAAACTTTCTGTCAAGTTTTCTTCCCTTTAATTTTGAGTGAAATTTGATTTTATCTTTTTTGCCTCCACACACAAAAACAGAGGAAGGTGTTATTACAACACTTATTAGTAACTAACCTATGAGTTATTTACTCTCCTTTGTTTTCTGTATTTTTATTTCCCTCTGCTTTTTTTTTTTTTAATTTTTTTCTGGGAAATTGGTGGCATGGTGGCTAGTGAACTTGCCTTGAATTCTGCAGGGATCTGCCTGTAACATGTTTGAGTTTGATTGAGGCTGTCGCCAGTAATGCTAGCCTGATGAAGGCCACAGGTTAATGTTCATTCTGTGGTGACATGCTATATAATACATTAAACACTTTTACTGCTTTGTTTTTTATGTAGGCTCTACTTTTTGGAACTAGATATAGTTATAATAATTAATACTGTCAATTTGTCATCTTAAATGCATCCCATCATTACAAAGTCCTAAAGAACTTATCATTAAAAGGAGATGTTTTGGGGTTTTTTTTTTAATATATAGTATATCTATAGTATCAAAATATTACTGAGAAAAGCAGATTCTGAGATACATCCTGTGCTTGTCATTGTTAGGTTAGTTACCATGAAGAGGAAATTTTGAAAATGTCATAAATTTTGTCTGTCAGAATGTTATCAAGGTAAAAAAATACATATTCAACTTTATTAGGGATTCTTATAACATTTTTTTATTCATATAGACTTGCTGATTGGTATGGCTAGTGTGAAAGGCTGTCTGGGCTTGCTTTTTTTTTTCTTTTTTTTTTTTTGGCAAAAATAATTTATTGAAATAGAAATAGATTAGAATGCACTTGTGTGAAATTTCTATGATTTTATAACATTATTTCAAAAGGCATTGCATGAAATGTTTAATTTATGTACAATAAAACAGTACTAAAGCTGGATATATCTATATTACAAGTTGTCTTTTCTTTCTGGGTATCAAAGTTACGTTTGAATAATTTGGAAAATTTTCAGAATTTTATACAATAATAACTAGTATTAGAGGGTTAATCAGAATCATATGAAAGTGCTTGTAAGAGGCATTCTTTTGTAAGCATGTCATTGTGTGTGAGCAACTACAAGAGAGCACAAGGAAGATGTTTGATACATGATCTGGATATCATTTATGCCAAAGATTGGCATAAAAATAGGTAGCTCTTGTTCCATGATTTGCCAAATTCCATCAAGATGGGCATAACAGAAGTCAAATTTGCTTCCTGTTTATTGTATATCACATTCCATTTCCATCCAATAAATATGAAAGCTCTGTAATAGAATTTCAATATTTTTAAAAATTGTATGTCTGCTACAAATGTGTTGCCAAGTTTTTTTTTTTCCTTCTGCAAAGATTTTTTTTTTTCAATTAACTTCTGAATGCTAATGTTGTTATTTTGACCATCGAGAGAGATAAAGATAGATACGTAATGAAGTGAGTCCCTTATTTTTTAACTCTTACTAATTTTATTAAATAGTAAACTTTTTTTTTTAAACTTCAAGAAGCTTTTGTTATACTATAAACTTTATCTTGTCTTGTTTACATATCAAGGCATTTTTAAATTTTAGAATTTTTTTTTTTAACATCACTCAAAATGAAAAACCTGCAATTCACGGCTCATTTAAAGCGAGATAAATACATGAAATCTGTGTAATATAAAACTAAAAGAAAACATTGTTTGAGTTTATGATAAGCTGGTTTTCTGCCACAATCCTGCTAGCGAAGTCCAGAAAACATGTGTGCACCCGTGCAAAAAAAAAGCTTAATCTACAAAAATTAAAAATCAGGTCAACCCTTATGAGTTTTTTTTTCTTCTTTCATCCATTTTGGAATGAAGTCTCTGACATATGGCTATCGTGTGTGGTGGATATTAAAAAAAAAAAAAAATTGAAACTTTGGAAGCTTCAGTCTCACCAAAATGTTCTGTGACTTAAGCCTGTTTTCCTGTAGGCCAACATTGCAGCTGGAGCACTGGTGGCGTGTTCACATGTAAAATCTGAGTAAATATAATCAAACAACAAAGTGAGATAAACAGAGGAACATGTATAAGTATACAGGCAACATTCAACATTATTTGCTTGTTTTTTAATGGGTTCTACATTGAAAATTATTTTTTTTAAATTTAAGACTCTTAAACAATAAATTAGTAAAGGACCTCGACTTGAACATGCTCATGAAGTTGAAGAATTTGAATAACAAAATTGAGTTTAAAGTTTAAACAAAACAAAACATGACAATACATGACTGCCACCTCAAACCGAACTGGAACAACATGGGGAACACAGATTATGCTTTTTCTCAGAAAACTTGATTATGGCAATTTCAGCACTTAACCATACAAAAAAATCAGGGCAGAATTATAACTCACAACAATCATTCAATGTAAAGAAAACACACATTAAGGATTTTCAAGTTTTGCTCAGAAGTTTTTTCATCCTTGGTAAGGATTTTCAAGTAGACACCTATGACTTGTCACATATTATTATGTTGCAATTATATACATGTACAAAACATTCATAACATTCAACAACAGGCATATCTGATGGTTTGGGTTTTTTTTTACATCTAGAAAAGCTAGATTTGTAATAGTAATGTGATAGAATCCTGATAAGCCAACAACTTTAAGCATGTTTGACTTTATCCATTTTCAATGATTAACACGTAAGGATGATGAAGATCTAGTGATTGATAATTTCAAAGAGCCTAGTCCTACTAGTTAAAAAGGCATGCAAGGAAATGATGAGCTAAAATAAAGACGAAACGGTGAGAAAAGAAGAGTGCTTGAGTGTTTACAGCAACAGTGTGTGCCCACATCATCTGATAGGTCAAGCAAGTAAGATAGACCCGTGCAAAGTGCCCCAAACTTGATAATGACACCACCCATGCTGCATAACTTCCATAAGTCATCGTTAGGTTTAGGCATGGCCCTTGCAAGAAGAAGCACTAGGCAGGGGATGCATACAGTGACTGGAGCCTCCAAGAAATTATTCTCTGCATCCTCCCCATAGATAGGCCTACATTCCGCTTTTTTTTGTCTCCAACTTTCCCTCCTTTTTGGTTTTGCTATTTCTTCCAACCATATGATAGGTTAGAGTATTTTTAGAACTTAAAGCACAAAGGCTGGGCTGTAACAATTAACATGGATGTAAAGAGAGTTTAGGCTAGGTGATGGGAAGGGTTTGGCGAGAGCACTAGTAGTAGTAAGATGATATAACAATGTTTGCTCATCTACCAATACAGAAAAAACCCTGCAATTCAGCAGCTGCTGCAAGTCTAGACCTAATGTCTTGAAATAAAAACAAACAAACAACCATAGTTCAATATCACATTATCTACCCTCCACAAGGTTGTGGTTCATTCATTTAACCCTATCCATAGTGTGTGGGGTTATTTTGTTACCCCAAGGCTTGTTTATCATTTTCTAGAAATACTTCAAATGGGAATTTTTCTTTCACCTTTTCAGTATTCCTCAAAAATTCAATTTGACATATGATTACATAATAATGATTGACAATCAATATTGAACTAATCTGAGGTCATTTCTGAAACCATCCATTATTTTTCACTATGTAAAGTATGGTGTGATTTTGTTACCCCCGACGTACGGATAGGTATATAGCGATTTTTTTACTACATAAGGTTGGGGGCACGCAGTTACCCCACACGTACAGATAAGACTATATTGATATTAAAATGTGGGGGGCACTCAGTTACCCCCCGAAGTACAGATACGACAATAATACACCTCATACGGATAGGGTTAAGGTAAAGAGCTTTGTCTTTTTTTTTTTTTGCATTGTAATAAGTTACAATAACAGAAGTGACTAGTCTCTTTTTACTGCTATTTTAAGAGAAAAGCATTTCCTAAACAACAGCCATCCAAGGATCCAAATAATAGGTTGCTGCTGTAATTTGAAAGTTGCAACTAACAGACTCAATACAGCTAACATATGTATGAGTTGTCAATAGCATTTCATTTACGTTTTTATATTTACATTTTTATTTTTGTTTCATTTAGGTTTTTTTACTTTGATCTGAGGAATACGAACATAACAGTTATCTGCTGTATATAAAAATGTCTTGAGACGAGTCTAAATGAGTTAAAGCTGCAATTTTGGACATTTTAAGTATTTGATACACCCAGAAACTGCACATAATAAACTGACAATGGGATACAGTAATCATGTAATGTATCAAGATATTGAGAAGAAGATAAAATAAAGTTGATTTTTTTTATTTCAGTTTTACATGTGAGATCTGATTCATTAGGTTGGTAGCATCTTTGTATATAGCCTGTCCACAACAAGGTGATCTCAGGTTTTCAGGTTCTCTGTCAAGCCAGGATGCCAGTGGCAGAACTTGAACCCACGACAGAATGGTCCCTGCAGACCTTAGGGCTGGTTCACTATCCACTTTCACCAGTGCCCTCAATTCACTAGGATTGATCTCAAGATATACGATTATGTTATATAGAAATTGGAAACTATTACCTTTCAGTCTTACACTTATTTGTTGCATGCTTCTTGCTAAAGCTTAAAAATTTAAGTTGATAAGCGAACCCTAAGAGAAAACAAATTTCAAGTCAATTTTATTTCTTCGACATAAGTTATCTGAAAATTTTAGCCTACATATCACAGTCATAAAACAGGTACTAAGTCAATTGCACAACATTGGTATAATTCTCTATAAACATTAAAGAGTTTTAGAGACAATCCTTCAGAATATGTCAAAATATATACACAGTAACTGAGCAAGAAATATTGAAATGCATATTTCCACAAAATGAGAAATAAAACAATTTTGCCAGATTTAGGTTGCATGTGGATAATGAGCTGCACCTAAAAGATATGCTATGTGTATACCCGTAATTTTGATAAATTTGATAACAACAAGGAATACCTAACATGTGATTACATAATTAATCTCCATACAGATGCATCAGTGAGTCCGTTATTTTCCAATTGACTGGTTTTATTCAAACTGTATCGAGCGACAGGTTTCAGCTTGCTCATCAGGGGATGCTCCATAAAAAGGAGTCTTCCAGGGTCTCCAATCAATACCATTGTTTCACGTCCAATGCCTGCAAGCCAGTCATCTATAAGCTGAGTGAAGTCTGGGTCGTAGAACATGTCACCCATGAAAATGATGTCAAATCGAGATGGGTCTGGTGATGGGACTGTGGGAAACATGAGATAATTGCTTGTGTCTGGAATGACGCTAGCTCCATTCTTTTCAGAGTTCATGCTGATTGCAACTTCTGCTACTGGAGATTAAGAAGAAGGGGAGATTTATGTATAAATAAAGAACAAATATATAATGTTTATGAAAATCTTATCATCAATATCAAATTGGCTTTTCTTTCATGTAACAAAGCTTTCTAAACAGAGATCAGAGCATAGAGGGAACTAAACTGGTTGCATATGTATTTGACAAAGCAAGAAGAATTTTGAATGAAATTCATACTCGAGAATTTAGAATATTGAAATTTTAACAGCTATCATCAACTAAGAATTCAAAATGTAAATACCACTACCTGAAAGGTGTTGAGATGTTAAGCAATCTTTTGCAGCTGTGAGCCAGAGTAAGGGTCAGACTGTCTCAAGAAAAAATTTTTTTTTTTAATGATCTAGACTTTATTCTAAATCTACAATTTTGGATCAATAAATAACTTAATAACATTATCACTGTCATTCTCAATGTAGCATCATGTTTTAAAGTTTTTGCTTTAAATATTAAAGTAATAAAATACCTGCATCAATGTCATTGGCAACGGCTTTTGATGCACCAACTAAAGATGCAGCTATCGCAGAAGAACCACAACCACTCCCTATGTCCAAAACTGTCTTTCCACGGACAACATGTGGGTTATCAAATATGTATCTGGACAGGATATAAACATGTACATGTAATATATTATTATATTGGTTGGAGAAGATTTTTTGGCGCTATAATTTATGCACCACGTTAAACCTGAAGTCTTGAAAAGATCACCTTAAAAGAGAAACAAAACTTTGAATAAAAAACAAAAACCAAAAAAAAATCTATTAGTTTTTGAGTGCAACATTGTAGAGGACATGAAATAAACTTAAAACAGTAAACTCTCCACCATGTGTGAATTTTTTCATTTACTTTTGCCTTCTGCCATTTTGCTCTTGTCATTGAAAGTAAAACAATGCAGGCTTGGGTTGAGAAACTACCATGAACCAATTGTCTAATATTTGAGTTTCTGTTTTGCATCGATGCCTTTGCATTGCATTTTCATACTACCTTTCTTTTTCATAAGTTAACTTCATTAAAATGATTTTTATTTTCAACACTAATTGTTTCTAATTATTTTGTTTAAATTTTAATATGCCCCGAGCATTTGCAAACTACATTTTCCCACTGCAGCTTATACAGAACCTTGAAAACACATCACACCAACAGGATGATTATTTAAACGATCTCGACTATAATTATCTGAGTGTCAGACTGATTTCTATTCTTCTAAACATTAGAAAGTGCAAGTTTACAAAAAAAATTAGGGAGAGTTAGAACACATTATTTTTTTTTTTCATTTTGTACAAAATGAATGTCCTGCAAGTTTTAATATGATAGCACAAAACAGATACAGCACCACATAATTCTCTTTAAGAACTAACTGAATGTATCACAGATTCTTCTGGTTAATCATCAGGTAAACAAAATGTGTAATTAATGATTTGTCGGTCTTTGGGGTTAGTTGAAAGGCAGATACTATGAACATATCCATTTAAAATTTATTCCAAAATTTTGGAAGAGGGAAGCAAGGCACTTTAGCTTCTCGAGATAATATTAGTTTATGATTAACTGAGTTCAAAATTATGATGGGCTATAAAGGTAAGGTCTGAGAGTAATAGTATTGGGTCTCATAACAAACATAGCATTAATGGTATATTTCATAAAAATGATTTTTTTCTTCTCTATGTTAATATTTTTAATACTAGTAGTAAAGAATATTTCAAATTCCAATTGCTCAACAGAAACTTAAAGTAACCTTATCTCATGAAATTTTGACTATTAAAAAGATGACAGCAAATTGTGTTTATTATTAGAAAACCTTTAAATATCATATATAATGTTTTCTACATACGATTAATTTAGAGCAATTGCAAGACAATTACAATCTTTGTGGCCATCATTAAAACAGCAGATTCCTATCTTCAAGCTAATATTAGTAGCACTATAGACACAGTATGGTTTGATTTACTCAGGGTTGACTATACCTGGTTAATGCTTGACCTCCAGGCCAATAAAATGCCCAGAAAGGGTCATCAAATGGACTGTTCTCAAATTTGGCGCTCCACAGATGACAGGCTGGAGTGATCAAGTGCAACATTAATTCTGGTGTCAAATGGTCCCTTGAAAGTTGTGTGTGTTCTCTGATGAGGCATCTGAGAAAAGCTTTACTAAGTGCAGCTGCCATTCCAGTATCATCTATCCCCCAGTGCTGTACAATCTGATGTAGACATATAAATACATTTCATGAATTCAAAATAACCACCGCTATTCTACTACATGTCCCACATTATTCTTTCTTTTGGCAATCAAAGACTCATCAACTTCAACCACAACGCCTGGGCCGCCAATACAATAAGGATTGTTAGTTAAGTGGTGAGAGCAAATGTCTCTTTAATAGGAAAACCACTGCATCACAGTTCTTTCACTTAGTTAAGCTAGCCTACACAAATCAACTGAAGTGGTGGTATGGATTTTAAAGCTCCACAAAAATAATAGCTTCACTATTAATTTGTTTATACCAAAGGTTAGAACTTTCCCGATAAGATTTCTTTTTAAAAACATTTTTACAGATTTATGATTAGTACACCTAAATGCACATTCATCTCCCCTTCCAGTTCAAACCAATGTCATACGTCGACCACAAATGCCGCAGTTTGGAGGTGCACGCCTCAAAAGAGAACGTTTTTGTAGAAAATCAATCGCACTTTCCCTCGTCACGAGCATGAACATATAACAAATTAAGTGCCACCAAATCATATTGACAACAATATGCACAGAATAAGGTCGGACTCTATTTATCCGAACGTTCGGGAAAATAAGTTCGGCCTTATTTTTATCCTCTTACGAAAGCTGTACATCGGTTTAGTCGGGGGGCTGTCTGCTCTGTATCCAGTCCACACATTCATACGGGACTTAAAACAAAACCGAAAGTACAAATGGATGTTGATGATATTTTCACAAAGAAGAGTGCTTTCTATAACTTTCCGTATAATGTCGGTAAGTCAGGAGGCAAAGAGTTCCTAAATCGTGGGCTAAAGACTTAAGTATAACTAAAAGGGGACAGGAGGCTGAATTTCATCGGATTCTAAAAATGGATGCACGAAATAGTGGAAACCCGTGCAGTCTGGTTATACTTAGATCTCCTGGCTTCCTTTCATTCTTCAGTGCGGGCATACTCTGCAGAGAAGTTTAGCTAATATTTGAGAATAGCATGGTTGTGCTTGAGGGTGACGCATTTCTAATTCTAAATGTTATCGTAACTAAAGTGCTTGCAATTACAGATTACAGATCAAAGAAAGAAAATTATAGCAACTGCCAAATTAATTTGCATGCATCAAAAGCAGTCCAACACATTGTGCCTATGTCTGCAGTCAAATGGTCAGTAGTTTCAAATACAGGCAATATTAGAGTGACGTACGTTTAAAAGACAAATAAATAATAGACAGAGACAAATAAATGGCTTAACTTACAATTTTATCTTGAGGAAGTAAAACTCAGTATATCCGAAGGCATGATACAGAATAAAACCCAAACTAATAAGAACAGAGTAGATC
This sequence comes from Plakobranchus ocellatus, assembly GCA_019648995.1. Lineage (NCBI taxonomy): Eukaryota > Metazoa > Mollusca > Gastropoda > Plakobranchidae > Plakobranchus > Plakobranchus ocellatus. Next base: position 1,207,454 of record BLXT01004186.1, on the reverse strand, counting down.
ATCACAGGAACAAAGACACCTTTTAAAATATAATTAGATCAGTCACTTCAATAGCTTTTAGCATCATGGACCTAAGGCCCAAATTGGACACTTTCGTCTACTTTGCCTTGAGCTTATTTTGGACGGCTGCCAACGAGCGAATGATTTTCAACATTTTTCCGCAATGCAGAAAGTGAAAAGAGAAGCGCTATAAGCTGCAGACATCTTTCTCCGCATCATCTTTCTCTTAAGCTTTTGACATCTAAGCAGAAACAAAAAGATTTATTCAGACCTGGAAATAGGATAACCCTCTCTCGAATATTCTGAACTTTGTATTAAAGGTTATGTAGAAGTGATCGGGAACTGTGGAACTTATTTTGGCCTCGGTAAAAAGTCAAGGGTGCATACATTTGATATTAAAGAAACATTTTGTTTTGTTTTGTTTTCTAATATTGCTGTTCTAATAACATATTTCTCGCAACACCTAAAAACATTCGTTCATGTTCCAATAATTTCACTCTAATAACAAGCATTAAAAAAATTAAAAGGTATGTGCATGGATACTCTTTCACCACCGTCGGTCGTTAGCTACTAAGAGAAGCAAGTCGTAGTTCATCGACTTGGGATCAATGATAACGACAAACTTTTTATCCCCTACATGCCTCTGCAAGAAATGAATCCTGGAAGATGTTGGGCTAAAGAAGAGAGCCAACTTAAAAGCGTTTTTCTCCGATGCTGTGGAGGCCATTGTGTGTCAATCGACAGGATATCGTTCCATAGACAGAGGTGTTAGAAGTAAACAACATCCACAGCCTGTGCCCCCTCTTATATCAGCGCCGATTCTACCAAGATGTTGCCTATAAAGCCATCCAGCAAACTTACTAACATTGGCATAGACTGTAAGGAATCAGCGGCAACAGTCAATAGGTGCTGCTAACATGCTTTTTACAACAGTGTTGTTAATAAACATTTTTAAAAATCGAAAATATAATAGCAAAACATAATGTAATTATATGGACCTAAAACATGTTCTTGTATAAATCTGCCTAGAATCTAAAGAGTTTCTATCTTACTCATTGAAGGTTTTAAAAGAAGCCCATTGGTGTGTTGGAAGCCAACAATGCAATTCGGCTCTTAAGTATTTTCTTCCAAAAAGGCACGAACTTTTGGAATGTATTGGCCGATACATTTCAGACTTTTTCCTTTCCTTCCACGGCCGGAGAAAAGGGGGGTGATTGTATATTGCCTGTACTATCAGTATCATGCGAGCAGTGCAGAGGTGAAATCTGCAAGATATAATCTTGTACATGTAGGCATATCTATTGCATAGTCCTTAAATAACAACAGGCTTTGCACAAACAGTTGAGATTGACAGCAAAGACAAATCAATGTGACCATAGACCATTACATCCATAAAATGTTGAATAAAATGAAAATGAGAATTAGATTGTCCATGTTTTTTTTTCTTTTTTCTGAAAATACGGTGTTTGACCACAATGACATCACATTGCGACAATGATCCAATTAAAACCATAAAAGGGGGAATAAATTGATAATTTTGATAAACAGATCAACAACAATACCGACAGCAATAACAACAGCAACAACAGCAGCAGTAACAACAACAAAAACAACAACAAGGAGCGACAAAAACGTATCCAAAGTTGATGATACCTTTAAAGACAGCACAGACAAAAAAAGAAGATAAAAAATTGTTTTGCCTGTTAGCTTTCAGCTCGCATAAACTCTTTTAATATCATTCATTCGATTATTAATTCGTACTTAAAGGAAACAACTTGAAGGAAATGTAAAAAGGCACCAAAGAATTAGCAGGAGAGAAGGAAATCAAAGACGGATCGCTACTGCTCGGGAAAGAAGCGATTGGAAAAATACAAAGGCAAACTGTTCAATTATCGACCATACGAAACAACACGCTTTTCAACAGCGGCTTGCCAATCTAAAATCAGAAAGTTGAAGCCACTGAAAGTATGAAGGAAGGCAAGACGCCAGGAGATGGAATCATGACATAAAATTCAATGATAAATTTAATGTGTAAGTTTTGCATAGAAAAACTCGCTAGTTATTTAAAACATACAAGACAAGGGGCACATTCCCAA
>BLXT01004186.1:1183766-1194039 GCA_019648995.1 Plakobranchus ocellatus | reverse complement strand
CTGAAGGACTAGGAGCAACATAAAAATGTTTGTAGTCTCATCAAGCTTATCTGAAGTATCCTCCTGACTTTAAACAGTGATTAGCTATCGTGCTGTTGTCTCCAATGACACTCTGGTAAAACCTGACAGTTGTTTTGGCTAAATGGCTAAGCTGCAGAGATCTGATCTACCATCTCAGCTAACATAAACAGCACTTAGTTTTGGAAAAAAAAAGTAAAGTGAGTCCCACGCTTCATTCAAGCATTGGGAAACCAGGAGTAGGGTCCTGATTGTTCTTGGCATACAGCATTATGAGGTAGTTTGCCATTGCTTTCGTAGCCGCCTTTACTTTCGCCGGATCTTAAGAGACCTAGCTATCCATTTAGTGCTGGGTAGACACAAGGGAGCAATGAAAAATTGACTTGGTCGGGGCTGGGATTCGAACCTCGGACTCTTACTTGATAGCCAACCACCCTACCAGATGAGCTACTGCTCCACCCACTTAGTTTTTACTGTTGGTTAAATTGAGGTTATCATATTTGAATTATTTCGATAGGCCTAAGGTTTGATAATTTTCAAAATGGAGCTCAGCAACTTGTGATACTGATTTGATTCTGTTTGAAGTATAACATGCAGATAGATGACAAGTTAAACACACAGATGTGTATGCTGAAATAAGGATTTTCTTTGTTGCATTTCTTAAAAATAATTTTTTTAAATGTTTGCAGTACTACGACACAAGTGCAAAAAGCAACTACAATTTTGAGAAGCCCTTCCTGTGGTTGGCCCGCAAATTGGTTGGTGACCCAAATCTGGAGCTGAGAGAGATGCCTGCCCTGGTCCCACCAGAGGTGACAATGGACGCTCACCTTGCCCAAAAATATGAGGATGAACTACGTGTAAGTTGATAGTGAGATTTCTATTGTAAATTGGTTTATATATGTATAATCAAAATTTTGTTCTGAGGAATGATAGGCACCTCAGAGCATCTGGAATTTTTTGTTTTGTTTTTATTTGCTTCAATACTTCTAGCCATCAAAGCTGCAGTTGTCCTCATGTATTTTTTGTTTTTAACAACTCAGCCAGCACCTTTTTTTTTTGCTTTTACTGCTCAAGCCTTTCAAGTCATCATCTGTGGGATCAATGCAGATTTGAAATTGTATTTCCCTTGACCCCACAATGGTGGAAAAAAAGGCCAAGCACAGGGAGTGAATATTAAAGCTTCCATTGCATGTATACACAAGTATCACACAATGTCTGCCAATTCTATCTTTCCTGGAGTTTATCCCACATCATAGATCTCAATAAGTACAGCTGTGGCCAATGATCTAAGAAAGTTTTGATTATGAATTGTAGAACTTTAGTTAGTTACATATATTATACTTACCAAAGATAATCCTGCCACAAGATATCCACATTTAGTGAACATTCTGTGTTTTATTCATGAGATAATAGTGCATTTATCCCTAAAATGTTCTGACCTGATATTACAATGTAATCATGTCTTTCTTTCTCTCTCCCTCTCCTTTTTTTTTAATCATAGGCTGCACAAGAGGTTGCTTTACCAGAGGAGGATGAGGACCAGATTTAATCTTTTGTTTTGTAATTTTTTTTTTTGTGTATTTATTTTTATTGTTTTTTTTATTAAATCTGATTCTCCATAATTTTTTGTCATTGGCTGGCAAAGTTTTTGTACCTCTCTCTGTCGTGAAATTTAAAAGAATGGTAATGATAATACTCTATATATAAGCAAATCACTTACTGTAGAACAGGATAACATTCTCCGGTCGTCTCAATAATGAAGTTTGAAAGATAACCCCAACTGTCTGCCTTGTTATTTTATGAGATATGTTTTTGGTTACATGGACTGTTGATTATTGTGAAATGCCATGCTCAGGATTTGAAAAGTCTGCCCCATTCTTTGCAATTTAGAATATGGTTGTAAATGCTATAGTTCTCATGCATCATGTTTTCCAATGCAGGATCTTGAATCAATTTTTTCTAAGATTTTTGGGGGGGTTCCAATTGGTTTATGATAAAGAGTGTAAATTGCATCAAATTAAATCAGCGATTCCTTTGCCTTGTACATTTGTATTGTCATATTGACTGAGCTTAATAAATATCTGACCACATGCATTTGTTTGTTTGTCAAGTCTGTGATTTGGTGTCAAGTTGTTTTTTATAGAAATTGAATTTTAAGTTCAAGATAACCGGAAACTGACCTGAAGGGGTCTGCAGCCTAAACATTATTTCTATTGTGTGAGCCCAGAGCTGAAAACTGGATTGCCCTTTGTTCTTGTAAAAAAAAAGGCATTTCGAAGAAGAAACAAGTAAATTTTGTTATTCTTTCTCAAAAGTCTGACATTTAACACAGCCTGAAGACATTTAAAATACAGGCTTGTGCTCTGAGTGGCTCTTGAAATAAAAACTAAAAACGTGTTTACAGTGGAGTCTGTTTAAAGCCAACCTCTTTAGACCGTCAAAATTGTTTGACTTTATCCATAACGAAAAAAGAACAGGGGCTGCCATAAGTAGTTCACTTTAAGCATGAGTTTCCCTCTTAGCGAGTTGATTTTATCCAGACTCCAGTATATTTATAATCAACTGATCTTGTTTGCTATTGAAAATACACCTGTATAAATTACTTTACTACAAATTATCCTTGCTGAACATTATTCAAATCGCTCTTCAGAGTTTTTAACTTTGATCTTCAAATTCAGGCGAATTGTAGTAATAAATGTCCTTAATAATATTATTAATAGATAAAACTTGCTAAAATTATTCTTATGTTATTGGTTATTATGAAACTCATTTCTCTGGTCCCTTTCTTACCATCATATTCCCAGCCCGTTTTTTCATATTGATTTGTTGTATGTACACATCTTTAGAGAAATTGCATTGGGCCAATCAATAGAATGTTAAGCCTAAGTTTTTCTAGTTGGCATGACTGATGATTAGATCTAGGTATAATTAGTAGTAGCAGTGAAAGTAGGCCTAAACATTTACTGGTGTTTATAACATTTGAGAGGATGATGTAGTGTTGTGAGTGTACAGGGCGATTTTGACAATCATTATCTCAATGGTGGTAATGACAACAACATTGATGAAGGTGGAGGTGATGATGATAATGGCGCAGGAGGTGATGATAAAGATGGAGATAATGATGATGCTGAAGACAATGTTAGAAGCGATGATGATGGTTATTATTCCTTACTCATATATTTCTAAAGAGCAAGTGGAAAAGACAAAATTTTCAATTTTGAGGTAGAAAATTGAAAGTTTAGGACCAATTTAAAAAATCAGTCCAACCTTTTCTCACAGCATCATTATTTATAAAAGTAATTTTCCATTTATCTTTAAAATTGAAAATTCATCAGTTGCTCTCTAGAGTTTATAGAAAAAGGGCATATAAATTATAATGATGTATGGCTTTTGACACATTAATTTATAGCAAGTAAGACTTGCTGTACATGTATTTGAATTTTGGTCCACCTGCACATGCATCACTTTTTGTAAAGCAATAGCATCACAATTCACATGTTGATTGCAAAATAGAATACATTAAGAATGTTTGCAAGAAGCCTTCGCTGACCAAGCGTATCTACACATATTTTGTTATTTTCAGTAGACTTTCGTTGAGGGTGTCTGTACTGTCACTCAGCATCTCCCTTTACATGCAATGCATTATCTTTTTCTGTATGCTTTTAATTTTATACTAACTATTAATGCCATTATTGATGAGTAAAACTCATGTAGAGCAGAACGAAAATGTGTTCAGTAGTAAAATGAGGTGGCGCCTCACCCCCAACTTGTGCAGAGGAGAAAAAAACACTAGTGCATAAATTATAATAGATGGCTTGTTTAGAACTATATAAAATTTTTTTGTTTTTTAATCCTCCTCCCTTCTTTTCCGTCTTTTCTTTCTACTCTTCTCCTTCTCATTATTTTTGTTCCTTCCCCTTTTTCCTCCGATAGTAAAACCAAGGGCTGTAACCTTCTTCTTCAAGTGTCTGGCCTGATCTTACAGACATTGACGATCATGGCTCTCCAAGTCCATTCTTCCCTGTTCTCGGTCTTCCTCATGAGCTCGTTGTTGGTGTCTTCTTTATTCTCACAAAATTGTTTAAACTGTGAATTTTGTGTATTGTCTTCCTCTGCTCTTGTTTCTACATATTTTGGCACACATTAACAGTTTCTTTAGTCCACCAGCCCTGTTTTATATGGCTGAAAACTTTGAGCTGTCTTTCTTTGATGGTGTTGAGAAGGAATGTCTTGTATCCAGCCATGCCCATTACTTCTGCATTTGTTTTTCTTTTTGTCCATGAGACTTTTTCTTTGATTCTCCAGATAAACCACATCTCCACTGCCTCAAGTTGCTTATCTGTGTCCTTGGTTAGGGTCAAGCATTTGCATCCGTATAGAGAAGAATGGACCATAGTTACATAAACTCTCAAAACATGGATCCCTGTCTTGAGGCTTATCTTACTGTCTATAACCAGTTGCCGAAAAATAGTTAAACAGATAATGGCCTAAAGCGCTCTATGTTTCTTACATCTTACTCAATTGTGGAATATGTATATATGGCTTTGTACCGTACTGACTGTCAGGCAATGATCTGTAAGAATGGTTAATAGTGATACTAATACGGTGTATTTTTCTTTTAAATTTTATGCTTTCTCAGAACAGTGCAGCTTATTTTATCTGAAGTGGCATGGAAATTGTTGCCTCGATATTATGGAAATTTGACTTATCATTATAATATTATTATTAATCATGGCGAGTTGACCTGATCTAAAGTTAAAAGGGAGGTACATGTACATGTATTTTTAAAAGGCAGTAATTAATAACCTATTTGTGGCCAGTACATTGAATTATCTAACATTTTGTAGAGTAAGTTTGGTTAACAAAAAATCTAAATCTAACTCTTGATAAAATGATACTCTAGATCTTTTCACCTACTTGAAGATTTCGGCATGGATCTAAAACTAAAGGCAAATGAAACTTCAAGATTTGGCAAAATAACCCCCAACCCCCTCAACAATCATAGGCATTCTGGAGCAAGTTTCGATACTGGTGCCATAACTCTGGTGGAAGAGAAGGCCCTAGCTGGTATTTTATGGTACTGGTTACACACAGCAAGACAAAACACAAGAACAGGAGAAAAGGAAAGTCATTTCAAGCCTGAATCTTGAAACAAACCTGCAAATTAATTCATATTAATCCTAGATTAATTATATTAATATTATTATTGCATTTTGCCTAGTATGTTTTTCTATTTAAAAATTTACAGTGAAGCTTGAATTTTATAGCTTGGGCTCAACAAGTGATGCAGAGAACACTGCTTTTTTTTTCTCTTTAGTCTTTTGGGCCTTGATAAAAACTACATCTATTTATTACTTGATCAGAAGCCAAATTTACCATACCCACTCATGTTTATCAGGTTGTAAAGAGGATTCCCATCAAACTAACTAAGCCTAAACAAGGCAAGCTTTTTCCAGCCTTTTGCCTGTGTTGGGATAGAAAAATTAGAATCAAGGAATTGGTGTGTGTACATTATGCTACATAAGGTGGGTCCAATTATCTTGCTGGGAAGTTATATATCGTTATCATTACATTTCAGCTCAAGCTTGCCATTTCTTTTTATTTTACTTATTACATGCATAAGACTTGCAGTTGCACTAGAAATTTCTAACTTTTGTGTATTATAGAGTGGATGCGGTGAGTGCAGAGAACACAACTGCAGTTTAAAAAAAGAGAGGGGGGAGGGAGGAGGAGGCAGTGCAATGCAATGCAAAATGATTTTTATGTTAAAAAAAAGAAAAAATAGATAAGGGAAAGGCAGGAAGAAAGGAGGGGGGTCCAAGACAGGGCCAGGAAGAGCAAAACTTTGGAGAGGGGGGCGAATCTTCCAAATGGGAGGCTTACGACCATCTGCCTTTAGTGTAATTAGGAGATAAACATTACTTCAACTTGGCGGGGGATTTTAATGGACTTGATAAGGTTCAATATTCCTTTTAGAAAGTTTCCACCTAAATAATTAATACTGGTGTATCAAATAATCATGTTAGATATATATCAGATCTAGAAAGACTTTTTGTCTTTAGTAGAAATACACACTTTTTATCATGGACGATGGTGCTAAATTTGTACAAGTATTATAAAGAATATGCAACAATATCTTCAGTCATTGCCTCAGATTCTGATGGTTTTGTACCTGTTGCAATTTTCATATTGATACATCCATAAGTTTACATTTTAATTAGATCTATGTGTGCATTACATTTCTAACACAGTTTTAGGACAAACTTTTATCCAATAAGACTTCCGATTCAACAAAAACATTTGAGCATCATCCAAAGTTTACTAAAATATTTTTTTAACTTAATATGAAAAGTTTATGCAGGGAGAGAAGCTAAAACTATCTGATGTGTGATATTTTGTTCTCTGTGTTATTTCCAAGCTCAGAAGTCTTTGCCCTTTAATTTTTGCTCTATAGAGCAGCTGCATGGCAGTACAGTGGTGTAGTCATTAATTACATTGACTAGCCACAAAAGATTTCATTAGTATCATCCATAATACCTGTAACAATTGTATGGCATTGTCTAAAAATGAAACGTAGTTTGGGCTTTCTCGGTCAATCTGTCACTCATAAAGTTCTTACCTGCCTGCTTACCAACAGATCTGTGGATACAATTTTTAAACATGTCTATTTATGCAGCGTTGACTCAAACCCAAGCATAAGATCTGCATCCACTACCATTAAGTTTGGATTTTTTAAAGCGATCCTTATAAAAAATGTTAATTTCTACATCCCAGTACTGAATATAAAATAGTCACCCTTTTTGCAGCTTGTAAAGCTGTTATTTGTGTGGGTGCACAGGAAAACCTTTCACATGGGTGCAGATAAAAAAATTGAGAACACAAGTTTGGATTTTCCAAACATTCCTGAGCATTTTGCTCTTTATTTGAAGGCTCTACTTTATTTAGTTACAAAATTATGATGTATTAAAGTCGCTCGGTTGAGGAAGCATAGTTTTGAAAAAATGGCTTCTAAAGTTTTACATCAATGGTTTTGTAGTTTTCAGCTGATAGAATAGATGATCTACAGTCACATGGCACACATACACTTCACCATTGTTCATTCTAACCCACAAATGAGAATCTTAACAAATATTTCTTAGTGACAATGAACATTTAATTAAGGAATTTAACATTTCGGGCCCATCTTATGTCATTGCTCATCACCGAGTGTTACACCTCGACAACGACATGGTCCAGTTATGAAATAAATCTATCACATGTAACTTCGATCTCAAGATCTAGATCTCTAGATCTAAAGTAGATCTACAAATTTAATGAGTTGCAGGCTGTCAAAACTACGGTTTTAAGTTAGATCTAGCTGCCAAACATTAATAACAAACGACAACAGAGGTAAACAAGGTCTAGATCTAGGCCGGAGAGAGAAAATGACGTAGAGGAGAGATAGAATGAAAGAAAACAAGATACACTGGCAGTCGTTTATAGATTTATATCAAACCATAAAGACTTCTTCATTACTTTTGCTTTGTTTTGTTTGCTCTGCATCATGTTTTTCATGAAATAAAATGACATCATCATAGGCCGATGAATCAGCTAAGTCAAGGTTTAACAACTTTGCAATTTTCAATTCATTCATTGAGGGCTGCAAATGTAGGTTGGTCAAGTTTTGATCGAAAGGTGAAGGACTGACCTTTGTAAATGTCTGTAAACTGTATTCTTAATTGCGATAAACTTAAAGTTAATGCTTTGAAAGGTAAACACTCTATTTTATATAAGAATATCAATGTTTTGAAGATCTTTATCAGACAAGGAACGTAAAATGTTTGCTTAATCAATTATCTGATTGCAGCGTTTTTTGAGTCAGGAGATCTATAAGGTTATCTCAATAAACAGCTGTGCACTCAACCAGGATAATTCATATTCATGCGAACTAGTTGGAATCTAACAACCAAGAAACTGCCGTTTAGTTTGGTGTATAATACTTGTAGGTTTGCTGTAATATAGATCTAACAATGGTGATAAGAATCAGGTGTTAAGTTTAGGAAATCGGCCTGCGGTTTTGGGCTTTTATTGCCACAAACCTGATCAAGATGCCTTACAAAAAATGTATAACTACATAGGTTATAGGTTATATAAATTAATAAAGCTTGGTGGAATATGAAGATGAATAGATAGAGATTTTGTTGAAACCAAAAATCTACATTTCGGCCCTGAACGAGGTAATCGACTTTCAATGGCTGTAGTTCAAAACAAGCATTTGCCACATCCGACGGGTTTTCCTGTGCGCCCACACATATATGCTTTGAGTAAGATAAACTAGAAGAAAGTTATGATGAAAAATAAATGTATATTTATTATGTACAGTCAAGTTTCACAGCAACTTGTTTTTATCAGTGCAAGGGGAAAAGGACTGTTTAGCTCTTAGTCTTACAATGACAGAATTGCAGTTACACACTTCCTCTCTTAAATCAAATTTCAACCACTCGATGAAAAAGATATAACAGCTTTTATGTTATTTCCCAGGTTCACTTTTATTTCAGTTTTATCTGATGCATTTCCTTCTACAAAACATCTCATTATTATGAAAATTTTAAATTAATCATCACATTATTTTCCTTTATAATGAAAGAAAAACACATAGATGTACAAACAAAAATCCTTATCCAAAATTGATAAAAGTTGTGTTATCATCACTGTCTTCCACCATTTTTTTTCTTTCAGATATAATGGGAAACAAAAGTTTAAAAAAAATACAAGGGGGCAAAAAAAAAGAGCAAAACATAATCCATTCATTAATATGATTAATGAAGCAGAAAATTGTCCATGCAATGCTATTGAAAAGAATAAGCCAACAATGATGTTCATCTTGTAAGCTGGCTCAATCAGAGAGAGCATAATCACTAATGGTGTTACAAACAAGCAAAACCAATCCGTCATGACCTCATCCAATTAAACAATAGGATACCACACCTAACATGATTACAGTACGAAAGGATAAAAACCTATCCTAACGAGCAAAATATCGCACATGCAAACAAATAAGAATGGTTTTGTTCAAGTTTGTTTTTTCCTCTCTTCTAAATGCTTTTTAAAACAACTTACACCATCTTGGCATAGAATATATACATCCATACAATGTCTACTTCTCACTGTAACAAGGGTGGCAGACTGCAGTTTCAGATCATACCAATGGTCATTATTGTATCTCAGTTTACATCTATTCCAATTTCTAAACTGTACTATGGATTGTTATGGTGTGTGATATTACTGATCAAAGATCCTATCAGTATCACTGTGATAAAAAGGGATACGATTGCTCCTCAAAGAAATTGCATGAACGTCTTCTTCATCTCTTATATCCTCAAAGAAAGAAAGAATTGACAAATTGATAAATCTATCTCTTAAGTTTGGATAATTAGGTTGATGGTTCTTGGCAGTCAAATCTAACAAAGTAGAGGTAACACTCTAACAAAGGCCTACTTCTTCAAATGCATTTGCTTTAGCAATGATTGGCTACTTTTTATTTTTACATGTGCCATGAAAACTTCTTGCCTTATCAATTCAACCAGCACAGAAATTAAAAAATTAGAAGCAACCAGGGCTGCCATAGCCAATTGAAAAGCAGTATCGTCGTCCATAGACTTAACACAGACGATACTGCTCTTTGATTGGCTACGGCAGAGGGTAAATCTGGCACAAGCCACAGTGAATACTTTTGCCTAGGGCCTTGAAATTCTTTACTGACTGAAAAAAGGTAACAAAAGTACAACTGTCAGGTCTCTTTTGACAGAGGCGAGAAAAGATTTTTTTTCATTATGGGAATGTAAATTATAATCCTATACAATACATCAATCTCCTAACTCAAGGCATCCAAAATGTGAGTTGTGCCTGATTTACCCAGGTTTTGTCACAAATGGATCTGCAAATATCATTTGTTAATGTATTCTTTGCCACAAGTGTTGTTCAAATAGTTATATTCACACGACTTTTGAGGAGAAGAACGATAATGATCTCAACTTCTAATCGAAAAATGTGCAAAAGATAGAACTTGGTGATTTTCTAGGCAAGATTTCAGTACTTTACCCACTATTTGAGTACTTTGATAGCTTTAGCCTTATATCAGTCTATGTAGCAAATAACCTAAATCAGTAAGGTAATTGCTGGTAGCCCTATTGTTGAAATATAATGCCAAGCACAAGAATACATTTTAACTTCTTTTAATTTTGAATGTTTACCTTTTATCTTTTACTGTCCA
>BLXT01004186.1:1162426-1173999 GCA_019648995.1 Plakobranchus ocellatus | reverse complement strand
CCCCCAAAAAAAAAAAAAAATTCCAAGCATTTATGAGTGAAAAATAGATCTCAAGATCTCATGTGTAAAAATTCAATGAAAACTATAAGTATATTTTTTGCCCTTAACTCAATGAAAACTCAACGCTGCTCCTATATGTTGGGCAAAGCCCATTACAGCAGCAGATCTTGTGTCTCCATTGACTTGTAAGTTATATTGTACTCTATAAACCTCAACAGCTTCTTCACAAAGTCTGAATTTAAATCATTATTCAGTGGTGTGGTGAACTTTTTTAAAATCTGTTTTATTTTTATTATTGACACACATTCCTTGCCTATGGTCTCCAAATAGCTAAATTAAGTATACAACAAAATAAAACACACATCACTGAGCTCCGGAAACTCTTTGGAATGACAAAAGGGACATTGCCAGAGGCCAGTCTCGTCGTCTCTGACAGGATTGGCTTGGTCCAACTGCTCTCCTTGAGGTCGCTTGTGGGCGATGCCTGATACCTGTGCTTGGACTAGTTTACCTGAGGAAAAGACAAATACGTAGTCGGTGTTTAATTTTTTAAATAAACACAGCAAAACAAATGCAAAATATTTTCCTAGTTTTTACCACAGTCTTTAGCTGTTTATTGGTAACAGTTTTTGCTTCATTTTTTCTACACCTATAGAGATGTTAAAACATTTTCATATAACAACTTGACATGATACTTAAAACGAATTTAGTGCAATGGGTTATACTCTTCCACTTAAGAACACCCAAATTTAATCAATTTTGTCTTCTTTGGCAAGGCTTTGGTATTCTGAAACACTGAAATAGTCATTAAGAAAACAGAATGAAACAACCTTCATAAAATAAAAACAAAGATCCTCTTTGTCTAGAAATTGTGATGCGCTTTACCTGATTAGTAATTTAATTTTTACTCAGCGGAGCAATGGTTAAAGTAGGACGATTATCACATAGAAAAACCTTAAACTGCGCTCTAAACAATTTCAAATGTTTGAAAAGGTCTAAAACGCACCAGTTTCATGGTTCATAGGAGTTTTGCTACAAACATCAAAATCAAATATGAATTAGATCAACTTACGCATTATCTGTTTCACTCATATGTTAAGTAGGATGATGCATAAAATGCATAAATTGCCTAGAAGAGTATGTGGTTTTGAGAGTATCCTTACCAACATAAAAAGTTTCTGGTGTCTCTTTTGTGAGCATGTTGAATTTCTCTTCTGATGAAGGTGACCTATATGGGGTACGTAAATCTTTGTACCTGTGGTTCAGTTCTGCACGTATGTCGTAGAGTGTTATGTGCTTATCTCCATAACCCTAGGAACAAAATTTTAGAAACATCAAAAGTCAATAAAGTTTGCCAGTCAAAAATCCATTTAAAAGCACATTTTCTTTTTGCATTATCTAAAACACATTCATGTCTTGCTTATCAAAAAAGCTTATTATTTGTACATAAATTATAGGAAACATCATTTTACCAGATAAAGTTATTTTACAGCCAATCCATTTTGTAACAATCCTCTGCATTTCATATAGGAAAATTCATCATGCCCATACTACAAGAGTCCTTCAATATGTCTCTACAACTGACAAAGCACAGGAAAATCTTTTTACTTTTTGTTTTGTCGCAAAAAAACATAATATACTTGAAAAAAAATGTTTCTTTCTTTTTTGCTCAATTTCAAAAATTATTTCACTTTTTTTTTTTTTTTTGACAACCAATCTATCATAAACTGCCACTTTCTTTTTTGTTAACCAAAATTATGTGTTTTCTTAACATCTGTGGACCAGACCTAAGATCTCAATGTCATGTCTTGAAAATTAGAGAAAAGATATAGCTTCAGACTGCATTCTATAAGATTTTTAATGGTGAAAACTGACTACAAATTTTGTTGATAAGTTGCCAGGACATACAAGTTTAAATATGAGAAAAGGAAAAAAACCCTCTAGAATTTCTCAAAAAACCGTTATATGCCACATTAGTAAAGGACTTAATACAAATTTGGATCAAGACTTTTGCACCTGTCTCTCCAACTCCTCAGCAAAAGCATCCAGATCCAGATCCTTCAGCCTTTCCGGACTCTCCAGAATCTCTTCCAGAGCTGAGGCAGGGTTGGCATCCTCAGCCGTGTCGTCATACTCTAGAGCATCCACTGCCATCTTCCGGGCCCACTCGTAGGCCTCAGGGTGAACCCTAGACCCATCTAGGACATCAACATATACATCAGACCTGTGGTTAGAAATAACAACAACAAAAAGAGAGAAAAGGTTATTAAGTCTTTCACTGGTACTGGAGCAATAAAAAAAACCATATCTAGTTACATTTTTGTAAAAAAACATCCAAATCTCTTCAATTTGATATATATATATATATATATATATATATATATATATATATATATATATATATATATATATATATATATATATATATATAATTTATGTGTAAGGCTGTTTGAAGTTAGTAATGAACAGGGGTATTAAAAAACAAAAACCAAGCCCAAAAGCAGCAAGGAGAAAGAAGCTATCAAAAAAGAGAAAAAAAATAAAGGGTTCAAGAGTGCATTTTAGGCTGAAAAATTGGACATTACAATGGCAAGTTTGATCTTAATTAAAATAAAAGGGAAGAGCCACTAGATGAGGTTATAGACTGTTTTAAATTGAGGAGTATTACATAAAAAGGCAATGGATTCAGGATGAAAAAAAAAAAGAATTGCTTTATAAAATTTAATTTGATGATCTTAAAAGTTTACGTCAGCCATTGCTTTATCTGGCTTGAAATCAATCCTTATTAAAAAAAAAAAAATAAATTTAAAAGATATTTTACATTTCAGAGAATGCAGCTTTGGGCTATACCAATAAGTTCTTATGTTGAACACACAACTTGAAACTCATTTTGGTCATCTATCAGACATGTTAATTGAAACCTCTAAAAAAAAAAAAAAAAAAGATCCTTACGTGTCGCCCAGTTGGTTTGTATCTATCATGATAAATCCAGCACAGTTGATGAAGACCTTGGGCCCCATATCACACATGGACACCAGCTGGGTTCGACTCTCCAGCCGACTGCTGTTCTGTTTCAAGGTCTGTTGCAGAATTATTGAAATAAATTTTGTAAAATATATATACTTGTAGCGTGACACAATCATGATATAAAAACATAAATAAAGTTTTTCTGACCATTTCTGTTTTAACTCATCTTTGCCGTTGAAAGCAATAGAGGATTCAAACAACAATTATAAAACTAGTAAAACAAATCCCACACTTTGAACCAAAATAGGGAAACAAAAAGGATCCTGATTTTTTTTTTCTGGCATACACCATTACGAGCTAGTCTGCTGTGCAACATTTTTATTTAGCCATGCCTTAATGACAAAGATATCCAATAAGTGCTGGATAGATTCATGGAAGCCAATTCTTTTGCGGAATCACTATACCTTTTACCTGTAACTGAAAATATGAAGTGGAATTGAGACCTTTATTTAGAAAAGAATTTCTGTTATCCATTTTCAGTTAACACTATTTAATTATAAAAAATTTATAGCATAACGATTTCTGCCCACCTTAATGATCTGGCTAGCTTTTCGCGGTCCAAGACCACAGACAAACTGCAGCAGGGGTGCCGTGTAAGGATAGGCTAGAACCTGGTTGATGTCCACACCCACTTCATTGACACGATTCACAAACTCCAGGTAGAGGCACTCGAGTAGCTCCTCCTTAGGAACTGCATCCTGAGGATTTATGTATGGAAATGTAAATAATTTGAGTTAGATGGCTATAAATAGGGAAAGGAAAAAGAAACTCTTTGAAAACTCTGAAGTTTAATAATTTGGAAAATTAGTTTAAAAAAAAAAAGATACCGCAGCTTGAAATTTGAACTTGAATGTCCTCACAACTATGCTGGGTGAATCACTACCATGTCATTTTCAGGCAGTGTGCTAAAGCACAAGCGCCTTCTAAAAACTTTGTTAAATTAAAAATACAATAAAAATAGAATCCTTTAACTTGCACAAAGAACCGCTAGTGAGAAATCTTGAAAAAAAAAAACAAAAAAAGTTAATTGAAACCTTTAAAATTCAAAATCAATAAAAATAAAAACAGGCTATTTTATATAATGTGCCTTTATTATTAAGCATCTACATACCCAAATACATTTGACACAAGCTGATTGAAAATGTTTGAAACATCAACTTCAGTTCATAAGCGTTCATTTTTTTAATGTTTAATCGAAATCTGAGATAAACATTCTATCATATTTTTCTAGTTTCATTAGACCACATAATACCCTCTACTAAAAATTAGTTAACAGAACTGACTGGAATGTATTTAGAGGAAATAAGCAGAGAGAGGAAGAGTTCAAATAAATTCAAACAGGTGGCATAAATTTAAGACAAATTATTTTCACTGCTCACAATAATCTTTCCCTTATTTTTTTCTTTTAAAATGTAACAAAATGTACTAAACCCAGATCTACACTACCTGAAGCGTGTGATACTTGAGACAAAGAATGTCTTCATCTGGATTACACAGCTGGGCAAACTCGCAGAGCGGGTCCTGTAATCTCCTGGCTATAGATATGGCGTGTCGCAGGGGAGGTGGATATTCACGAAATTCGTTCTGAAAATATGTGTTAGAAACAGGGTCAGTATTAATAACACACAAGGACAAATGACTAAAGAAATCTTAACTGGAAAAAATGAAAGAATGATCAAGGAATGTGCACCCTTCTCCCCCGAAGAATTGGATCACATGCCACATTTTAGGCATATAATAAAAAGGCACTTTTGATTCATGAACAACGCACACCAGCTTAAAAATTCACTTCGCCAAGCAAATTTATATAAATTTGACTGAGCACAAAAAGTCTAATACGTGTTATGATTCCGCAGCATACCTCAGCTCTGTTGGTGTTCTCAAAGATCATGGCCAGCTCATTATCTACAAGCTCCACATTGATTGGTGGCATCTGCCGTTCCATTTCCAGCTCTGAAATGATTGCCTTGATGTCATCAATGATCATCAGCGCTTGCCTGGAGAATCACAAAAGTAAAACATGGTAAAATAAAGGAATACAGACCAAAAAAAAAAAAAAATCCACCAAAAAACAAAAAAAAAAAAAAAAAAAAGGTACATACCAGTGCATTTAATAAGATGATGAACT
Source organism: Plakobranchus ocellatus (assembly GCA_019648995.1). Lineage (NCBI taxonomy): Eukaryota > Metazoa > Mollusca > Gastropoda > Plakobranchidae > Plakobranchus > Plakobranchus ocellatus. The sequence continues at coordinate 1,168,844 of BLXT01004186.1, read as the reverse complement.
TAAGCCTTTTCTTATGAATTTGATTGTGATAGGAACCTTAAAAAGTAAAGACCAATGCTCATCCACTTATTCAACTTTGTCTTTAAAAATGCTCATCAACTTATTCAACTTTGTCTTTAAACAAGTAAAAGAGATAGTAATTACATACATACCTTGACTCTGATGTGACAGCAATGACATGTGGTTTTTTCTCAGCAATAAAGTCTTTCAGCTTTTCAATGTCTTTTTCCTGAGCAGGGGGGAAAAAAAGCAGAAAAAATGACAACTCTAAAGTCTATTCTTTACTCTCAAACATGGGGTGGCTCAAAATTTTCAATCTTGAAAAATTAAAAATCAAGGTTCATATTAACAATAATACTTTATGACAACATTAGTGACTGTACTTCTATTAATGTTTTAGAACTGCTTCTCTCCTTAAGTCTGAGAAGTGTAGCTATACTGTTTTAGGCATTAGAACTGTAACTACATTGTTTTAGACTTTGGAACTGTAGCTACACTTACAGTTGTGAGGCTTAAAGGAGTGTAGCTACAATTCTTTAGGCCTTAGAACTGAAGCTGCACTTTATTAAGCCTAAAAGCTGTAGTTACACTTTTTAGGTCCTAGAGCTGTAAACTGTATTCAAGTAAATGGTGCCATTAGTAGTAAGTAATGTTTTACAAAATGCACAAAGAATTGAACAGCATTCTTAGTTTTCCTATTGCCCTTTAACTTTATGTAAATACAATAACTGATATAGCTGCTTATCAAATTCATATTGGAGTGTTCTACCACAGCTGCTGACAAATGTATAATGGTTTACTATCCAATATCAAAGGATATTATTAACCATGTTAACATATTTATGTTAAAAGAAAGTCACCTTTGCTTTCTTGTCACTTTCTCTCCATGCGTTTTTACGTTTTGTCAGATGCTCCAGCCTGATGTACTCCATAACTGATGCATCCCCATCGATAAGTGCCCCAAATGACGGTGTGCTCCTACAGTCATACACAAAAAGAGGAGAACATTCAATAAAAACTTAAAATAGTTTGAAAAAAAAAAAAAATTAAAAGATAATGAGACATAGTCAAAGCAAATGGGAAACAATTCATGTGACCTATTGCAGATATAGCTGAATGAAGTGCAGTATTGGCTGTGTTAAGTCTACAGACAACACTGAGCTTCATTTTGCAACAGCAGATTGAATATTAGACCGAGAAAAAAAAAACCCACACACACAAATAAAACCAATTAGAAACCTGAGCAGAATTGTCATCTTGGAAAATTCAGGTCGGGCAATTTTGAGCCTTACCAAGAATACCTACAGGTGATGAAAAGATTTAATTCAAAGAGGAAACATGTCTGTCTTAAATCAAGGTAATCAGACATGAAAGAAAAAGAGGACATGCTGCTACTGATTTCATGGTAGTGTAAGCAATACCAAAAAAGAAGCCTTGAAAAAGGTTTTTCAACAATATGTCGGGCCATGGAAAATGGCTCCCATAACTTTTTATTTTCAACATATCCATACATAAATGACTTTAGTTCTATACTTAGAAAGTGTGGATCATTATTTTCCATCTCATATCAATACTTCAGTAATTTGGGCTTTATGCCAATGGTAAATTAATAAAATCAATAGGGGTTAGCAGGTCCACAAAGGAGGAAAAAAATAAGAAAAATTAATGGCTGATTTTTTAAAATGTGTATTGATGTTAGATGTTTAACATACATGTTTGTGGAAAATGCAATGCCCAGGACTTTCAGCCCGTCTTCGTTGTTGGCCTCATCAAATTCATCTTCCACCTGCTGATCCATTTGGTAGGGTGCCACCTTCAGCCAGTTGTACAGACGGCGAGCACATGCCTAAAGGATTTACAGCATTGAACGATCACTTTACAGATTTTTTGTATATTTAGATCATGATAAACTGAAAACATTAAAAACATAAAATGTCACACAGGTAAAACTAAAAGATTTGTCAAAAGTACGATATAGCTTCAAATCAATATTGTGTACATTCCCGCTTTCTGTCTTGAGTTTCCATTGAAAATTTTAAAAGCATACTATTGATCAACACAATCTTTGGTCATCCTATCTTTGTGAATCTGATTTTTCTTGAGCATATTTACTTCTTTAGTAACATCAGGCTAGTTGGCACTGAGAAAGAGTTTACTTATCCAGAACCACCAACTCTACCCTGGACCAAGCAAGCAAGAGTCAGCTGATATATTAAATTACTGATAGTGCGATGAATTTTACTAAATTTAGAGAAGATTGGTTGAAAAAAAAATTTAATAAAACAGCCCTTGAAAAAAGTTATTCACCTTTCAGCCGACTCTGAGCTTCATTACTTATATCAAAACACATTCATAGAGAATCATTTTGAAAATATTCCTCCTGTAAACAAGATTACCACATCATCCTGCTAAGAAACAAAAGTTTAAACTATTTACAAAACTATCTATAGTTTTGTAAAGCTTGCATATGTTGTCCAGGTGCCTTACAGTAAGAATTACTTTATCTACTGCAACACCATGGTGACTTTTTCAACATGGTTTGCTGTTACACACAGCCTACCTTGAGCACACCCTCTCGAGATTCGCTAGCCAGTTTGGCCCTTATCTCTTTCTCCATTTGAGGGTAGAGAATTTTGTAAAGAGCCCTCTTTAATGCCTCCGAGCGTTGATTGTTCCACTGTTGTACGAGATGGCTAAACTCATCCTGTGTGAATAGAAACAATATTGTTGTTCTAGAAACCTCTGAGCAAAAGTGCCAATGTGCATAAATCAAAGCAGTGCTGATGTGCCTTTATTACCATTTACAGATTATTTGGTCTATCAAGCTTGTAAAAATAAATCACAATCATTTTGAACTAAATATTGATTAATTTACAATCTTTTTTCCCCCCAATAAATCAATTATATGCTTTGCCTAGTCATCCTAGCCATGATAGAAAAGAAAAAATGGAAAACAAATTAAAGCACCCTCCAAATTTCTTAAATAAAGGTGGATCAAATATTTCCATGATTTCCCAGTTTGTGTGGTGTGAAAAGTTACATATTCACTTTCAAAACAAATATCACATCACAACGAAATATAATATACTGACTCCTCTAAGGTTAAAAGTTATACTTGATTTTACCCAAGAAAAATATTTGGATACAAAACAAAACAAAACAAAAAAAATTCTAGATCAATTTTGACATTTGATCAGCAATCTATAGCAGCTGAATTACTGAATCACACTTACCCTATAGTAAAGCTGCTTTATTTCTTCAAAGTAGGATGTGGTGGTTTCATTGAGATCATCTTCCTCATCCATCTTAATGGAAATGTTCAGCAGTCCATCTTCTTCAGCCTGATATTGTAAAACAAACAAAAAAATCTTATTGAGTGTTTCAAACTTTGCTACCATAACAAAAAAAAAAAAAAAAAAGAAATCCACCATAAATCGCACAACTTTCCAAAACCAGTATGAGAGATTTTGGGTACAAATCATTAAATCTAAAAAACTACTACAAATTTTTTTTCATGCTATGAAATAATTTACCTGTTGCTAAAAACTTTGAATTATCAAGTCTCTTCACCTATTGACAATATCAAGCTTCTAGCACAGATTTGTTTTGCTTAAACTTTTTTTTCCTCAAAATGTTTTAAGATAAAGAAAAAAAATTTTAAAAGGTTTTCCACCAACCCATTCACAAAATGAACAGTTTTGTAGCCCAATATGAAAACAGCATAAATTCTTTTTGGCTTTTTACGCCATTACATGCAGATGAATTTCATATTTTTTTCACAAGATTTTCAAAGGGTTTTTTAACCCATTCAGCACGGATGCCGATAATTTTTCATCCCCATCCAGATGTATGCTGATATATCAGCACTGACGGGTCTCTCTATTCATGTTTCTTGGGCATGAATTCGGTCTCCATCCAAAGAAAAATCCATTTTGAAAGAGTTGAAAAATAAGTGATGGCAACCCTTCATATGCCTTTGTTAATTACAGGCGAAGCAAATTTTTAACCACTGAACATGTTACTTTGGCTGTATGTAATAAAGTTATGAGCAGTGTACTTGTTACTCCAGATGTATTTTGTAAAGCCATGAGCAGTGTGGACCCACACTGATTACAAGGAGATTATATTGCCAGCTACAATGACAAAGGTTTAAAAAAAACTACAATACACATTTACCATAATCAGCTTGAGAAATGTGTCATCTTTAAGGTCCTTTATCGGTTTCCCTCTGAGGTACTTGACAATGTAACAGTTATGCCCCTCATCTATAACCTGCGATAATAAGTAGAAAATTGCCATCATACAAACACAGACTTTATTTATATGCACAAGCTTACATAAGATCTTAAAAAAGGAGCAAAAGAAAAATAAGTGACAAAATTGAAAGATTTAAAAGAAAAAAAAAAAAGATTTTATCGTCACACATTGCATACAATACTGTTTTGCTTTATAGAAGTCACAGAGAGAAGTGGAACTTTAACCATTTCTTAAAACAATTTGAATTGAAACACTTCATTCTATCTGCCAATAAATGGTCCTCATATTTTGTCCCGTCTTTGTAAACAGACTTTTACATGTGCAAGACACTTGGACAGATCGCTATTTAAGACTTTTTTCAATGGCAAAGTTTTTGCAAGATGACAAGTATTTGAGCCCCAAGAAATACCCTGAAATTTTGACATTGTTCCATATAATGAATACCAACACAATTAAGTCTTACTTTATTTTTACAACATCAACATATAGTAAAAAAATCATTGTTTCATAGAAAATGTTTCTCAAAATTGTACATTTACGAAGGCTACCCTTTCAAACCGTACCTTCATGCCTTTCTTTGTGGGAGTTACTCTGAGCTTTGCCCTCTCCTGAAATGCAACACGGACACTTTGTCGGACAAGGGGATCATGGGAGAGTTGCATGGCAACCATGTGTTGACAACCACGGAGCACGTCTTCTGCTGTTGGGAACTGACTGTTTGCGTAAAAGGCGGAAAAAATACAAAGTTTTTGAATAAGAAAAAAAGCCAAGATACATATTTAAAAATTTAATTTTTAAGAAAATTGTCAAAAACTTAACTAATAAAGGTTACAAAGAGTTTACATATTCTTTGAAAGACATTCTTGAAATGCAACAGAATAATTCTTTGCCAGATAAATCACTATGTTAAACAAAAGCCTTTCAGGTAAATATTCAGATTGTAGAAATCAATAGGATGAGTTAAAATTCTGATCAGCGGAAACAATCTTCCTCAATTTTGCAATGTTTCAGGAAAGGTAACTTACGGACACACATAATCTTTTGCAAGTTCCAGGGGCTCTAAGGGACACTGGTTGACGTCATGTCTCTGATAGTTGTCTCGGATGTTCTCACCAAATTCATCTGGCTTGAGACCAAACTGGCGTGCTATCTCATCTAAAAAAAAAAAAACAAAAAGGTAGAGAGAAAGAGGTACTTCTGATATAGGAAGTTCTCTGGCCCAACTAATTTTTTAAATTTAAAACAGAAAAGTTTCTTCCTTTTTTTTTGATGGAGTGCAATAAAACATAACACTCAATTTATTATTATTAGTATTTGATCCACAACATGTACAGATTTTTTCTCTCTCACACCAAATCTCATTAGACTGGTATAAATTTTTATCTGCCAATTTGTGTGAACAAACCATCAAATATTGACAAACTTAAGACTGTAGATGTTTAAATTAGATACTCAGACAAATTAAAAAAATAAAAAACTATATGTCATTTGTACAGGCTTACCTAACTTGGCATTGAGGCAGATGGAATATCCACTTATACGGTGGGCCTGTTTCATGGCGGAAGGTTTGTTCCCTGGCTGATCTTCTGTCTCTCCCTCCTCTCGAGGTCTATTGCTCTCAGAGTTTCGCATGTTGGGAATTTCATGGCCATAATACAAGAGGAAATTTTGATAAACATCTCTCAACTCTTCTGGTGTTTGCACTGCTTTCACTCTGGAGAGGATCATTGTACAGGATACACAATTTTCTTGTTATTGTAATTCTTTTCGAGAAAGATTATAGGAAGATTTTATTTTCTGTTGTATCACCAGACATGCCTACCCTTAGAAATTTTTTTGAGGAACACCAAGGGCAAAAATGCGGAACATTATATAAAAATGCGGAACAAACCTGAATATGACGGGAACTGACGCTGATTAAACAAAAACAAAAAAAAACCCCCACACAATTTGACTAAGTGCCAATTAATCACAGAGGTGTACCTTTAGGACGGGGGAGAGTGTGGAGGATATCAGTTCCTGTTTAAATCGGCACAAACACTAAGCCAACTGCTTAACATTTAGCCTCCGTGCTTAAATTCCAATCTGTTTACATTAATGTTGAGTAAATCGGCCCTAGACTAACGACATTATAAAAAGAAAATTTGCCCTTAAATTTTTC
>BLXT01004186.1:1111637-1137516 GCA_019648995.1 Plakobranchus ocellatus | reverse complement strand
GATTGACACAAGAACAGTGGAAAAACTTATCTGACAAGCAAGAAGAACACAAGAGGTAGCTTTTAAAGGTAAACCAACATAGTAAAATTAGTATATTATGAGGTATTAAACTTAAGGCTGTTAAGTTCTCTTTTTTTCTGCTGCTACTGTTTTTAGGCCGTGATAATGGTAGGATTTTTAAAATTATGGTAGGATTTTTCAAGACCTGACTTCCCTGGACACCCTGCTTATGACACATATATTCATTGGTAAAATATTAGTAACATTTTATTATCACAGTTGCTTGATTCAGTAGCCAAGCTACACATCCTTTTTTTTTTTCCTATGAAGAAGTGTTGAGTATTTTCATCCTCTCTATATGATGATGTTTATGCATTAAACCCCAACGACCTGGCCAATAAGACAAAATTGATCAAATTAGAGAGTTTTTGAGAAGGATGAATTCAACCCAAGCACAATCAGGTGGCTGAGGTGACAAATCTCTTCACGTAATAGGCATGAATGTTTTATGAAGCTTTTCATCTATTGCCCAGAGATTGTGACATTGTTAGTTCTTAACTCATTAATGCTTTATCTTTCTAGTTTGATAGCATGGGCAACGGCCAAAGGGACTCTGAACCTGAGAGATCCCATCATAAAAGATACCGTCCTCACCACCAGCAACAACAGCACCCTAGCCAGCCTCACCCAAGTGTCCACCAGTACAGGCCCCGGCAGCAGAACCATCGCATCCTGCGACAGCAGTCCAACCCAGAGCATCTCGACTATGATTACGACAAAAACAATAGCAATGGCAGCTGGGATGCCCGCCACTTGGACAGTATTGATCGTAGCAAGCAGGTTGGCCTTCACGAGCGTGAACAGAGCAGGCTGTCATATAACCAGCGTCACCAGAGTGCTGATAATCCCAGCCACCAACAGCAGCAACACGGGCTACCATCAAACCCAAGTATCCAATACCAGCGGCAGTTTGAGGACCCAAATCCGATGTCTTCTGATGCTCATATACCGAGACTCGACTCATCAGACATTGAAACTACAAGGCGTAGATCTCAGGATCTCTATGCTAATTTACAACCAAGAAGGTCTATGGATTTCTCTGATAGGGAGAGAGATTCTGCCAATCACTCGTCTGTGCGGCCACAGCAAAATTCGATTTTCCCTCAAACTTACATTGAAAACAACAACAACATTGATGTCGGAGGTGCCAGTAAACCAGGCCCAAGTTCGAATCTCATATATAAAAATGTTGAGGCTCCACCGACTATCAAACTAGCATCTTCCCAGCCACTTTCCTCCCATAAAAGCCAACCTAATATCAGCTTTGGTGTTGATCAAGGCAGGTTGAAACAAAACTCAAGCAGCCAGCACGCATCAAATCAAGCTTTCGGGTACCTTGGCCCTGGCCCACCGTATAACACAAGTGCCGAAACAAAAGGCATAAATCAAAGCGGCAGTATTGGTAGGGGTGCTAGTCTGCAAGGGAATGCATTCAACGCAGTTTCTAATACCTCTAACTCCAAACCGTTAATGGAGTATAAAACTGTAGAAGCAACACCCACAATTACTCTTCCAACTTTGAGTACAGGCCCAACCTCGAAAACAACCCACTCCTCTAATGACAAGATACATTGGAATGATTCTGCACCACTCATGCACTTCTCTGCTCCCAAACAGTACAATGCTCCGCCTCCCGTTCCAGCTAAACCTCAGGTACCAGCAAAACCTCAGGTGCCAGCTAAACCCCAGGCACCGGTCAGACCCCAGCCTGCGCCCAGAAAGTCCTTACGGGGTCGGAAAGTAAGCAGGAGTGGACATTCTCTTCCCTCATCCTCTGCGTCTTCATCTTCCTCTGCTTTCCCTCAAACCTCTGCTTCATCAAATGCTCCCACTTCAGGTAGGGATTTTCAGTTGGCATCAGAGGGTAATGTTATATCCCCACTTGATATTACGGAATCCTCGTATTCTCCTCAAGATTCTGCCTTTTATCAAAGTAACTCTTACTCTAGCAGCAAAGAATCCAACGGTGTTATAGAAGATGGCAGCAGGGATAGACGTCCTTCTCTTGACTGGGGCTCAACTAATAGTTATGCGGATGGATATCAGTCGCCCGTCAGAAGTCCAAATTCTCAGAGCAGTCCAACCTCACAAAGTAATTTTAAATGGAAGCTTCCTGCCAATGTGGCACCTTCTTTTGTATAGAGGGCCAAAATTTTTTGGTTTTGTTTTTTTCTTTTTTATTGCTTTGCAACAAGAGAACCATTTTTTTTTTCTTAAGTGATCAGGAACTCTTGCAGCTTTGTCTGAGAAAGACCTGTGTCATTAGACATCTAGTGAATTCTCTTGTGATAAAAATGGCTCTCTGCCAGATAAGGTTTAGACCTAAAACCTCAATAAAAAGGATGGTGTTTTGAAGAGCCGAATGTGTCTAGGGAGAAGGGTGGAGAATGTGGGTACATTTTTTTCTTCAAAGGAATTTTATTTGAAAATCCAAATTTCCACCAGATCTATGTTTGGCCCCTTCAAGGAAAGGCATTGATTCATGTGATCTTGGGTGTGTCAATGAAAAACAAAAGGCACATGTTTCAATTGTTCTGAGGATGTTGTGCTATCAAACATTTGATAAAATCAAAAGAAATATAAGTTTACAAATTGGATACGTGATCTGTAACATTTCTCTTTGTAAAATTCCCCTGCTCACTCAACTATTCATTTCAATAAATTGGAGGAAGGTGTAATTGTGTAAGTGAAGATAAAGAGTCGCAATGAAGCTTTAAGATAATGCCCTATCTCAGAACAAGTAGGATAAAAAAAAAAAAAAAATGAAGCAAATTTTGGAATAACATTGGCTGAAACAAAAAAAATATTCTAGTTTATAGTTTATATATATGTGTATATCATGAAAAGGAGTGAGATTTTATAAAGAAGCCTAAAATAATGTGTGTAGCTGCCCGTCAAAATGAGTCAGGTTGCTGGTCTGCATCACTGAGATCAACTCAAAATATTAAAGTAAAGGAGTAAATATTCTCAATGCTTTATGTACAGAAAGTCTTTTGCATGACTTTAGAAAGTTTTCCACATAGAGAGGTGAGTAGTTTTCACCTCTATAGACAATTTGGCTTTCATTCAAAATCAATCATGCCAAAGGGCAACCCAACTCATTTTGTCATACTGCAAAGTTAGGGAATTTCCTATTATTTTCTGTATTAGTTGTAAGAGCCTTTGCACTTGCTATTTCAAAAAAGATTAAGATTTTATATTCATATTAAAAAGCAGGTATTTGACATGCAGTTGAAGCATTTAATTATTTTATTTATTCACTTAGTTTTAATATTAGACCTTCATTTTTCTGAGAAATTTTCCTTATAATAATCAATTAATTTGTGTAGCTTCTCTTAAAAAAAATTATGTCAACAAGGATAGTACTAGTGAAACCTCCAATCTATAATTTGCTATTGCTTTAGTAATGTGATATTCCAAATAACATTGAGTTTGATTAACGTTAATAATTCAGCCACAGCTGTGCCAAGTTCAGATCACAGCTTAAGTGAAGTGTAACATATTTGTTGTAGAATCATTTAGAATGTCATAGAAAATTGTATCGAACTTAGTATCTACCTCCGGTTTTTTTTTTAGCTGTTATTGTTGCTATTTTTGTCAACACTGGTTGTGAACATGGCAAGTAAATATGGCTACACTGGTTGTGACTCTTTCCCATTTATGTATGTGGCTCAAAATGATTTTTTTTTAAAAGTGACTCAAAATTTCTTGTTACAGATTATAAAATTGATCACACTTTACTATTTACTTGTTTAAAATTGTACAAAATGTATATTTTGAACAAAATTTAACATCGATTTTTAAAAAAACAAAACTGTATGTATGTATTGTGAATTTTTTGGTGTGTTATGTTTGATATTATCATGAAACAAAATTGGATATATTCATATTAGTTGTTACAATATGAATGTCTGGAGACCAGAAGTTAGTCTTGTCATAATCAAAGCAGTCAACTTATTTTGTTGAAATTGGCACCTCATTCATTCTCAGTGGATATGCAGAATTTTTTATCCTTTGAAAAAAGCATTCTTGAGAAGGTTAAAAACTTGAAATTTTGTTTTTGCAAAGCTTTGTGCAGGATGTCCAACTCATGATGACTGGTCCCTAGCAGTATTGACAGGAAGTGCTTGAGGTTCTTTTTTCCAACATGTTTATTTTGAACTTAAACAAAATGCAATGTCTGTCTGTTGGCAATGGGAGCATTGGTGGTGCAGTGACTGTGCATTTGCCATGCAGTCCACAGGGCTTCATAATTACATTTCATGCCACTGTCACCTGGCCCAGAGAGGCCAAAAGCCTGGTTTCACTCAGAAAAGGACTATTGCAGTTGATAGGCCTAACCAATTTTGCAAGCAAGTAAATTCCAACAGTTCTAATACTATGTTGTATCATCACATAAAAAAGCAGTGGTGTCGCAAAGGCCAATACTGAAATATTGCAGCTGTGCTTCAAGCTGGCGCCACCTGGTCTCAAATAACCTGGAACAGATGCAAGTTTCAAATTCAAAGAACATCCATGGTAGAGATACTTTCTCTAGCATTCTTGACTTTGGTATGATTTCAGCAAGGGGTTAGGAAACTTTTGTAGAAAGGATATAGCACTCGGGTGTGGAAAAAAGTCATTTGATTTTAGAAAGCCGTCAAAGAGTCGGTGCACAAAACTCAACTGCATGTTAATGAAATTTTTTTACATGACTTTTACCCAAAATTTCAAAGATTGTTTCAACCTTCAGCCAGGGAGAAAAAAATGCAGATTCAGATTGTCACAGGCACTGAGGAGAAAAAATTCTGATGAAAAGAAAATTTAGATTATCTGTATGGTGACAACTATATCACTGTTGCTACTCTTGGTATTTTAATCTGAATATATTAACTGCTCTTCTATAAAAGTAGAACAAGAAGAGCAATGTCTGATATTAAACATACACAAGAGTTGATGTATATTAACTGCTCTTCTATAAAAGTAGAACAAGAAGAGCAATGTCTGATATTAAACATACACAAGAGTTGATGTACACACTGCATCAAATATGTATTTCCATAGTTGTTTTTACTCCAAAACTGCACATTTTCAGATGGTTCAATACCTGCATTGAATTTGTATTAAATAAGCATCTTGAAACTGGCTGAATCAGTTTTATCTGAAACCAGGTTTCTCTTGAAATTTTTTTTTTTTTAATTCCCAGGAATAGTGCTGATTTGGGATATTTATTAAAACCATTGAAAGGTATTATGATAAAAGGTGCAGCGACTGTAGATACAAGAAGTAATAGTGAGATGTGGTGCCTGCATAGGAATTCTTATATATTCTGTATGATTATGATTTTATTTCCATGTTTTTTCATCTGCACATTGCCTTTTATGTATACATGTTGATGCATACCGGTACTTCGAATTTGACCAGCTTTACAGCCCCAAGCAAGATAAATAACGAACTGCTACTGACTCTCACACAAAAAAAGTTTATTGATAAAGGCACAGTGACTGTGCCCATATTGAGTGAATATGAAGATGTGTGCTTGCATAGGCAGACACATATAGGTAATGGGCTATTCTAGATGATTATAATTTTATATCATGATGTTTTTTAGCTGAACTTGGTTTGTTATGTATATGTTGAAAGCTATAAAATTTTACCACTTTTACAGCCCAATAACCAACTTCTATTGACTCACACGCCAGAAAAGTTTATTTTAAGCTGACGCAGTGTGGTAAATGTTTATATTAAAAATTATCAAGATAGAGATTGCTCATGATGAAGTGGGAAAAAAATCTGGCCCGAAGGAAAGATTTTAAAAATTTCTGTTAAATAAAGCCTGCGCTGCATTTGAAAGAGTCCATTCTTATTATATTTGCCTGATTCTATTTCATGTGGTATTATATTAACTAGACGATGCAAAAGCATGGTTGTAGTATCTTAAAAAGAAGCCAAGATAAATTATATAGATTCACAATTCTCGAAGGTGTGAGTATGAAAAATGTTTAACTTGTTTTAAATGTGTAGAAATGTCAAGTTCTAAAACATTCCTTAAAAATTTAAATCAAGTCTTCCAGCAATAGCCCGGTAATGAGATATTCTGTTTTACACACGAAACTATATTTACAATAGATTGTAAAATAATGACTTTACATGTTTTTAATATTGAAGTTTATAAAATACAAATTAATGATCTGATTGGTGTTATTTATCAGAGTTGCCATGCAATTCGTGTCACTGTGCATTTCATAAATATCATGTAGCTTTAAGTTTTAACAGGTCAGTGAAATTTTATTTTTGTTTTTATTCCTCCCATTGTCATTATGGGTTTTTGATCAAATTCAGAAGTGGCATCTTATTACATACTCATTTAACAATGTAGTGCAATCGATGAAAATGCTTGGCTTTACATACATTAGCTTCAATGTTTAATGTTAAATTCTCAATCTGGACCAACAAATTTTATCCATTCCCCTGTGTCCATCCAGCATCAATGTGCTAGCTTGTTAAAACTAAATCTTTCAAGACTTGAGGAATGCAAAGGTGAGCTGAGGAAAGCAAAGGCAGACTACCTCATTCCACTGTATGCCAAGATGGAAAATCAGGACCCTACTCCTGGTTACCCTATGTTAATTCGAAGGATGAGTCTTGCTTTACCTTTGGACGTTATTTATGTATGTCCAGGACATATTTGGCTGAAACAATTTTGATCATCTCATCAACATCACACAAAAATATTTATTCAAGTGTGGAGGTGTATCGCAATTGACATCCAAGAAAATATGGCAGTATTTTATCATTTATTTATTCCAGGAATATCAGGTCAACCGCTGTTATTAACATTCCCCTTTGGTAGGTTTGTGCCTTATCACATGGATCTCTCTCACAGCTTTGCCATAAATATCTATGGAGCAACAATTCTTGTGTCGTCATATTCCTCTTCAGCAGCCTCTCATCTTCTCAGAAGTCATTATATTTTTTAATAATCAAATGTAGAAACGGCATTTTAATTCTTATTCACGCTTATTGTCATGTTGGGGCTGTACTGACACTGGACAACCCCCCCTTTTTTTTTAAACATTATCAAGACTGCTGATGAGCAAGCCTCCTTTAAACTTACAGATCATTCGCATGTTAATGGTTTGAAGAATTTTGTGATTTCATTCTAATTTACGCCCAAAATTGTAATGCTCATATAAACTAATGGTTATGAGACAATTTCGCTATATATTTTTGAGGGAAGTCTTTCCATTTCTCTTGATATATGACTCAGAAGGAGTGCTGATGTAGTACTAATGTGCAAGTGATTTTCTATAATCGTGGCAACTGCTGAGATTCCAGAAAGTGGTTTTGTTTTTTTTTTCTTTTTAAATAGTGTATGATAATCTCCAACAGGTTGCTTTGTAATCAGTCAGGGCTTGCAGCTCAAGTATGGCTTTGTTTTAAAAGCCATTCATTGGATATGTTCATCATCAAGCTTTATGTTTTAGTAAAACCAGGGTTTTTTTCTTCATACACCTTTCCTGGTTGGAAAATTTAAGCCTATGAAATCTGACTACTGTAAAGAAGGTCGGATATAAATTTAAGATTTGTTGAATCCCAGATATTTGACAAAAGATGCTTTAATATAAAGAGGCATTCATTTCTTAGTTTTATATGTTCGGTACTATTTATACTATTGGTGAAAACATCATTTTTTATTTTTTTTTAGTTTATTTTGAAGGCATCCCATTATTTTTCTACCTTTCGTTTTGAGCAATTAAAAGTTCTAAATTTTAAAAAAAATTGTTTTTTCCATCTACCAAATACATGTACATTATGCATATATTTTCTATTGTAAACAGGGCCTCATTGTATAACATTGTATTACGCTACTTTGATTAAATATTTTATCCCTGAACTTACCAATCGTGAAGGAATTAGTGGACTTTCTTTATTTTCAGTGTCTTAATTTTGTGTATATAGTTTCATGTGTATTTACTGTCTGTGTAAATTTTTTACTACATTCCTTTTGAGCCTTTATCACTTTATCAATGCCAGGTTGGGCACTAAGCATTTTCATCGAAGGGTTCCTTGCTAACCTGATCCCTCTTGCCCACTTTCATAGAAAAAATTAATCGCCATTAAATTCATATGAAAAATATGGTGTATTTTGCAGTTCATTTTAGGGTTACAAAGAATCTAACATAGTTTTTACAAATGTGAAGAATTTAAAAAAATTTTTTTTTCAAGGTGGGTTTCTTTCTTTAGTTCAGTTTTTTAAAATTTGTAAACAAACATGAGATTTATATATGTATCAAATATAGGGGTATTTGCTATCTTTTTTTTTGTTGTAATTTCCAATGAATTTTGTGAAGAATGGCAGTCATCTGATGTAGGAAAATATTGTTTGCCCACCATTAACCTTTTACTTTTGAAGTGCAAAAATACAACGAGTATCAAGTGTAGAATAACAAAGTCAAAGGATGTTTGATAAGTTGTTTGAACAGTCAGAGAAAGATTGTGAGATAGGGGGGGGGGGAGACAAACAAACAAAGGCAAGACAGAGATCAACATTGGAGCAAAGCACAACATGATGACAGTGTATAGTGCTATAAATGAAAAAGTCTTTAGGCTTTCACTTTTCTAATAATGTGAACAGTATGGATTATTTTATTGTGAATAAGTCTTGCGGACGGTATAAATCTGGCACGTGGCTATGTACAAACAACAATACTTTTTTCGTCATAGAGGAGAATTTTTCTTTGACATTCTCAATCTAAAACCATGGTGAGAACATTTCCAAGTTGTATCAAAAAGAACAAAAACAAGGGAAATAATATTCTGATTTTGAACAGCAGTAACAGAAAAAAAATGAAAACACTTTTGTCCAATTTGATTACTAAACTCAAAAAAAAACCCCACAAATTAATGAACAAATCAGAAATAAATAGCAAAAATGTGGGAAAAGTTGATGATTTGCAAAAACAGCTGCCTAAAAGGTTGAAAAAAAAAAAAAGGAATAAGACAATGAAGACGTAACAAAATTGCAAAAGAGTGGTTTGTGGGGGAAAAAAAAAAACCAACAAAAAACCCCATGACATCTGCTAACATACATTATCGAGTCATCTTATTTAAGAAGGATCCTTTAAAAAAAACAACATGATGGCAGTCAACAATAGTAATGTAAAGATTATTTGCGATTTACTTCATTAAGGTGGGAAAAAAAAAAAAAAAAGCTCCAGTTCAGTATTTTCTATTGAGTAAGAAAACTGCAATTCTCTTTTCCTTACTTCTGTTTTTTTTCAATGTTTATAATTTTAAATATATTTTTATTAATATTATTAATAATATGCAGGACCTGTGCTTAAAAGTTCAACATCTTTATTATTTATTCTTTTCCAAATCCATTATTGAGATAGACTTGAGGCAGCCCCTATGAGTTTGGTGTTGCAAATGGTGATTTCGAAAAAAAAAAAAATTTGATGCACAGTATTTTTTTAATAAATTATCTCTTTAAAGAAAGATCTTTATTATTAAGCCCAAAATCGACATAATTTTTTTTCCTTTTTCTTAACATTCCGTCATTACTATAAAGCTCATAAAAATACAACTTCGCTTAAATTAATGATTTCAAATGTGTAAGATACATCACATGACTCGTTTAGATGATTTCTAGATAATTAATTTTTAAATTGAATTTTCTGAAATAAAAACAAAAAATGATCAAATAAATGTCACCAAATAATCCAACAAATAGGAAACCTCTATAATGCCACAGAAAAAAAGGAGATGGAAAGATCAAAAGAATTGCTGAAACTAGTGAAAGATAACTTGCAACGTAAATTGGGAACACACAATCTTTGAACTGTTTGCTTGTAGATTAATCATTATCATGATTAATACTTGTAAGTTTATATTTCCCTTCAGTCTCTCTGGTATCTTAATATGAAAAAAAACCTCAAAGAAATCAAAAACATTTCCCACTTGTAAATGAACGACACTGACCATCATTTTGCTTTAAGTTTTGACTCCTTGTCACCTTTTTTATCCTTTTTTTTTTTCATGATTCGGCTTTGAAAAATTGTGGATAACTACACAGATTATTAACTTGCAAAAGAGGATAAATCAAGTAATAATTGATGGGCAAAAGCATGTGATATTGATGTACATCTGATGGAATTACCTATTCCGATCTTGATACTTTCATTTTCACTTTGACAAATGTTTCTTGTCCCATAGTGAATAGTATTATAATAATCATAATCATTCAATTCTTTAATTTCATCTTATGATGATGAATAAATTTTGAAAAAAAAAAAGGATAAAGAATGGAATAAATAAAGAACATCAGAAGTGTTTCTTCAATGGCCATTACACTTTAAGAACAGAAAATGAACAGCAGCTACAAACCATAATTTGGTTACTGCAATATAAATAACTAAAGGCTGATAAATACATCATAATTATATATGTGGCACTGCGTGGATAGTCTTCTGGTGTTCTTCCAATCAATATATTAAAAAAAAAAAAATTATGCATAATACACTTTTGTACATTGAGAGGTAAAAATCACTAAGTATGTACTGCTTTCATCGAGTAAACTGCAATATCTATATGGAGAAAAAAATGCATCCGAAAAAAAAATACTGCACTTCATTGGAACAAAGCAGGACAGAAAAGCAAAGCTGCTTGAGTCAACTAAAACTGATATGGTTTCTATCTCTCAACCGCTACAATACTTTAAATTGTATTATAAATTATAATGGGAATTGTGTATTTCTTTGAGAAGTTCTCTGCAAAAAAAATTACACAGGCTGAAGTATGTACATACATTTATTTATGTACAGCTAATTAACAGTAAAGGATATAAGATAGTTTTGAAATTCGAACACATTCTGTGTGTTTGATACAGTAGGAACACAACTGGTATCTCCGTGTAACAACAACAACAACATTAAAGTCGGCACAAGAGTAAAGGTGTAAAGTGTACAGCGTATAGCAACAGATGTATAAATGAAAGCAGTGCAAGCTTCCTGTCAAAAAAAGTATGAATGAAATGATTGGATTCTTTTTCTTTGAGAAAAAAACCCACTTCTGTTTTTCTACGTGGTCCATGAAACTTGAAGGAAAGGAAGGAATGCTCAGTTTAAACCACACTGAGCTGAACAACTGCGGTGATTAATCATAGCCCCCAAAAGGGTTGAAGTAGAAAATGGAATGTTTAAAATGTAAGAAAAGAAGTTGAAAAAATTAAATGACAACAAACAAGCAAAAGGCTTGAATTCTTTTCTCGATAAAAGAGAACTGTAAAAGCAGCACAGGTGAAAGTACAGTTATAAACACAACCAACTGAAAATTTTAACTTGTAAGAACCGTTTGTTTTAAATTCAACAGATGATATTGGATATAAATTGAGCAAAAAAGGTAAAACAAAACAAAAAATGGATTCTTAAAATGTAAATGACCTCTTTTTTTAAAATTGTAACTTCAACATATTTGTTATAGAGTTTATAGAGTTTTAAAAAATAATAAATCAGGCATCAAATTACAAGCAAAAAGGTTTTGCATTAAAATCAATACAAGAAAAAAAAAAATCATTGATCCACATTCCAGTGGATCTCCTCAGGTCCAAAATAAAAATGCAATTAACTAATTTCTAACACAATTAAGCCTTCTGTTAAAATATTCATCAATTTTTTTTTATATTTCACCACTAGATCGTAAAATATCTTTGCCTTCACAATGTATTGCTAAAAGCATAGATTATTTAACTTTTAATCCAAACAAATATCCTGAAAAAATTCCCAGTTTTAATAATTTTGATGGGCTTTTTATCCCTACATACTAAAAGCAACATAATGTGGCTATTGCAAATAAATTGCCACTGAAAAAAGTCCCCTAGGTACCATGTGCACTGTTTAAAATATATTGTTTCAGAATATCATAACTTTAATCAGAGGTCTACTTGACCAAACATTGAAAAAAAAAAAAGTTTCGCAGTTTAATATCCTCTAACTCAAACCGACAAACTTTTTTGTTTGTTATGAACAAAATAATAGTGCATACATTAATAAGCTCATGTGAAGCACCCCAAGTTTGGGTTAACACAAGCCTGACGTGTAGATTTGTAAGCAGTATTTATGCCTGGAAACCTGAGCGTTTTTCAGGCTATCACATTCTGATAAGTATAACGTGCCGCCTCTTTCTTCTCTCACAATTCGCTTGGATCAGCCAGCACTTCCAAGTAGCCCTGAAAAGAGGATGGCAAACAATAAATAACACGATATGATAACAAATATCATGCGGTATTAATGTGACAAATCTTTGAAACGATCATTTTATTGCTTTCAAGAGTGATGTCTGCGATAATTTTTCTTAGTACCGTTGATTTTTTTTTCTTAGTAACGTTGATCTTTTATTTTCTTAGTAACAAAGATACATGGAGGACTGTTAGTCAGAAAGAAAAAGTGGAGCTTGGCAGACTTCATTACAAAAGCCTTGCAGTTGTGAAAATAGGATAGAAATAGAATGATTGTGTGCCAAATTTAAATCTTCAAGGGTTTTCAAAAAAGCATTTAATAAATTGAAAAACAATTAGTGAAACGCCTCTTTTTCCAATATTTTATTTGCAATACCTCAGAAGAGAACTAATGACTTTTTTGCCTAGGAAAACTATACAATATGAATCGAAAAGAAAAAAAAAGGCGCTGTGGGTAAATCAAGTTTATAAAGAAATAATAATAAGTAATAAAGAAATAGAAACATATTAATAATGATTTTGTAACTGCTAGTCACAGGATTGCTAAATATCATCAGTAATATGCAACAAAGTTAAAAGTTATACAAACAAACAAAAAAAACCAAATCTGTGCAAACAATAAGTAAAAGAGGAGAAGAGGCTTTACCCCATTGGCCACCCTCACAAGCTGCCTCTCTAGAATCATCACTAGCAGGGTGAAGTCTGGTCTCTTATCCGGGTAATGGTTCCAACAACCTTTCATTGTCTCATACCTTGTTTGCAAAAGGAGAAGAAAAAAAAAACAATTTAATATTATGATAGATTTACAACCAGAGGCCAAAGTAAGATCTTGCATCTTTTTTCTATCTTAAGCTCCAATCTAGGTTTCCTTCATTTTCTTCACTGTATGAATCTATATTCTACTTTCATGACCTTCTTATTCTATCTTAGAATTATTTGAACGAAAGTAGAAACATTATTAGGACCAAACATACAAGGCTTACAGCCACTATATTTAACACCATGTTTAACCAGTGTAGACCAAGTGTTTGTATTTTACAGCCATTTCCCTCTTTCAACATTAAAAGCAAAGTTATCACCCTGCTTTGATAAAATTGATGTCAGGCAGTAGGTGGGGCAGTGAAATTTGATTGTGGTGTGAATATACATATATATATATATATATATATCAGACATGCCTACCCTTAAAAATTTTTTTGAGGAACATCAAGGGCAAAAATGCAGAACAAACCTGAATATGACGGGAACTGACGCTGATTAAACAAAAAAAAACAAAACAAAAAAAAAAAACCCACTCAATTTTAAGTGCCAATTAATCAAAGAGGTGTACCTTTAGGACAGGGGAGAGCCAACTAAGCCAACTGCTTGGACAGGGGAGAGCCAACTAAGCCAACTGCTTAACATTTAGCCTCCATACTTACATTCCAATCTGTTTACATTAATGTTAAGCAAATCGGCCCTAGACTAATGACATTATGAAAAGAAAATTTGTCCTTAAAATTTTCATTCTACTCGTACTGCAAAGACTTGTTTAACTTTGGGTAACTTATTTCAATGTTACCATTGGAATTCAATTTTATTAACTTTTCTCAAATAGAAAATTCCATTCAACATTTCCCTTTTCTATCCCCAAGATGCGGATTGCCTCGATGCATTCTTTTCGAATACAGTACAATGCTGTTGTCTTTTGCGGATTGGAGCTTCTGTGTAGAGCAATTTCTTTTTGGTCATTTTGAAGAGACGTAGACTTATCCAAGATACGCAGGCCTGATTGTATTATATTAAAATCTAAATCTATGGATAGTTCATAGTATTATCATAGGACTGGCAATGGCAAGAGCCTGGCATCAATCAGACAGGCTCGCACCGAGCCTAATTTCAATGCTGGGTTTATAACTTCTCTAGATATAACACTGCATGTATAGTTAGTCTCAAAATAAATAATTAAGTTCAACAAAACCATTGACCTACAATAGTAGAGTTGATAGATTTAAAATGGGAAAAATTATTCCAAAAAACTTGATTTCTATAAAAATTGATATTCTGTCCCGATGATTTTCTTAAATCGAGATCGCTGATTTAAAATTTGCCGTCAGAATTTTCGTATTTGCTTTCCTCGCAAAGATAAGTATGTTGAAAAAAAACCCTAGTCCAGGTGAGTGACGTCACAGTGTAAATGACCGACCGTCAACACGGCAACAGTCAGTGATGGGACTGATGGTAGGTCTTACAATAATGTTCGTCTATAGATGTACTGCATCGATAGGTTTGCCCCAAACCACCCCGACCCCTCCTCAGTCTGCAAGATGCACGCTGAGTTTATGAAAAAAGATGTAGCAAAGAGCGCCATGCATTTAATAAGTTTGAAAAGTTTGTGCAGTGTTAATGCCGTTATTTTTTTTCTCTAAACCCTTTAATATTCTCGGTTATTTATGTAGAGATGCACCGCTAGACATCTAGATCTAGACTATTTCTGAGAGTATGACCAATCACAAATCGGCGAAATTCAAGATTTTGTGATAAAAATGTGGATTTCCGGAACGCAGGTCATTTTCTGGTAGAATTCTGGAACAAATCTGGAATTTCCGGAACAATAGGCATGTCTGATATATATATATATATATATATATATATGAGAGAGAGAGACACAGAGAGAGAGAGACAGAGAGAGAGGGACGGAAAGAGGGCTTGAAATAACATTAACTTACAGAGACTCTGGAGCAAGAGGCGGTCTCTCCATCCGATAGCCAGCTACGAGTTTGCTGTAGAGATCCTCGTGTGGAATTGTCGAGTATGGCATTCCACCCAGTGTGAAAATTTCCCACAGAACTACACCAAAGGACCATCTTTAAAAAAACAAAAAAAATGAAATGACAGAGACCACAATTTGTGCTAAAAATGAAGTTCAATATCTTTATGTAACCTAACAGTATCATAATGAAACAAAACCATCGTGCAAATACTTGAGCCTTTCCAATTCAAATCAGTTACAAGCTTTTTAAATAATGTATAGTTTCAGAAATGTGAGGTTTGAGCCTCCGACTTGAAATCAAATTTCTCAGTTGTGCAATGATGAGCACTAGGAAAAAAATGTATCAACTTTGAACCATAGGGGGAACAGATCTGTTTATTTGAGACTCAGAATTGACCCCTTTGCATTGCTTTCAAATACCATCAAGGCTTTTTACTAATTTCAATGATTTTCTGCTCCAAATACTATGTGATACATAGATGTACAGATATTTAGGTCTTTTTATACATCGGAAAAGTATGTATAAAACATCTTAATATCTATTATTTAACAGGGAATTAATGTTAGTCAGAAAAGAACAATAATTGTGCACTCACACATCACTTTTTTCTGTGTACTTTTGATCAAAAAGAGCCTCAGGTGGCATCCATTTTACAGGTAGCTGACCCTAAAGAAAAAAGATTTTGTGTTATGAAATGAATGCCGTCATTGATGTTGTTATTAAAGTAATAACGCCAGCAATGATGACAGTTATCATTATTATTATTCAAGTTTTAGCATACTTCATGCATGTGGAAAAAAACAAAAATAAAGAAGGTAAGGATTTCAAATTAACCCACATATATACATTTTTATTACTGAAAACTTGTGAACTCAATATCTGTATTGTTTTCAGGATGTCTTATACCTGAATAAACATAAACATAGAGCGCCCACTGATGTGCCAATAGGTTGTTGTCAAACCAAAATTTTGGATTATCCTTTTTTAATTTCATTCACGCACTTTCTCTGTCTTTTACCCCTTGCCAAGGATTCTTAAATTTAGGCACATAAGATTTTATTTGGAAGTGGGGACTGAACCTAATCAGCTGTCAAGCATTGATTTCCAACCTCATCCTATGGCTAGGCCGTTTTGTTGTCCTACACAGTAAAGAATAAGTCTATTGAAGAGAATGTAATGGATCATGATGACTTACTCTTGATGTTTTCTTGTAATATTCTCCGTTCCGTGCCAAACCGAAGTCTGCAATTTTGAGAACATTGTCCGAGTCGACCAGAACATTTCTAGCTGCCAAATCACGATGAATGCACTAAAATGAGATTAAAAAAAAAAGTTCATACAGCAAGTAGGTATTTGAGAACCAGATATATGACAAACGGTACAGAAAATACACTTAGACTATTTTTTAATGGTATTTTTTTTGTAGATCCGAAGAGGCAACAGACTAGAGGCAATGAAAACATCTCAGCTACATATTGCGTGAGGACATCTGCAAATAAGTAAAGATATATTCAGCTTTAACCTATAAATGTTGTACTGCTGACTGTTAGCCATCAACAGTGTGTTATTTTTTTTCTAAAAATGAAAACAGACAGATTAGATGGATAACTGATGGTGATACTATGAATTCTTTTCAGATTGCCAAAAAGCCTTTTTAGTCTTAAGCATTCATAATCTTTCATCAACATTTCATGGTGATGCATATTTTATTCCGAAAAAGTTTGAATCAAGCAGGCTTCATAGCAAACTTTCAAAATAGTGCACCAGACAATCCATTTTGTCCTGGAAAAATTAACAAAATCTCGTTGAGCTCTGAGATTTAAACTCTTTATTAAAAACAAGCAATACAAATGAGAAGAGGTGGAGAAATCAACACAACAAAAAAAAAGTTCCTAAATTATTTGTCTGGAACCTATTGCGTAAAAACAATATTTTTATAATCACCTTATTCGCAGCCAGAAATTCCATGCCTTGGGCAATCTGTCGACTGAATGAAAGCAGAACTGTTTGTGAAACCATATCTCGAGCTGCATTACTACTGACTGGGTCATCGGGATCTGCTGTTGACATGAGAATCTCAGCATTGTCCCACCAGCGAAGGAAGTCGTCAGGGTGGGAGCGGAAACTGATCAGATAGTCCCTCAAGTTTCCTTTCTTGCAGTACTCAACGATCACACACAAAGGATCTGACGTAGGAGGGTGAAAAATATATGTGAAAATCGGTGTCTTTCATATTAACCCTTCACAATCATTCATTATTTTGTTCAAAGTTTTCGCTATTCTAAAATTTTCTTCATCTGTAGCGACTCTGTGCATGCCTACAGCCTGTCCAGTCATTATCTGAAGCTTCTTCTTGTGGCAAACTATGTCAAGCCTGAGAAATATCCCTGCAGTTTTCAGAGTGGTTTTGTTGACCAATGTGTCACCAACACCCCGTTTACAGTGGCAAAGCTCTAGAGTGTTGCATTCATACAATTACAGTCAGACCATCGGCCACAGGGCTCTATCTTTCCATATTCTTCAAGTTACAACATTATTGTGAACCATTTCAGTATTACAATGATATCATCTTTTGTACATTCTAGCTTCAAAAAATGAATCTAGTTACCATCTTTATTGACTAACAAGGAATCCACGTAGAGAGTTAAGTTCCTGAAACTTAACTATTGAAAATAATAATTTCTTAAATATTATCGCAGCATATTTTTAGAACAATAGCCTCATTTCTCAAGAATCAATTTTTTTTTCTAATATAGAAAAATCAACTTGGCCTACATTAGCAGAAAAGCAAAGCCTCACCATCCTGGGTGCAACAGCCAAGAAAGTTCACTATGTTTTTGTGTGAGCCACACTGTTTCACTGATATCATTACTTCTAACTCCTTCACAAACTCGGATCGTTCCTCAGGGGTCGCTTCATCTGAGGACCAAAATTCTCAGCCTTAAGTACAAGTAAAGGGCTTGTGTGATGAGTTATAGGTCACTCAATCAATTTTTATCCCCATAAACGAAATCCATTGACTATGCTACATTATTAGAATGTGAAGTAAAACAGAAAATGGGCAATTCCAACTCAACTCTCAACAAAGTAAAGTCACTTTTTGTATGAAGGTCAATTGAAAGATTGGTGACAAAACCAGTTATATCCATTTTTGAAAATTTACAGTTTGTCAGTATAAAAAAGTTATATTGATAATCAAAAACACACAATATTTTTCTGTCAGCTATAATCTTACAGGAGCTATAATAATTTATAAAATGGAAAAGGCACATAAAAAAAAAGATAGTTTCTGCCCTTTTATCTTAGCTCAAAGCTCGTTTTGTATTTGGTCTCATATGATCGTAATAATTACCTCTGATGGTTTTCACAGCTACGAGAGTTGTTCCTGGGGTCTTGCAAATGCCACTTGCTGTGGCCAGACGGACAACACCGAATGCTCCTTGACCAAGAATTTCTTGAATCATCAATCTGAATGACCCACACAAAAAACAAACAAAAAATCTTTCTAGTCATAACCAAAAAAAAAAAAAGAGATTGACTATTAGCTTTCAGAGAGAGAGAGGGAGGGGAGTATGTAGGTGGGCAAGAGGCAGATAAACAGAATGGCAGAGACACTTGACTTTCAGGTAGACGTGGCAGGGGAGACAAAAAGGGAGAGAGGGGAGAGGGGAGGGGAGGAGGGAAGGGGTAAATAAGTTCATATACACACAAAATAAATGTATCTCAGATATTCCAAAGCTTTTTCCACATGAACAAAGAGAGTGAGGGCTGGCAAAAGCCTTCAGTTATTGTAACTTTTGAGCCTGCAGTAGCCTATGGACCACTATTCTTTGTACTATTGGTATATATGAAGGACAAGAAAAAATAAGATACACTGGGCTATGCAATCATTAACATTTGCTTTTCTGATGCATTACACATTCAATTTTTTTGTTTCTGAACAAGTAAGAGTGACTGAGAGTTTTTCCGAGAGGCACTGAGGAAAACGCCCCACCTGTTCCTGGGGAATTCAAAAGCATCATCACGAATAATGCTTGGCCGTGATCCAGATGACATCACACTTGGGTAGCTACTGGTGGAGGATTTTGAGGAGATGCGACGAGACTTAACTAGTGGCTGCAGTATGGATTCTTTGGACTCCTGTGAGAATTTGACAAGGGAAAAAAAAAAGGTGCCTTTCAAAAGATCTTTTTGGTAGGAAGCCTGGCTGGTGCATACATATTGATCCTGCTAAAGGCCTTAGCTTAATATACAAATTGAAACAACTCATTGAGTCATATGTTGCACAAAACACATCTTAAGTAAGGGTTACTTTTTGATTTGACTCTATATTTATACTAGCAAAAGTTAGAATAGGCGTCATAATTTTGTGCTTAGTTATGAGTTGTTTTTCCTCTGCACCACTACTTCAACTAAAAAATTTCAGTATATGAATAACACTAAATCATGCAAACAAATGGGCACTAGAAACAGCTCATCTGTATGAAGATAAAAGGTCTGCAGTGGTGATGGGCTTTGCCAGAGGTATTTTTATGTTTTGAGACCAGTCCAGATGAGTAATAACTTGTACGTTCAACTTTCAAACATTGTTGATCCTGTGCCAAAACGTATGCATTTAACTCTTATGCTCCATCAAATTGCTCAGTCTTTCTTTATTCTTGCCAAAAACTGAAGTGAACTGCTGACTTGGAGATAAAAACCACTTGAAGAGGAATCGAAAAAGAAAAAATCTTAAAAATGTTTTTTCTCTTTGTATTATTTGCATATCCAACTCATCAAGACTGATTTCAAGACATATATGACCACTATGTCTTCATTGAGTTAACCTAGTATGATACAACTGTTCAAGATTAGAGCACTTAAACAATAAAAGAAAGTGCTCGATTCTCATTTGCCTTGTGATGTCTCACCTTCTTATGGTAGGGAGAATACATCAATTCCTTCTTGCGTTTTCTGCACCACAGTAAAGCACAAACAACAATGCCAATGATAATAATGACCAATGCACCAACAGTACCACCAGTGATTAGTAATAGATCATGTGGAATGCCAGACTGTTGTGAGGTATGAGGTTTGCGCACTGAAAGAAAATAAATGAGGGCATTACAGGAGTGACACTTGTTTTCTTGAAACGTTCAATACAGTTGTTTTACTGGTATTGCCAAAGGAAAAAAAAAGTACATTTCCCCCTCCTCTCTCTCTTTCTCTCTCTCAAAAACACACAAATGTTCAATACAACTGTTGCACTAACATTGCCTAAAAAAAAATACAACAAGCCTATATTATTTCCCCATCTTCTCTCTTTCTCTATCTGGAAAACACACACACACATATCCTTCCACCATCTAGCTATAATTCTACATCTGTACATATCAACTCACAGGGATTAACAGTGAGATAGGCAGCTTCTTCCACTTCCCCTATGCTGTTCCTTAGGACACAAGTGTACCATCCTTCATCAGCTTCTGTGACTTCCGACAGGACGAGAGGTGCATGTGTTCCATTCCAGTCCTGACAGTGAGAGGCAGAAAAGTTTTTCTTCAGATTTTGTAATATACAATAGTGTATAAAAGTAGGGATGATGAGAAATATGGTATTTTTACCTCCGCAATTTAAATCAGAAAGGCAAGTGTTGATGATTCTCCACAAGAATACATTGCCTTTCTAATTAGAAAATTAGAAAGTCAACGCTTTTGTCCAACAAAATATTAAATCTAAAAGGTGGAGTGAGAGCAAAAAATCTCAACTCACATGAAAATTATCACTGTGCCAGTTTTCATAAAAGTCAGTTAAGAAACAATAAAAAAACAACAACAATAACAACACATCAGTTAAGGAGACATGCTATGAAAAGCTATTGCAGTAAATTCTTATGACGTATTAATAATAAAATTGAACATGAAAAGTTAAAAAAAAGGGGGGACTCAACAACCATGTTTATCTATAACAAATGCACCCCACACACATATATGAAGCCACACAACTTTCCCGGAGGAATAAACATCTGATTCCATCACCATTTTTCAACAACTGTTTAAAATATTGTAAAAATAAAAATACCCGAACAGGCAGTAGCTACACAGGTTGGTGATTTCAGTGCAAAATATCAGAGTCATTAAGATTTAAAAATTCAAAAAAAGGCAACACATACTCGAAGAATAGTGATGTGAGGATCATTAGGCTTTATAGGGCCTGATCCCCACGAGCCGTTGATGAAGTGATGCCTCAGCCATTTACTCTGCACAAGTGGCATGTCAGGAACTGGGCAGCAGGTGAGAACAGCTTGAGATCCAACCTTCACAGTCTGATTGAAAGGACGCTCTTCAAATATCGGTTTTGAAGAAGGAGCATCTAGATGTGGAGAGAGAAAAAAAAAAAGCAATAGATTTTGTGACTTGACTTGAGAATAATGCAATACATTAAAGTTAGTTGATTATATTGGGCAAATTTTCTTTTCAACTGTTTTAGACTAAAGTGAATTTGTGCCAGTGTTTCACTCTAAATATTTTCTAATAAAATATGACTAGAGGGAGCCCAGTTTTTTTGTTTGTTTTTTTTTCTGAAGCAATATACTGACATTTGCAGAAATGTTGATAGTGAAGTAGTCAAAAGCAGTAACCAATAGAAGAACAATAATTTTCAACTGAGTAGTCAGTGTTTTTTTATACAAGATTCATGTGGTACGAACCAAAACTGGCTTTATATGTGCTAAAATGAAGACTATCAAAATAACATGGTAAGAGCTGAAGAGGACCAGCCCCAAACCTGTAAAGGCCATTATGTTCCCCAAAGAATCAAGAGGTATAAAGTATGTTGCAAAAGAGTGTCATCACTCACATGTAACATTCAGGAAAAACTGCCATAGCATCTGCTTGCCATGTGAATGGATGAGGCATGTGTAATTGCCTTGATCTGAATACTTCAGGTTGTGGATCAAAAGCAACCATTCCTGCAACACAAGAACAAACACAAAAAAATAGAAAAAAAAAAGATTTAATTTTTTTTTCCTCAACTGGCACATAGTCCAGGCAGGCCATACAATCTACAGGCATGAAGATAAACATAGATTTGTTTTTCTCTCAAGTTGGGTAAAAAATATTTTCTGATATAAAGGGGCACATAAATTTTATAGACCAAAAGATTCACATAGAAATACATTGTAATACATCCAATAACACTGCAATATAGAGAAGGGTAGTTGATAGCGCAGTGGTTGGCCAACACACCCTGATATTCGCAAGGACTTTCTGACACTATTTTAGCCAGCCAATGGTGCCAAAATGCGTGAGATCACCTGGTTATCGACAAGCTGCAAGCCACAATACAATTAAAGCAATATTCACAGAGAGAGAAACGTCAGTAAATGTACTTGTACAGAAAATGGCACTGTACATCTAAAGCCTTAAGGGAAATTAAATTAGGTGCACAATTATTGGACAGCACTGAATTATTAGCTTGACAATCTCAGAGTGGTCTAGCCCTTGTTCCGCCAATACACTTGAGGCTTGATCAAACACAAGACAAAATGTACCTTGCAAACTTTAGGGGCAGTTTGCAAACCACTAAGTCCCTACAGGGCTTTTTTTCTTTATTGACAGCCAAAGATTTATCAATTTTTTTTCTGAATATCATGGCCTGTGAAAAAAAAGATAAAAATATAACTTTTTTGACTGATCCATTGCACAAAAATAATCAAGAACGGCATAGCTTTTCAGTGTGGCCTAAAAAAAATAACACCTTCATATTAAAAAAAAAATGACTAACACATACACATGTATAACCTTTCTAAATTAGCCATAAATATCTGAAGAGTCAAAATGTAATTTTTTTTTTCTTTCACATCATATAAATAAACATCTTATTACCCTGGGTTCAATACGCCTGCTACGTAAAATTGGCACTCCATTCTTGTACCAAGAAATGTTGACGATTTGCTCATGCCAGTGTATGTTTCCTTGTGCTGGAACTATGCCACAGTAGAACTCCACCATGTTGTTCGCAGACCTAGAGATCACACTCACAGGCATAGGTCGACTCCACCGGATACCGTAAGGGTCTGTGCTGGATGCTTCCTCTTTACAGAGAGTAAAAGAAATGAACTTGAAACATCAATGACTATTCGCCCAAATCATCTGAATCAAAGACATACCATTTTTCTTCAGATCCTTTAAAAAATTCTTTAAAGTATAATTACATTATCTTATGCTATTATTGCGGTGAAGGAAAAATTGGAGCGTGAAGCTTATCCTCTTCAATCTTTCACAGCTTGTTCCAGAACATAATCTATTTGCTGCAATGTGATCTCCAGCTTTTAGGCCCTCTTTTAGCCATGGTTTTGGGATGGGTCCAGAAGGGATTTTAAGGCAGGTGTGATAGCTACTGCATCACAATCACTCCATAATAACAGCAGAGTGCACATTGAATGTAAACAAAATGTTTAATCTTTAGGAATTCTATTGCTTAAATTTTTCCCAGACCATAAAATAAACCTTATTATAAAGCTTAGCTAAAAAAACCCACTCCATTTACACCTTACCTTTATTTTGGTGCATAAATGAACCGCTCTACCTCTCAAAAACTGAACAATGCTGAAATAAACAAAAAAAATTACCTCCAATGTTCAGAGTAAATTCCCACTGCATTTGCTTAGGACCAAATTTCACAGCGCATGTATAGGTGCCCTGATCAGTGACGTTTAAGTCTTTTATCTTCAATGACCAGCCCTGGTTTTTTTTCCAAAAAGAGAGGAAGAAAATAATAATTAAAACATTTGTAATGTAAGTGGGCTACAACAAAAAAAAAATTGTATGTAAGAGCCCAGTGACAATAGCTGGGTATGTGCAGGAGGCCCGAGACCTCTTCAGGCACCTAACTTCAGATCAAAGAGTGTTAAATCAAGATGCTATTTTAAACTGCACCGAAAAAAATGATATATTTTGTAACCGGAGCCAATTTCATTAATTCAGAAAGTTTTTAAAATTTATTGTATTTTTCAACAAAAATGCTACATACAATTGTACAAAAACCTTGGAGACTTCATTTGACACCTGTGAGGAGCGTTCTCAAAAATGCACAAAGCTCATTTTCCTCAGGCAGTTTTTGCAGTAAAAAGCTTGTTTTGTGGTCTCACTTAATAAATGATGATTATGAGGATAATCAAAATGATACAAATTAGGGTAAAAATCAATATCATTTGGACTGGTCTTAAAATATTCAGGGAAATCCACTTAAAGTCGACTCTTTTGTGTGAAATTGTTGCTTAAGTGACTCTTATTAGCAGTCTCATTTTGTTTTTCATTATTTAAGTAATGGTTAAAGTCAATCCTTGCTTGAAGTCAACCAAATATTATTTGAGTACCGAGATGGCGACTATATCTAGATTGCATTATACTTATATATCCACTCTTTTAAAATGTTCTTTTTTTTTTTAATCTATAGGAAGCCGAGACAGATTTTGCACTGACCACCATCCTCATATTGTTGGTGAGTATCAAAGGAAAGCCGTCCTTGTACCAGGCAATGTGTGAGGTATGGCCCAGCCTCTTTGAGAATCTGCCTGATGCATGAACCCCACAATAGAAGGTGACCATGCCATGCAAGGCCCGCTGGATGGGTTTAGATGGCATTGCGCGGATCCAGTAAATTTGATAAGGATCTCCTCTGCCATGATTGTCTGAAAGAAGATGGAGATAAGAACACAATCATTGCCTTTTAAATAAGAAGACTTTTAAAAATTGTGTTAGTTAAAAAGGAACTACTGAATATCCTCATTGAACAAAACAATAACAATTAGCAGGGATGCCGACTAATCTTAGGAAAAAAAAAAAAAGAGCATTCGAGTCTAAATTTTGCTTGCACACTGAAACAGGTTAGACCATTAACACAGTTATAGTATATCAAGCATAATTTTGAGGGGAAAAAAATATGGACAAATCGATTGATTTGAAAGTTCAAAAAACAAACTGTTTTAACCTGGAGGCTAACCTATTTTACACGTTTGTGAAAGCTAAATAAGAAAAGCTGGAGAAGACATTCAAAATCATGTGAAAACAACTTTGGATGGGAAAAAACTTGTGCACAGAAAAGAAATTAAGCCCAAAGAGGGAACCTGTAACAAATCAAAGGAAAAAAAACCCTGTTGTTACCTCTTGAATATAAAAGCAAGAAATGAATCCTTTAAAGACGTAACACCAACACTTCCAACCTCCTTGTTCTCCCCCCTCCCTCCTTCACGGGCGTCGGTGGCACAGTGGATGTTGTATCCACCCTGAGATCTGCAGGGTCACTTCTGTCGCCCTGGCCCGACGCAGGGCCGGAAAGCCTGAGAGTACCTTGTTGTGGACTGGCTATATTAAAAAAAAACAAAAAAAAAACAATCTGCCCCTCCCCCCCTTCCCCCCTACAGAGAATGAGATAGCAGCTGTAAATTTTTGTTCTTAGGCTCTAGAATTCTGAGTCCACGCAAGCCTAATCTCAAACTACCTTGACACCTGCACAAAAACCTAAATGTGGTAGGACTTCTTTCGGTATAGCCTTCTGCGCATCATTATAGCCCATCCTCAACGATAATCGATTGATCTCAAGACTTTTAGGCCCTCGTCCGACCAAGGCGTCGGTGAAGGGACTGAACTCGAAACCACAACAGAAATGTCCCAGTAGACGACAGGGCCGACCTGTTGGCCATTGTATCATCAACACCTTGTTACTCATAAAACTATGATGACGACCATGATTGTTGATGACTTAGCGTTTGTCAACATTTAATGCGTTTTGCAACATATTGTACAAAAATGAACATTATCGTCCATCAGTGTCTAGGTTGATCAAGGTGACAATAGGTGGGTAAGCA
>BLXT01004186.1:1042405-1052684 GCA_019648995.1 Plakobranchus ocellatus | reverse complement strand
AAAAAAAAAACAAGACCGGTAACCAAATTAGTGTAAAACTTAAAAAAAAAAAAAAGGTCTCCTGAAAAACTTCAGTATCAGAATATACATATATATATTTTATTTACACATCATGAATTCACTGTAAAAATTAAAAGTGTAAAAGTGAGAATTTGTGTCTTCAAACCATTGATAGACATTGACTGATGAAAAACAATCTGCCAAAATAGGGCAAGTCAAAGTTTAAAAAAAAACAAAAAAAAACAAATAACAAAAATGTTCTTAATTTGAACCTTGAAAAGACTGGAAACATACAAGATACAGTTCCTTAGTATCTATGATACGTTGTTTCCGTTTGTGAGAGAAAAAATGAAGAGAATTATAATTACTATGTGATAAAGGGACACAAGTAAATGAACGACTTTAATAATGTTGAAGAAGAAAAAAAAAAAAATAAAAAAAAGAAATAAAAAATTTAGTTAGAAAAAGTATATAGGCAAAATAATTAATTTCATTGAAGTTTATCCATTGTGAAAAGCAAGACATGGGGGAAAAAAAGTGTAGAGACAAGGGATTATTTGGAAGGCAGTAGTAGGATAAAAAGGGGAAAAAAAAGTTAAGGACATCCATCGTTTTTTAATTTAAATGACATAGTAAAATGAATAATCACAATATACATGGAATTATACACACACAGCAGGTCTCATAAGTGAGTCCAAAACTTTGTTATTTTTTGTTTTTTGTTTGTTTGCCTGAGGTAAAGTAATTCAATCACCAATAATTTGTAATACCAGTATTTTGTAACAAGAACAAAAGTTTAAAGCAACACTTTCTAAAATATTTGAATACAAGATTCACCAATATACAGACAATAATAAAAAAAAAAAAATTCCTTTACCCCCATAAAATATGCACACATTAACCAAACCAATCAAAACAGCACAACTCATGAATGCTGAGTGCAACTGGCAATAGAGACATTTTGTAAAGCTTAAAAAAAAAAAGCAGAGACATAAATTGTACACATTTCCAAAAGTAACTTTTAAAAGGCAGGGGTAAAATATGATCACCTTTGTATAAATACAATTCATGATTCATCCATGTTAAATGAATTGTCTGTCGTCCAGCAGGGCACCAACCAAAATTTTGGGAAAAGAATGAAGTTGCCACACAAAACTTTTCCACAAATAAATTATACAAGGGCATTCTTTAGAAACTACAAACAATTTTTTTTTTCCAATGTCTCAATCCTTTTCCATCTATTTTGATTTATATCTCTGTTGGGTAAATGCTGACAAACAGTCATTTTCACAAGGATAAGCCATATTTTGATTTGTTTCACGGCTAAAAAAATACCTGTTATAATTGTATAAAAAAAAATGTTTTTTTGATGGAGTCAAAGAATACTTTCAAATCAAGATAATGTAAACATCTTGTTCATGACGCATCACTAGTGGATCACTAGGCATAATTATACAAATAAAAATTTTTTTAAAAAAATATCACAACAAAAAAAGATCAGGAATTTGAAAAGGGGCAAGTATAATCCACACTAGTCTAGGATTCCAACCAATCACTTTCAATAATGAAATGAAGGAGTGGCCCAAAAAAAAAATAATGGAGGTTTAGAGATTATTTAAGTTATAGAGCATTGGTTTTTTTTTATCTTGAGAGTTGAACAGCAATTCATTAACAAGTATTGATTAAGTGTTCCATTTCCCGCAACATTTAGTTTTGATTAAAAGACATCACAACCACAACCATTTCATGGAGAAAAGACCAAGCGAGTGATTTTCTTATCTTATACATTATTTTAGGATGCTGCGATAACTATGTGCGGACAAGTCACACACTTACTTATGTTTGTGACAATGATTTGGGATTATCTATCCACAAATAAAAAAAAAGAAAAATAAAACATGTTTGTAAAGCTCGTCTTCTTTTTTAATTTTGATCGATGAGGACAAAGCCAAAAAAAAATCATACCTTGCTCAATAACTGGCCGCTTAAATTTGACAAAATGTTAAACTCATGTTTCAAGATCCTTCCTCAAGAGTTACTTGACACCAAATAACATTTTAGGAATTGTACTCAAAAAAAAAGTTAACAAAAATATAAACAGGTCTCTGTTCCATTTATAAATGAGGGCCTTCTTAGGGAAAAAAAAAAAAAAAAAAGAGATTTTCAATCTTATCTAAGTATCTTAAGTTATGGGACTATTGCTGAGATATTTCACTCTTTACAAATTCCAATAAATACTGGACACAAAGAAAACAATGTGAAAAGCAACAAAAGATAATTATGTTACTTTGTCTGTCATGTTGCTTGTTTCACCTCATTTTTGATTCACACGACATCAAAGTGCCTTCGTGGTTGCGGACTATTTTGAAGATTTGAATCTGTCTCTCGCTGAGAGAAAAAATGAGCCACACAAACACAAAATTAGGATAAAGAATTTTTTAAAGTTTTTTTATGAAGGACTACAAAATTTACTAGAAAAAAAAGTATTAAAACTTTTTATTCAAAACCAACAACAAAGCAGCTAATTCTCTCTATTTCTTCCCATTGCCAGGACTGGATTTAGTTTTTCATATTTCATGTTTAGAGACCAGTCCCGATATGTCCAATGTTGCGTATATCACTTTTAAGAACAAATAATTTTAATTTAGAGTTTTCTTTCGTTGAAGTGCTTTATTTTTTTCAAAATTTAAGATATTTGTATCCAGATTTCATCACTCCAAACCTCACAGAGAGAGAAGGTTAAGGCTGTTTCAATAGCTTGAAATTTTAAGCTATGTCTTCTGACTCATTAGGACTCATTGCGAGACATAATTATAATTGCAGTAAGCATTTTTTTAATTTTCTGAAAGAAATATTTTAATTTTGGATAATTAAAAAAAAAAGAATGAAACGGATACCCATTATATAAATAAAAAAGTGTTTTGAACTCAAAATAGTCCTCTGTGGGTAAACAAATGGAAATATATCAGCCAAAGAAATAAAAAAAAGAAGACGAAAATGTGTTCCCATATCTGAACATGACTGAGCTGGATAATCAGCAGAAACAGAAAATAGATGCATCTCTAAATCTTATCTATTTAGGCAGACCAAAAAGAATATATAGGACAAATGAAACCTTGTGAATAAAGATTCCCAGCCAAGACTATTCAACCCACCTGGGTATCGCTGATTTGATTGTAGCCCTCTAGACCAAGTTCTTCACTTGCCGCAGGCCGCTCCTCAACATCGCCATCCTCATCTTCATCGAGTAAGTTTACCATTGAGGGTGCCTGAGTCCCTCTCAGACTGGTTACGCGAAGGTTAAGGATGATTAACAGTTTTATCTTTACACAAATGCATGCACTTGGCATTGACCTTCATTACAAGAAGTAAAGCCCTATATTTGTTGCAGTTTCTTTTCTTTTGGCAGAACCTATGGACTCAAGCAGCTAACTTTGCATCTATGCAAAACAGTATTAATAAATATAAACAAAATATTACACTCAAAATCAAGGAAAAAAAAAAATCAAAGTCCTCTGACTAAATACAATCGAATATAAAATGACTTAACAGCTACCTTTGCATCTGTGCAAAATAGGACTCATCAACATCAATGCCAAAATATTATATATAAAGTGTATGAAAAAAAAATCAAAACCTTTGACTAACTAAAATCTTACTTGAAATACTTAAATGGCTATCTTTGCATGTAAGCAAAATAGAGTTCTTGAACATCAATATTGGACTAAAAGGGTTTGGATAAAAAATCTAATTCCTCTGACTGACTAAAAAATTTATAAATCATTAACTTATCCCTTAAAATTAACTGTCCAAATTATCTGACTCAGTAATGATTAGAACTTGATGCATTTTTTGAGTCTCCTTGACATTTTTTTCTTCTTTAGATTTGGACCTAATGAGGCAATGAATTGGGCTCTTCTTTGAACACATAGCCAAAGACCAGGAGAAAACTTGCTCTTTGGAAAATGTGAGAACTCACAAAAAAAGAAAAAAAAATGAGATAAATGCTCAAATGGGAATAAAACAAAAAAGAAAACAGATCACAAAGGATGCATTAGGCCCATCCATGAGGATGAGTAATCATCTAACAGAGATTTACTTAAAAACAAGCAAAAGTCACTTAAGGTATTCACAGATTACCAAATGTAAAAATAGCAAAAACTTTTTTTGTAATTTCTTGACCTGCTTTGAAACATTTTGTTCCAATTCCAACAAACCACTCATGGACAGTGTCTAAGTGAAAACATTCCAAAGGATACATTTGCTGAGCTGTTTTCTTTCTTCTTTTTAGGAAAAACCTCCTTGCCAAAGCTGCAAACTGCTTCCTTGAAGCTAAAAACCCAGCAGAAAATACATAAAAAGAAGAAAGGATCTCAGTATATTTATTGTGAAACAATTGTTTTGCAGCATTTTAAAAAATCAGAGTTTCATAAAATGTAAATCATGGGTAATGTTTAGTTGTATAAAGAAGCTTTTTTGTTTTCATTTAAAAAATGTAAAATTTGATAATGTATTTTGCAACGAAATGAAACTATAAATATCAAAGGGTATTATGATGGCACAGTTCCAGATACAAAATCTCAAATTCATTACTCTGCACATTCTTCCAAGAGAATTTAAACATTGTCAAGATACAAAATATGAGATCACAATTTTCATTTGTAGTTTCTATGAAGAGAATTTGATTATTATTAATAAAGTTTTTTTTATAATATAAGACAAAAATATTTATTCCGGTGTTGATGCTTTCAACAGAATTCGATATAGTTTTTATACAATTATAAACTTGTATTTACTTAACAATTAATTTTTGGTTTCTGAATTCTTTCAAGAAATTTTCATCATCCTTAGTCTGGCTTCTCAAACCTAAAAAATAACACCTACCTTTCCCCATGTTTTTAAGCTTTTTCCTCAGCTCCACATCTTCACTGACTGGGGCAGACGACTGCTGACTGAAAGGAAATGCCTCCAGAGTGCTGTCTCTGTCATCACCATAGCCCTCTGAGAAAAGGGAAAGATTTTTGACAATGCTTCAGGTTTAATGAATGCAAAGCATGCTCAATTTTTGGGGGGGTAATTATACAGAATGGGCTTTTGATAAGAGTTTCAACCTAGACTTACATAGATCACATGGGTTTGTTGTGCTTTGCTTTTTACTTCTGGTATCAATCAATTCAGCTCTATTAAAAGACAAAGGCAGTATTTAAAATACCTTTGTAAATTAATAAACAAACAAATATATTAGAGTTATATGAAAGAGAATATTTACAAACATTAACAATTCTACCAGTAAATGCATGTTAATAGGGTAGCAAAATTATTATTTTACTTGCAAATGCATTTTTATGGGGTGGCCAAAGGTAATAAGTTTGGCTATCATGCAAGAGTTTACGTGTTCAGTCCCAGTTGAAGCAATTAAATCTTTTAAGATTGAAACAGCAAAGGCAGTGAAGAAAGCAAAGGAAAACTATTTCACCATGCTGAAAAATCTATAGACAAAAAACAATCAAAACTGTATTCTTAGTTATCCAAGGCTATTCTCAAGTTTGGGCTATAGTTGACAGTAGGTTATTCCACACTTGAGTTATACCTAGATGAAGATCCAAGTAGCTAAATTTTATTGACTTAAAATTGGTGTGGACCTGATAAATTTTGATTTTCTAAATCCCTAAAGTGGGTGCACCAAAATAAAACTGTTTAAATACTGAGTTTGTTCATATATAAAGCAATCTGATTGTTAAGAAAAGTTTAATTTTAAAAGCAACCCTTGCCAAAATAAAGGAAATGAGTGTCTATTGTCTCCCTCCTCTTTTGTTTTCTTCAAGGACAAAAATCTACTGCGTGCAGACAACCTAGAATAAACTTTGACCTGAAACCCAAGGAAGAGAAGACATTCCGTTTTTCAATATTCTGTGTTAGAAGATAATTCCCTTTGCCAAAAGAGGAATTGCTAAAGCAAAAATTCTAGACATATAAAGAAAGAAAAAAAGGAAACATATGCAAATAAAAAAAGTGAGAAGATACCCCATGAAGAAACTACCTATAAAATCTTGATTGTCATCATCCACAGTTAATGAGAGTGGTATTTCAGGAGACGGCTCTTTCTTAAGCCTTTCTAAATCGCCAGACTTTTGATCTGAGGAAGAGGAAGAAAAAGATGCAAAATTTCTGATAATTATTTGTGCATTTTCATTTAGATCAGAGGATGTTTTTGTTTCACATGATGGGACTTACAATTTAGACGGTCAATTCTAAAAAAAAAGAAAAATCCACGAGCTATTCTGTGTCCGATTGGATGGCCATCTTCTCTTAGGCCTAAGTATCTGTAATAAATGTCTCACAATTCAATCTTCATAAGAACTCTTACAAAAATATGCTACCTTGAAAGACCCTCTTGAGCTTAATCTCTAATCAAAATACTTCACCCATTCATAGCTTCTGGCACTGGATAAAATGGTTTCTTTTGTTTTATTTTAAATTGGAAAAAAAAATCATTGCCCCAAAAATAAAGGTGAAAACTAAATCTGAGGAAGTCAAATCTTATTGTTACACGCAAAAAATTTTTTTATCACATCATCTCAAGCTATGATCATAGTTCACTGAAACCAGAGGGTCAAGCTATCTGCAAACTGGAATTTTATATGCATATTTTGTTCCATATCTTGACTAAGAAACTGTCAAGCATTTCATTCTTCATAAAACTGCATAAAATAAAAAAAAAAAAATTAGGAAATAGCAATGGTCCAACCCTTTCTTTGGATTTAGTTCAATGTTTATAAAGGTGGATTTGAAATTCAATGAAAATACAGTAATAAACACATCAGGCACAAAACAAGCAGGCAATAGAAATTTACAGTACAGAATAATTCAAACATTATATAATCAACCGGAAGAAACAACAGCGAAGTTGCATCAAGAATAGCTCAAGCAAAGACAAATTTCCAGAAAATGAAAACAGTTCTGACAAATAAGAACATATCCATCCGGACAAGAAGAAGAGCCCTTGAGTGCTATATAGAGCCCATCTTGATGTATGGATGTGAGGCCTGGACAATATCAAAACAGACTCAGAAGAAGCTGGAAGCAACGGAAATGTGGTTCCTTAGAAGAATGCTGCGAATCTCATGGACAGCAAAGAAGACAAATGACACAGTTTTAGAGGAAGCTCATACAACAAGACTACTCATAAGCAAAATCCGTAAACGTCAAGCAACCTTTTTCGGCCATGTTATGCGAAGAAAAAAGTTGGAGAATCTTGTAACAACAGGAATGTTGGAAGGAAAACGCAGTAGGGGAAAACAACGAGAAAAGCTCATTGAAGGCCTGGCAGACTGGCTGAAGGCAGGGAAATCGTTGGAAGCAATAGAAGCGACAAAGGACAGGAAAAAGTGGAGGACCATGATCGCCAACGCTGTAAAGCAAGGCACCTGATGATGATGATATAATCAACCCCTCATAGGTAAGTAAAGAATTTTTTTTAAATTCTGGGCCTTTTTTCTGTCACATTTCTTTTGTTAAAATACAAATCATGTAAAGTTTCAAGGATGATCAAGATCTTAATTGCATCTTTTTTTTTCACAAGCCCTAAAAAGATTCCTCTCCCCCTCCCCCCCGCTCTTACCTCTCTCTAAAGTGAGCATAAACATGCGGTCCCCTCGCAGCTCCTGCAAGAACTCGCTATTCTGCAACATCAAAGCTAGCCTCTCGTCTTCCAGGTACATGGCCAGTGCAGGATCAAGATCAATAGATGTCATACGTCGCCTTCGTTCATTCTCTTTCATACGTTCCTGAAGGAGGTCTGGACTAAACTCGTGCTGCAGTAACATAAATATTAAAATTCATTACTTAAAAAATGTACAGAATGAGTGATGATAGCCACTAATCTAATACCCAGAAATTATGTGATCTTTTCCTTTCAAAACAAACTTTTCCTCTTGACTGCTTACTCTATGACAGATATTGGTTATTATTTTGATTCTATCGAATAACACAACATGTCACCTGTCTTTTTTGTTGTTGTCATTTTCAACCTCCAAATTTAGCCATTTTTGCCATACAAAAAAAAGGGAAAAATTGCCAAAAACAACAAATTTTGTGATGAATTTTGCCAATTTTTGTTGCCATGATACAATCTGTCAAAAAATATTATCAATAGAATCACACAAGAATGGAAATATTATATTTACAACTTTACTTTTTATTACAAGAAGCAACACAACTGCTGTATTATAAGAGTGGGCAGGAAGCACAAAAATTAAAAGTCTTGATAGTGTACCATTTTCAAGCTTTAATATTTAAGCAATAGTTATGACTTAAATCAAAAAGTGTCCCCTAGAGGCCAAATTTTGCCCAAAGTTAAAATTTTACACTCAAAAATTGCTGTGAGCATCCATTTGCAGAGTATAACCTCATGAAAATTAATTTTCAGTTTTCTACATTTGCCTGAAAATTCAAATTTTCCAGAGATAGGCTTTACACCTGTGCTAATTTCTCTTTGCATCCTTCAGCGTTTCTAATTAAAGACATACTCTTCACTTTTATGACGATAAATACATGTCCTAAAAAATCTATGTGGAAAACTCACTTACTTCATTTTGTACTTGACAATATCTTACACAGTTCAAAAGTTGTAAAAAATACCTTAACATCTAAATTTAGTAAAACTCACTTGTGCGCCATGAGTCTGCGCAGTGTTTCCAGCGAAGGAAAGCGACCTGTGTGGTCGATGCGACCCAGATGTTCTCAATCTTGAGTGACGACTCCCACCAGCACCACTGCCACCATTGGCTTCCACCGTTGGAAAGGTTGATGGAGATAGTGGATACAAATGACGACTTTCTGGCCCAACAGCCGACATTGTCCTTTTTTTGTGTAAAACGAAAAAGAAAAAATTTTACACAAGACTAAAGAGACACCAATACATACTGAATTGAATTCAACATTTACACAGACTGCTTTGGAACAAAGGAAAATAAAGAAAGATAAATGCTGTTTACGGACTGACCAGAATAATGGAGAGGGTGCTGGATGACAAGTTAGGGATTGTAGTGGCAGGAGGGAAGAAAATCATACAAAGGTGGACCTTAAGTGTTTGATTCTGTCTTATTATTTTTACAAATCTGCTGCATTAGTTTAGAGAGAGTAAGATTGCCTGGCTAATTAACCTGTTGTTTTAAACAGCACATTCCCAATTTTTTTTTCCGTCTCATATCCTGTAGTGTTTATGTCATCTGCTTACGATTGAATTTCCAGATTGATTGCAGATATACCCATTACCATTTGTGTAGTGGTCTGACAAAATGAATCCAGCTGCAATTTTGCATGATTGACTTTAAATGAAAATTGTAGTCAAGAGGGAGAAAATTATTCACGTCTCTATGTGGAAAACTTTGTATAGACCTACAAAAGGCTTTGTATATATAAAGCATTGAGAATATTTACTTCTTTACTTTAATATTTTGAGTTCATCTCAGTGACATAGACCCACAACTCAACTCATTTTGTTGAACTGCTACACATCTAGAAGTCATCTTTCTGTTTCAACATGTTCATTTTCTCTTAGTCTTGGGCCTTTCACATCAAATTCATATACTGACAGGATATCCTTAAAATAATATAGTATAAAACTTTAAACAAGACAAATTTGTCAAACCTGAATATAACTATAATACATGATTCACTTTAAAGAAGATAAAGTTTTAAAACCTGAATAAAAAAAAAAAAAAAAAACTACATGATTCACAATTGAGAGTGCATCAGTAGAAATGGTGCTTCAAATATCTGCTCTAAAAATAAATTTAAGCAAAAGTGCAGTCCACACCTGTGCAAATGTGTTCCATGTTTACTTGGCCTAGTGGGCACAGATGGTGGTGTTGATATTCGCAAAAAGTCATCTGGTAGAGTCCCAAGTAAAGGTGGGTTCCAATTCCTATAGGCTGGCCTTTTTGTATTTGTAGACTGTAAAATATGAATAAAAGGCTTTCAAATAATTGGCAACATTGTGAATAAGAAATGATGCATTCTTCTAATTAATAGCGAAGGCAAAACCTGCTGTGCTATCTATGATGAGGATTATCACCTTTTTTTTTTTTGATTGAAACCAAGGGGTCTCTGAAATTTAATTACAGTTAAAACTTGAAAAAAGTCATTGGAGATAATATTACATGTCATCCTCTGACAAATATTTAAAACAAAAAAAAAATTATAGGCAAATAGGTCACTCGTGAAAAAAATGAACATAAAAGGCTATGCTCAAACATCCTATCCTCCACAAGTAGGG
>BLXT01004186.1:1010344-1033722 GCA_019648995.1 Plakobranchus ocellatus | reverse complement strand
AAAAAAAAAAAAAAAAAAAAAAACCAAAACAAAAACAAAAAAGATATATGACAATATTGGAATCGTATAGAAAACGCATTTCGTGTCCATAATTCAAACTGGTACCTGCTAGGTAAGCAATAATATTGCCTAGCCATCTTTATGTTACTAATAAATTATTGCTGCTAGTGTAGACTGCCTACCCACTGCGCTGCCCTCCTTGCGCCCACCCTAAGACTTGGCGGTTTTTTGGCACAAAAGGCTTGGCCGCCATGTTGTGACCAATTGTTATGAGCGGAGAGTGTTTGCCGAGGTCAGCCACTGCAGTAATCTCTCTACTAGTTCTATTATCCGGTATTGAACCGGTAACTTTAACTATTGCTACTGTTTTTAGTTTCACAATGTTTTCACTTAACATGCACCAGCAATATTAGGGTTGTGAATATATGTTTGGATCGCTATCTCAGATAATCTTAGCAAACAATGGGTTGAATGCAGAGGATGCAGGGATTCTGAGAATAAATGAAAAATTACTGACTAGGTGCAAACTGAATAATAACTAAGATTAACAAATAAAAAAAATAAAATATTTATATTTAGACTTTTATTTGGTTTCACCATTGTCGAGTTGATGGAA
Source organism: Plakobranchus ocellatus (assembly GCA_019648995.1). Taxonomy (NCBI): domain Eukaryota; kingdom Metazoa; phylum Mollusca; class Gastropoda; family Plakobranchidae; genus Plakobranchus; species Plakobranchus ocellatus. Next base: position 1,033,106 of record BLXT01004186.1, on the reverse strand, counting down.
ACAAAAGAACATTGATCAATAGATCTATATTTAATTTACTCGCGCAAGACCTGCCATGTTGTTTACAAATTTATTTCACTGACATTAGAATAGTATTATAATAATTGTAAAATGCTATATTGTCCTCTTTATGTTTTCTGATTATAAATCCAACCGCACAGTATGTGCATACCATTTTGAAAATTAAACAATACATGTATGCTTTACAAACGATGCTCAGCTGAGTGAACAGGGAAAGCTAACGGCTTAAGCGCCGGTACCAGAACTCCCGGCCAAGCATCTTGCCCTCCTTTTGAAAGCCCGCAGCCATTCTGTTACGCACAAAATTATCGCCCACTAAGCGCTTTAAATTTATCGTACTCTGTTCTTTGGGTACACTGTTACAGCTGTGTTATTGTAAGTCTATGAAAAAATTCTTGCCTGGTTGGTTCAAATACGTCTGATATGCATTAAAGTCATTTAGCAACATAGAAAAGGAAAGCGAGCTTTTAGATTTGGCATGGTCAGAAAAACTTAAACTAGTATCTTAGCTTGCAAGCAACAATGCTAAAGACAAGAGATAATACAATCTGGATAATACTTTTTATTTGATAGACAGATTAAAATTGATTCCCAATCTGTAGCTGGCCGATGGTTTCGCCTTGAACGATAGCTTCCGGTCCGGTAAGCCAACGGTGGGTGGTTCTGTGTTAATCATCATAAAAAATTACAGGCTAGCTAGATCTAGATGCTAGTATAGATATTCAGACAAAAGGTGAGAGCAATTGCGTGAATTTTGTAGTAATTTTGGGAATTGTCGTTGAAATGTTTTCAGCTTCTTTTCTATCCCGATATAACTAATGAAAAGAAAAATGATTCCCGGCAGGTTTATCAAGATTCTAGAGACCAGCCTTCTAATCGAGATTCTAGACTAGATTCCAGATTTTTAGATCCAATTCTAAAGAGTTTAAACATCTACGCTCCAGATTGAATCACACGTTATATTTTTTTTTATTGAGTAGGCCAACTATTCATTGTTTCTAGCATCATATTGACCTACTTACTTGATCACACCAGGCAGGCCACGGGCAATTAAGTTATAGATTCTATCTGGTTTATGGGAGGACTTCCGCACCAGTGTATCATCATTAGATATCGCAGTCCATCTGTTTCGTCCAAAAAATCACACCAAGTAAAATTCAATAATATTTTTCAGCTTCATTGAAAGGTTACCTTGTAAGAATTTATTTATAAATATATTTGAAGCATTATTCTCTTATCTCTAGCTGTAGACTAGGCTTGTCTAGATCTATTTACTTAGGCCTAGAGGTAGTTCTCTGGTACAGAAGTCCATCTGACTTAAATTCTTTACCATCAGATAGGCCAAATATATACCAAAGTGAAGAGGATTGATTCTGGGTGAAAATTAAATTGGCATAAATTCAGATGTTGCCATTGCCATTGTGATTAGGCCTAGTGAATCTACAATAGGCCTAGGTCTAAACATTTCGAATACTTTTTTTTTTCCTTTATCACCCATGTCACATTATTTTTTCTGCTGTTTTTAAACGTTTAAAAATGAATTTGCAGGTCTTTACTGTCGCAAATGAAAAATTCTAGAGATGTTTTTTTTTAAAGAAGTGGCAGTCTTTTAATATAATGGAGCTAAGCTCAAACATGTAATGTGCCTATAAAAATTTTTGTGAGGCGTCAATAAAATCCACAAAAAAATAAATATGTTACTCCAATTCATGCCATTTTATGTGGGCATATTTTAAAAGTTGTTTTATGGATTTACAAAATGAGATTTTTATAACCCTATTTAAACCTTATTAAGCTTACTAAACAACATTCAGGTAGACATTTTAATAACAATAATGTTCCTGAACTTTGTATGCCGCAAGTCAAAGCCAAATGGAAAAAAAGTTTAAAATATTTGGTGTGCAACTTTTGTTTTCTTGAGTGAAAGAATAAAAATCAGCAATGGGTTTGGGTAGTTCAAATAACAACATACTTTTGCTGTTTACTGAAATTAGATAGTTGTGAACGTAAAAATTATCACATTTTCAGTATGATCAATTCAAAACGCAAAATGATTATAAATTAATATAATAATAATGGCTGACGTAACCTGATCTAGATGTTGTCAGGGTTCTACTAGAACTCTACTAGTGATTACAATAAAAGCAGTATGAGGAAAGGCACACCAATATTGCCACAGAGACTACAACCCAGTGGAGAGGTGCATTGAACAATATAATTAATTATTGTAGCATGTTCAATAGATCAAATGCAATACAATATTGGATACTTACACTGTGTTTTAATGTTCTGGTGTTCACTTAGTGAATCCTGATCTAAATTTTGTGAGGTATGTGAACTTGTTTACTATTTTTTCAATGAAAGATAATTTATTCTTATGAATTCGGAGTGAATTAAACAACACCTTAAATGAACAAGGGATCATTGTAAAGAGAAAGGCTAGAAACACTCAATGATTTATCACCTATGAACAAACAAGATTAATTGAACTTTCCAGATGCTTTCATATAAACCTCCTTCATACAAAAAGAATCTTAAGTGACTTATAAATGAGTAGCAACTTGATAAATTATTTCTGAAAATTCCAGATTTCAAGGCTACAAATTTATCAAGAAGAAAGAAATTTACAGGTTTTGAAACTTGATAATGACAGTCAAAAATTTTTTGGCTCATGAAAAAGTTAGGAATGGCGAAACTGATTTTTAAATGGAAATGCATAATGATTTTTCAGATTTTTAAACTGAATCAGAACAATCACAGATCTTCACTGGGTGATTCAAAATGACTGACTCAAAATACTTTACCACCACCAAAAAAGGTAAGCCTTTTTAAAGTGTTTTCATATAGGCAACCAATCTTTAACAAATTACTTCAGCTACATCTTGGTTAAAAGCTGAAAATGTGCAACAAAACTTGCAATCAATATTTTTGTTCAACCATTAAAAAATGTATCTTTATGGTAATGTAAAATGTTTTTCAAAATCTAAGTCTCAATGGATGTTTTGTAGTAGCTTTTGTGTTTTAATGCAATTAAGTTTGCTACTGCAGAATTAAATTCATAATTTAATCTTTCATTGATTTATATTTTCTAAATATATGCACCTGAGATCATCCGCACAAAATTTTAGTATTCAGGTTTTATCTTTGGTGACAAAATTAATAAAGATGGCTTAAAATTGCCTCTTGTTTATATTGACACATATAATACTTTCTGATACAATCAGTAAAGATGTTTGATTGGCCTTAAAACTTTTTTCAAGTTTATTTAGACAAGATATATTTTTTGAATTCTATTAATAATGCTATCAAAAAAATTTCCATAAGCATTATTGGAAATTGTTTCCTCATAAATTTAAGATATTCGTATTTAAAGAGAATCTTTACGCAGTAAGAAAAAACACTGATAAATTTATTTATCTTTTGCTGTCTTTTCTTGAGTCTCTAAATTTGGTTTTATCAAGGATGGTGGTTAATCAAAATAATTATTTTGAACTAGGTTTAATTTACCCTGGACAGCTTTGAAAAGAAAGCATTGTCTAACTTGGCCAGATTCTCACTGCTTGTTTAAAAACTCACCATGTTATCTATTTTGTTCTATCCAGGTGAGATATTTGAGCTGAAAGCTGAGCTGAACAGTGACAAGAAGGAAAAGAAAAAGGAAGCTGTGAAAAAAGTGATTGCCAGCATGACTGTGGGCAAAGACGTTAGGTAAATCAAAGGCAGTGTGGAATGTGTCTTTATTAATTTAAAAAGATGGGATCGTTTTAGAATGATAACAGTGATCCATTTTTGAAACTGTTATTATTTTTTTTTCTTCTTATAAAGACTCCTCTTTTCTCTTTGTTTTATTCTTCATTCTTGTGGTTTTTGTGTCATACTTTTATCATTCTTTCAACTGCAAAACTTGTACTGTATTTGCTTCAGCTTGAAAATAATGCTTCTGTATTCCTGGTATTATATTGTCATAAATCTTCTTGCTCTGTTGCTTCTCTGAATAGTGCCCTGTTTGCTGATGTTGTAAACTGCATGCAGACAGACAATCTGGAGCTGAAGAAGTTAGTCTATTTATACCTCATGAATTATGCAAAGACGCAGCCAGATGTTGCAATTATCTCTGTCAACACTTTTGTGAGGGTAAGCTGATCGAGACACATGTATGATATATTTTACTTTACAGCCCACAGTCTTTTAGCTGGCATATCATTAATGTTTTGCTGTGCTTTTCAAAGCTCGCTAATTTGTTACACTGTGTGATTTCATTACAATGCCATAGAGTTCACATTGCTGGCTCTGAAATGTAGCATCGTCTGTAGGGTTAACACTAACAAAACTGCACTTGATTTGGCTACAGAAAAGCAAGCGTCTAGAGTCTGTATTTCATAAGAAACATTCAGGCTGATAGATTGACATATCAGGGTATTTAGGCAGACCTCTGACCCAGTCCAGGCAACTAGTCTTCACCATACATTGCTCTGCGCTTCTTTGCAGCTCAAAGCAATGCATCATGCTTTGATCAAAATTTTTTCAAGGTTTGGTTTTACTTGGCCCAACAACTTGGAAGGGAAATTTTACTGTTTACATTATCATTACTTTTTTTGTTTCCAGTTTGACATGGTTTTAAAGAATATTTGGAAGAAATCCATAACATTAGTCCAGGACTCAAAGAGTTACATTGATAAAAAAGTCACTTAACTCTTTACTAAAGATTTTACAAATTAAAAACACATATCTGTCAAGATGGCTTGTATCTGTTTTTGAATTGAACTGTAAATTTCTGCTTTACCTACTGAATATATTTGAACAAAAACTTAAACTGAAATTTGAGCCTCGTTTCACTGACCTGGATCATATTTAGTCACTTCCATTATTTAAAAAGAAAATGCATTTCTAACTGTACACTGCATCATTTCAATAAGTGTTATAATTGACAATTAGAGTCACTTTATTTATTGTAGATTTATTGTACGAGAAATACAGCAAATCTTAAAGCTTCAAATTAGCTAATTTGACAATATTTTAATAAGCCCTAAATTCTCAAACAATGTAACTCTTAAATCAACCATTGATGCTGAAAATTGATGATATGTTTAATATTGTAATATTGCAGGCCAGTGATGTTGAATGATGACTGAAGTTGTGAAATTTATCATTTGCAGGATTGTGAAGATCCAAATCCCCTTATTCGAGCACTTGCCGTACGCACAATGGGTTGCATTCGAGTTGACAAAATAACTGAGTACCTGTGCGATCCCCTGCGCAAATGCCTAAAAGATGAAGACCCTTATGTCCGCAAGACTGCAGCTGTGTGTGTGGCCAAGCTCCATGACATCAATGCTAAGCTTGTGGAGGATCAGGGATTCTTAGATGCTCTGAAAGATCTTCTATCGGACTCCAATCCTATGGTGAGGATTTTTTTTTTACTTTATAGATTTTACAGTTTTCCTCTATTCTATTATCAATTATCTGTATAGCCCTGACAAGTATAAAAATGTTTTACGTTGATTGTATTGTATCCAAATGAATTTTGCTGTAAGATCCAGTGTTATTTTCATTTTGCCCATTCCCTGCAATTTACAGGTTGTGGCTAATGCTGTGGCTGCCATCTCTGAAATTCTAGAGACATCTGACACAGCCCAGACCAGTCTGGAAATGAACTCCAACACTATAAACAAGCTTCTTACTGCTCTCAATGAATGTACTGAGTAAGTTTTGTCTGTGAAATCGTTAGCTTGTTTTTTTTTTTTTTTTACTGCATTATGTATATCATTTATAAAGAAAAATAGGCTCCGGCGAGCAATTTTTTTCCCCCTAGTAGAGACCCTGTTGAGTAAAATTTCAGTGTATTTATCCTTCATAGAGAAAAAAACTTTTGGTGGAATTAGAGCAAACATTTTAAATATTTTACAATGAATAGCAGAGCTTTAAAAATAACATCTCCCTCTTACAAAGGTGATGCTTGAATTCAAATCAATAAGGGCGTAAATTTTGATTTCATTGTAACAAACAATAGCAACAAATTTGTGCTTTGTAACTAACTCAAACTTCTCAAAAATAAGTGTCTAAAAGCCGTGGAAACAAGTACAGTAAAAATCTTATTTTTTGCAAAGAATACCGATATTTTAAGCAATAACAGAAAATAATTTGTGTATTATTTCACTGTGATTTGTAGAGCTTTGAAAAATAATATCTCATGTGTAAAGGCAATGCTTTGAAATAATGTCTAGGGAGGCCCTATATCAATTTTATTGTAATAAGCATAATGATGCATTCTATTACTGTCTCAACCATTTCAAAATCAAGCTTGTCAAAGCAGTGCCTGAATTTTAAAAAAAAAAAAAAGCAAACAATAGTTATTTCATTATTGTTTTTTTTAATAGGAAAATTATAGGTGAAAGATATAATTTTAGTTGATATATTTTATTCATTGCTTATTTTTCTTTTATTAATTTCTGTAAATATTTATAAGCTGTGGAGCCTAGTTATCCTTGATTCTTCACATTTTCAATTTTTTTTTTAATGGCATTTGTCAGTTTCAGATATTATGAATCATTTTGCAAATTTTATATTTCTGACATTTTCCTTATTGTTGGTGATAGAGTGTAGTGTTATAAAATTTAATTAAGATGATCAGCCTACAGTCCACTGCTTTTTTTTACGTAATATCCAAATAAAATATAATCTAAAATGTTTTTTTTTTTTTCTGATCTATTGAATAAATGAAGCATGGTGTTTGTTTTACTTCTTTTTTCTTATTTTAATATTAAATTATCTTTTTCTTCAGATGGGGCCAAGTTTTCATCCTGGACTCCATTTCCAACTACAATCCTAAAGATGACAAAGAAGCACAGAGGTAAAAATGCTTACACACACATATGAAAAAAAATGCAAAAACGAAGTATTCATTACAGTACTTTAAGTCACATTTCTCTGCGTAGTAACAGAAGTAAGAGAAAAAAAATGCTATCTTTGTGTTTCAGTTCCCTTCTAGGAATTTTCTGTTATAAAACACTAAGTTTGTTAGGTGTTTGACTCATGCTTTGCATGATAATGATTTTTTTCCAATTCACCTTTATGAATTGGATATTGCCATAAATAGAGTAAATGAAACTGCTAGCACATTAGAAAGACTGGTCATTTTGCTTTCATTTCACTCTTTTGGATTCTCTGTATTCTCCCTCTAGCATTTGTGAGAGAGTGACTCCTAGACTTGCCCATGCTAATGCTGCCGTGGTCTTGTCAGCTGTGAAGGTGTGTGAACTAACATAAATAACTGAACGGATATGAAATTTCTTTTGCTTTTTATTTATTTTTTTTTTATTCAAAGCAGTCCTATTGAAAAAATGTTACTTTTTATGGGACAAATAAAATTAAGTCTGCCTGGTAAAAGGGGATTGAACTAGTCAAACATTATTATGTTATTTTCAACATTCCACAAATCTACCAGTTACTTCTGACTTCAGTAGACCAAATTGCCGGGGTTCTGAAATGTGATGGGTACAACTGAATTCTTGCTTTAAAAAAAAAACCAAACCATTTTGTTCATTTAAAAATTTGAACTGTATATTGAAGACAAGTTTCAATGCTATAAAAACTTAACCATTTTTCTGAAATTAGATAATAGTGTGCTTGTTTTTTGCTTTCTGGCCATTTACGTTGAAAGAGAGCCAGATCTTTGTTAGTATTAATATATTCAATAATTCCAAAATGCTTTGTAAAATACTGAAATAAGGGTGCAAAATTATCAAGACTAAATTCTTTTGAGTTTGCATTTTTGATTTCGTTTTCCTTAAGTCAGTTGGACTCTCAACTATGCTTGTTTCGTCAGACTATTACATATATATATTTGTTTTCTGTGTTCTGTTAGGTGATCATGAAGTATATGGAAATTTTAGACATCAACTCTGAGACTGTGACCATACTTGTGAAGAAATTGTCCCCGCCCTTGGTAACTCTCCTGTCTGCAGAGCCTGAGATTCAGTATGTTGCATTGCGTAACATCAATCTCATTGTCCAGAAAAGGTAGGCATTCCGTTTTTTTTTTTTTTTTTTTTTTAAATTTTGGCTGCCTATGATTCTAGGATCTTTAGGAATGAATTTATCGAAAGGGTCCATCATATTTGGGAAATGTCATTTTCTGTTTATTTTATCGTTAAGTATAAACTTTTGAATCTCAACTCTATCAATACGTATGAAAATGGCTGGTTTCATTTTTTGAAATATTTAGGAAATTTTATTACACACTTGATTAAACATAACCTGTCAGGTTACGTTGTGGTACTATTAAAAATATTAGGGCAAGAATTATTCTTAAATGATTGCAAACTTTGGTATTCCTTTTTGTATATTTTATCAGCTTTTTTATTGGTTTGCCTCTGAATTTACCTTTTTTTTTTTATTTATTTAAATGAACACTGTTGAATACCAATTAAAAAAAGAACCCAAAATCTTTATCTTGTTTCAGGCCAGACATCCTAAAAACTGAGATGAAAGTGTTCTTTGTGAAGTACAACGATCCCATCTATGTTAAACTTGAAAAGCTGGATATAATGATTCGTCTGACCAACCAAGGCAACATTGCTCAAGTTCTGGCTGAACTGAAAGAGTAGGTTACACTTCTATCATTTATAGTGTAAAATTATGCTCTCATTGTTTCATGATCTTGCACATGTTAGTCCGCTAAAAGTTTAATGCTTGTAATGTTACTTCTCAAATGGGATTTGTCACTTTTAAACCAAATAAGAAAAAAAGCTTTGAAATCATTCACAAATGAGTATTTATTGTGATATGAATATGTTACAGTCATTTTAAGATGGCCCTTTAATGTAAGCAGATGTTGAAATGGGTTGATTTGTAAATTTTCAGGCTTAACTGATGACATCCTCTCACGAGCGGTAATTTCTTTTCAGATATGCAGCTGAAGTTGATGTTGATTTTGTTCGTAAGTCTGTTCGTGCCATTGGGCGTTGCGCTATCAAAGTAGAGCAAGCTGCAGAGCGCTGTGTGGGGACACTTCTTGACTTGATCCAGACCAAAGTTAACTATGTGGTGCAGGAAGCTATAGTTGTCATCAAGGTAAGGAATGCACATTGGTTTTCAATGCATTTGTGGAATTCCATATTATTTTAAGCAAGCTTAAAATGAAATGGAGAAAGTGAAAGGTTTTATGTAGTGCGGGCACCATATATAAATGCTTTTTTATTGGAAGGCTTTCATGAATAAAACTTTTTTAAAATCAGTACAAATTCATTTTTTTTTTTTAATCAGAAAGTAGAAACATAACCTTATGAAAGAAAAACAATGAGTTTTTGGCCACAGATTTGTCCCTCAAACATTCTTTTTTTCTAAAACAATGTAAATTTTGCATCTGCTCAGGACATTTTCCGCAAGTACCCCAACAAATATGAAAGTATAATTGCTACTCTGTGTGAAAACTTGGACACCTTAGATGAGCCAGAGGCAAGGTGAGTTTTGCTTAATTTTTAGATATTGTATGTCAAGTTTCTGTTTGTTAGTATGAGACTATGGAAATAATCTCCTTTATTTTCAATTTAAAAAAAATATGTTCTGTTAATAATAACAAATTATAATGAGGACTTTTGAAATTTGAAATCTGAGTAGAATTAATTGAATTTATTGATAATAAAAAAAACCAAACAGTTGTGGTTTTGTCAATCTGTCCAATACTATGCATTCTAATGCTTTTTTAAGCAAGAGTTCATGGAAGGAAAAGAAAAGCAAGTTTTAGCATAATTTTTGGCTTTTCTTTCTCCTCCATGTAGGGCTTCAATGATCTGGATTATTGGAGAATATGCCGAGAGAATTGACAATGCTGATGAGCTGTTGGAAAGTTTCCTGGAGGGCTTTCAGGATGAAAATACACAGGTTTGTTTGAATCACATTTGATATTAAAAGGACACAAATAAGCTTGAGTAACTTTTAAAATGATTTGCTATTGAAGGTGAAAAAGCTTGGGATACTTTTAGTTACTTTAGTTTTGAATATCATGTTAGGCCTTAATGGCAATAGCAGTTATGTTGAAAGAATTATGATACAAAAGTCATTTTGTGAAGTTAGAGCTAAGGGACAAACACTAAACTGATCACCCTTTGCCTTATCGTTAGGCTGCAGATGTTAGTCACTTATTTAAAATTATTTTAAAACATTATATATATATATAAGTTGCTATGGCATGGAATAAACTTTCTTTAAGATGTTGATAATCAGTTACATCCTAAAACAAGAGTTTGTAATTCTCATTAAAAAGATACTTAACACTAGAATATACTTTGAAAAGTGAGGACAGAGGGAAAAAAACAAAAAAAAAACAATAAAGATTAGGAAGTTGATTGCTTTTACGTTTTAAAATATTGATGTTTCTGATATTTGAACAAATGGGCAAATGTTTCCAGTTGGAAAGTAACTGATAACTTCACTTGAATATTGTTAATTGATGTTCACTTATGTAAATTGTATAATCTGCATCAATGTTAAAAGTTTGAAATAAATTTGGATCATTGCAGGTCCAGCTTCAGCTTCTGACAGCCATTGTGAAGTTGTTTCTCAAGAGGCCTACAGACACACAAGAGTTAGTGCAACAAGTCCTGTCTCTAGCAACTCAGGTATGTCAGCCATCCTATCTGGATTTTTTTATATTATAAGAATTATAAGCCAGTAGAAAAATCATTCATACTTTACGAACAATTTCAAAGATGTATTATTATTTCTACATAGATATCAATTTTGGTAATTTATGGACATTGTAATTTATTTATTTATTTATTTTATCTTTTTTTTAGGTATCTGATAAAAAGATATCCAGAAAACCATTATGGCACAAATTGATCTCTGAGACATGTAGAGCAAATTTTTTTTCTCACAAGTGCACATTTTCTCAAACTTTCAGTACACAAGAAAGATTGCCATCATTTGATAAAAAAGAAGTCAATAAAACCTAGTGTCTGATTTTTTTTTAGGTTATAGACTACAATTGTTGGACTGTTGTATCTATCGGTGTTCTATACAATGATGCTTCTATACTAGTCCACAGGGTGGCTTGAGATACTTTAATAAAAAGTCTGTTTTACATGGACAGCCTGCAGCCTGTTTGTAATGCATGATATCATTTATCCACATCAGGACAGTGATAACCCTGATCTGCGTGACAGAGGCTACATCTACTGGCGTCTGCTGTCCACTGACCCAGCAGCAGCCAAGGAAGTGGTTCTGGCTGAGAAGCCACTCATCTCCGAAGAGACTGACCTCATTGAACCCACGCTGCTGGATGAGCTAATTTGTCATATTGCCAGCTTGGCTTCTGTTTACCACAAACCCCCTAGTGCTTTTGTTGAGGGGCGTGGGACGATGCGTCGTTCTTTACCTCGCAACCAGTCGTAAGTTCAGCTACAAAGGAAAAGGGGATAGAGCAAATATATTTAAAAAATAACCTTTTACTTTTCTCAAAATCCTTGTTATAATCTGAGCATGTCAGTGTTAGGATCAGTTTTTAGATTCATGATCATATATTTTAAACCTTATTTTCTTTATAAAAAAAATTGACAGAGTAATTGTATTTATTTGTAATAATCAGATAAAAGCTTTCATTTTCCAATGGATCAAAAAAAAATCTCCCAGATACTATGTGAATCACACTGTTGAGAAGAAAGTGACTACATACTATAATTATCCAATCTGTTGTAAAAAAAATGTTCATTTGTTCAATTAGCCCTCAAACATTGTGGTTTTATCTCTTTTTGTATTTCTTGTCTCTGATTTCATGAATTGATTTTTAATCAATTAGCCAAAGTATACAGAGATAAAAAAAATTGGACTGCTTACTACATCAGCTCTGTGTATTTCTGTACTCCAGAGGAGAGGCTCCACTGAGTGACACAGGAGCTACCAATGCCCCAGCACCAGTCCAGCAGCCCACAGTGATTCCTGGGGTTGACTCTCTGATAGGAGACCTGCTCGACATGGACCTGGGCGGGCCAACACCGTATCAGCAGCAGCAGATGATGAACCAGATGCCTCCCTCAGCCCCTGCAGCTCAGCCACAGGGAGCAATTGACCTCCTGGGAGAGGGGCTGGATAACTTGGTATGTACTGCACAGCAGGAAGAGTTTATGGATTTTAATGTATAAGTTATTATTGTTTTGTTGTGGGTGAAGGAAGGGCTCAGTATTGAAGATAAAATAAAAAAAAAAATCCTGCACACAATTTTACAGTGCTTTAGCAATTCCAGTTTTGAATATGCAAAAAAATCATGGAAATACTTCAGTAAAAGCTCACTTCAAAATAAAGTAAAAATCCAATTTCAAGGGCTCCAAGAAGTGAATGAGTCATGTTACAGAGAGGTCCAGTATTGACAGAGTTCTTATGATACAGACATATTCACCAGATACTCAGGGCACCTTTTTTTCCTTCTCAAGCCTATTTTCCTATATTTCTTCAAGAATTCACCATACTCTGTTTTAGGGCTGCATAATTCTTTTTCTTTTTGTTTGTCATTCTTTTCCAGTGTCAAAACGATTATTATTCCTAAAGGAAAAAATGTTAATTTGATTCTTAAGCTGATCCTTATTTTGTATTGGGGCTGTAGATTTGAATTTTTTATTGACATATTTATCATTTCAAAATAAGCGCTTACAATAATCCCCTACTCTGAGCAAATATTGAATTCATTGGTTAAACAAAAAAATACCAACCATTATTTCAGCTTGGAGGCGGAGGTGGAGGCCTGGATTCTCTTGGGGGACTCAGTGATATCTTTGGCAGTGTTTCACAGTCCTCTTTCTACACTCCACCCCAAGAGGTAAGCAGAAGACATCTGTCTTGTGAGAGAAACGGTTAACTCTGATAATAAAATGGGAATATTTTTTTAAAACAAAGTGAACAAATATGTTGCAGTTCCAGAAAAATGTATCACGGATCTACATGGCTAAATTCATTGCAATATGTTAAATAAAAGATGTGGAAAAAATACCAATTCTTTAATTAATATAGAAATTCAGTGGGATATATCTATAGAAACTTCTGCACACAGAACAATGGGTATTTTTTTCATCCCTGGAATTTGGAATTTTATTCAAAGACAGTAATGTAGATCTAAACATTATGGAACTGTCTTGTAAAATAAAAAACTGGTGTTGCTGAAATAGAATGTTAAGGAAATGATTGTCAGATGGCTCATATGGTCAGTGCTATTTGATACTTCTTTGAAGGGCAAATATGACTGTATATCCAATATACTCTCTTTCCCATTGTTAATCCCTGATGATCAAAATGACCTAAGCATTTTAATGTAGTCTATTAAAAACAGGAATAAATGTTTGAGAAATGGTGAGTCCAGATTAACATTTGTAATATCTTAGTTTTAATATTATTATTATCATTGCCATCATTAGTTTTGTTATTATTTTTATTTTTAGGGTGTGTAACAAAGGGTTGAAGAAAATTATTTGGTCATAGGATTGTGCCAAGTTCAAAATTCAGTTGACCATTATTCTGAAAATTTCATTCTATTTTTAAAAAGTTAAGTAGTGTAGCCGATAAGTGTGTATTTCGGATTGTCAACCATTTGCACTATATCAGATATACCAGTTTATAGAAATTACATGGTATAAACTTTAAAAATTTAATAGCACTTTGTTGCTATAGTTTGAAAGTGAAAGTTTTCTTTTCCTTTGCTATGTTGTTGGGCAAATTAAGCATTATACTAAATTCTTTAGTTTCAAACACTGGTTGAATGTGTTAATTGCCACCTGCTACCCCCAAATCCCAGATCTTGAGTATGCAGTGTCATAGCTTGGTGCTGTATAATTGCTTTCTGGGACAGAAACAGCATTTTACACCTTACACTTCAGCTTTGGGACTGTATAAAGCCATTGCTGTGTGGTATTTGAATGCTACAGTTAAAGCATTAATTATGAAAGACTTTTAGGACCCTCAAAAGTCACTTAAAAAATTTTTGTTTTCTTTTGTTCAACACGGGTTGCCAACTTAGGCAAAACTGAACAAGACTGTTCTTACTGTGTTAAATCCTTACAAAAGCTGTGATTTAAAAAAAAAAAAAAATTAGATAAACTCTATAATTTCAGGGGTGATGGGGAAAAAAATCAAGTGATTGTATGTTGGCAGTGAATGCTGTCGCATGTACTTGTAACCTTAACATTTTAAAAGAAAAAAAAAAGATGAATGTAAGAGAAGTGTACATAAAATTTATACCCTGAACATGGGAGCATTTTGATTTAAATGAGAAATGAGCAAAACTAGAAAAATATCTGTATCAGGTTTTTCACAACACATTTGGCAAGAGGGAAAAAATTATTTTAAAAAAAACCCTCTTAACTAAAATCATAAAATTTTAATTTTCACAAGCGTTTAGTGGCCAATTTGTATTATTTTAGTGTAGTAAGCGGAAGGATGGTCCTGAGGCCTACATGACAGGTAAGTTTCATTTTGGGTTGCCTCTGAGTTGCCATTATGATAGCAGCTTGATACACTGAACTTGGGATGACGGGTCATCAATCATGTCCAGTATTTGAAAGCTTTAACTTAAGCAGTGTGGTTCATTTTGTTATTTAAAAAAAAGAAAAAGAAAACTTGAACTTATGTGAAGTGGTTTTTGACATTCGGAAGTCAGAACATGAATAAACTAAAACTTCTGTTGTAAAGATTCCAATCAGAACATTTTTGCTACCGCCTCCACGGCAGTTCTCACCCCAGATTCTTGAGTATGCAGTGTCATGTCTTGGCCCTGTATAATTGTCTTCTGGGACAAAAACAGCATTGCATTGTAAGCTTCAGCTTTGGGACTTTTTAAAACCATTGCTGTTTAATCTTTGGATGCTACACCTAACAGTGGAGTTTTTTTATGTTTTATAACTTAACAAGAGGCATTCTTGTTTGCTATTTGGATCAAATTTTCTGAAGATTAGTTAATGAAGTGTTCAGCGACTTCAGTTGTGAACGAATTTGATCTGGTTTTCTTTTCTTTTCCTCTGATTATTCTATTCTCACCACCCTACATTTTACACAGTAGTTATTATCTTCATCAGAATATTTGCCCTTTTTTCAAATTCAGGTCTGGTTACCAGCAGCTAAAGGCAAAGGGTTGGAAGTGACGGGGACATTCGCTCGCAGAAACAAGCAAATCTTCATGGAACTCACCTTTACCAACAAGGCTATGCAGCCGATGATGGGCTTTGCCATACAGTTCAACAAAAACAGGTTAAAAGGAGTCTTGTGTATTAATTCTTAACGTAAGAATCCCATATTAAAACCATTTTCCTCACACTTCTTCCTCTTACTTTGCTTCATTTTCTTTCAATTTTTTTTATTTAGAACATTTGAAAATGACATACAAGTGGGCAATTAAATTTTGTTTTTTCATTTCCAGAGAAATCCAATACATGCTCCTGAAATCCTGTCTAGGTGAAGAAAAAAAAAAAAATGTGAAGTCCTAGAGAATGAGGATTTCATTTGGATAGAAAGAAAGATTTATTGTATGATATAAAAGACTTCTTTTCAAGATTATTGAACAAAGAAGAAGAACCGGGGGAAGAGAGGGTATATATTTTATTATTATAGTTAGCAATGGAATAAATAACTTGCGTTTTTCTTTCCTAGCTTTGGCCTGCTACCTGCTAGTCCCCTTCAGATCCAGTCCCCCCTTCCTCCCAACCAGAGTGCTAGTGTGTCTCTGCCACTGAACACTCAGGGACAAGTGCAGAAAATGGACCCCCTCGCAACTGTACAGGTCAGTTCACCTGTGTGTGTGTGTGTGTGTGCCATGTGGATTGTGGATTTGACTGAACAAGATAGTTTATTCCTCACTTCTTTGATGGCAGGTTTTTGCCCAAGATAGTGTTCAGCATAAAAAAAAAAGAGGAACACAAATGTAAATTTCAATCTAACATGGCCACATTGTGTGCCAGTCATATTATAAGCCATTTGGTATATCTTTTGCTATCTGTTCCTTTTTATCTTCTCCATAGTGTTAAGGTGGTGTGTAGGTAGACAATTTGATATGCTTGTAAAGATATCAAAAGGATTGGACCTATTACAACCACGACTGCCACTGCCATCACAACAGCAACAGTGATAGATAATTTCAGAAAGAGAGAAGTGAAAGATATTCTTACTGTCAAAAGTTTCAAAAGCTTTACACTCGCTGATCCAGAGCTGTCAACCTTCACTGGTTTCAGTATTTTATTGCTTAAACGAGGCCCTAAATACTAAGTACAATGTATTGAAATGAGATGGAAATAATGAAATTATTTGTGCTGTTTTGCTGTGTATAATGAATTATCATGTCCCCTTCAACTGTCCACATCCCCCTCTATGAAGACTTGGGCATCAAACCCTCTCACTAGTTTTGCAGACGATATTACAATATATGCTATTTTCTCCAATAAAAGGCAGCCATGCACTCTTGTCTTTGTGGGTAAGTGCCCTTACTACTGAGATGCTTTGTGAAATACTGAAATGACATCCCCTAACATCCGAAACTAAATTATTAAAGTGACAAATCTACTGTATTTTTTTTTAACTTGTAAGGACATACACACAAACACACACACACACTCTCTCTCTCTTTCTTATCCCCCACCCCTCCCCTCCTAGATACGTGTGTTTGTGTTTGTTTTACATTTGACTGCTGTGATCAAAATGAATTTTTGAGCATGGTAAAGTGTCCTTGAGATCACAATATCTATCAGTATTTTTCTGTGTGCAAGCTATGCATACCTCAAAGCCAAAATCAATGTATGCATATTGGTGTAGCACATAAGATGACAAGATTTTTTTTTTTTTAAAGTAATTTTTTTTCCTTTGAATATATATGACGCTCTGCATGAAATGAGTCAGCCTTTCGAGGTATAAAGCAAAAGTATTTCAAAATGATTATAAGAATGATTAAAGATAATGAAAAAGTGTATTTTTTCTGCATAAAAAATTGTTTTTACATATTTCCAGCTCCTTTTCTCCATTTTACTTTACATCTCTGTTAGTAAATTGTCCATAATTGACTCATCTAGTAAGAATGGGTCACATGTTATGTTAGGATTTTATTTTCAATGCGAATATTTTTTTCTGTTTTTGTTATTATTATTCAGGTGGCTGTGAAGAACAACATTGGTGTATTCTACTACAGCTGCCAAGTGCCCATGCACGTTCTGTTTATTGAGGAAGGTGAGATGGACAAGAAAGATTTCCTGGCTTCATGGAAAGAGATTCCAGCCCAGAATGAGGTTCAGAAGACAATTGATGGTGTGCAGCACAACGCTGGTAAGTTGGTCAAAGGGAAAGAGAGATTTCTTCTCAGTTCTTGTCTTTGAGCACAATGGTTACATTCTGCTACAGTTGGTGAGGTTTTTTTTTCCAAAACTGAGTATCTCAGTTTTCATGAGAAATAAGGTTGTTTCAAATTCATCATTACAATTCCTATATCTTTTAAACCAAGCTAGAACATTTTTACAAAAGGCTATCATTGATGCATAAGAAAGGTTTAACATAATGAAATTCTCTTTAGCTTTGTTGATTTGATTTGCATAAAGGCTCATAAATCCAAAGCTACTAAAATGAAGCCATCAAATTGTAGAAAATTACTCTTGAATTTGATACAAAGGTTGTCTTGCAAAACAGCTATATTTTGAATATTTATTTCATTCTCATCTGCTCACAATACTAGATAAACTAGAAAAAACTCACAATTTTCAGGCCTAAAAATACTCTCAAGAAATGTCACTCTCAGTCTGCCTTCATTTCTCCATTTCCCCAATGTTTACTTCATGTTGACTCTGGGCTTTTTAATGACAATGAAAAGAAATCGCACAATTAATGAATAATGCTAGAACTCTCCTTAAGCAGTTAGCTTTTGTGGGGGGAGTAATGTGTTTGATTTGTTGTCTGAACTGGAATTATGCAATGCCTCACATATTATTCTCACAGAGTGTGACATCTATGAAAAGAAAATGATTAAAATCCCTTAATTGTGTAAGAATGACAATTTTTTTGTTCTACTCTAATGAATTGCATGAGTATGAAAAATATTTCCATTGTTCAGTTATTTTTTTTTTGCTAAATGTCCAGCAAAGATCAACTGGTGCCTTTCAGTGTTGCAAAGTTATGTGCCAAGGGTCATTGTCTTTCCCTCTACTGTAAAATGGGATTTAATTTTGTGGAGGCAGATCACAGAAATAAAATACTAAAAATGTAAAGCCTAAAGGATGTTTGCCATGCAGTGGTGAGAAAGGAGCTTTGGAGTGAAAATAGTTGAAAAAATTCAAACATGCCAAATACTATTGGCAAAAAAAACCAAATTTTTTTCACCGAGTGAACTAGTTGAAAAAATATAAAGGTCAAATATGCTTGGAAAACTCAATTTTTTTCACTGAGTGAAAATAGTTGAAAAAATACAAACATGTCAAATAAGATTTGAAAAATTTTTTCACATCTCCATTTATTGACAGGCCAAGAAAAAAAAGCACTGAGTCCCAATCCTTCAGC
Organism: Plakobranchus ocellatus; assembly: GCA_019648995.1. Taxonomy (NCBI): domain Eukaryota; kingdom Metazoa; phylum Mollusca; class Gastropoda; family Plakobranchidae; genus Plakobranchus; species Plakobranchus ocellatus. The sequence continues at coordinate 1,014,578 of BLXT01004186.1, read as the reverse complement.
TGAAGCATTTTTCATGATCCATCTTTACACAATCGGTTTTTAGCCTGACTTTCTATTTTTTTTAACTGTCATAGTTTTTAATTGTTCATAAAAATTTCAGTAACATTTTCATGATTAAAAATATACTCTTCATTTCTTATGATGCCTTTGACCAATCTCGTTTTCTTATTTTGAACTTTAGACACAGTGTCCCAAAAACTACGAAACAACAATGTGTTTACCATTGCCAAACGCAATGTTGAAGGCCAGGATATGCTGTACCAATCGCTCTGTCTTACCAATGGAATTCGTGTTCTGGCAGAGCTGAAAATTCAGCCTGGCATGAGCACTTTCACTGTAAGTGTCACATGTGTCAACATTTTTGCTTTATAGGAATATGTCACCACAGCAGGAGAGGAAGGAACTGTAGTTTAGGATTAGAACTCAATTATTCTGAAATCTTTATAAAAAAGCATTACATTTCATAAAAATATCAATATAAAACAGGCGTTTGTGCATGGAATAAACCACTGCTGTGATTTTGAAGGGAATATTCGTAAAAAAAGCAAAGTTTAATATTGAAAATTGTTATTTTTAACCAATCTGTATATATTTTTCTCACTTCTCTACACAGGACAATAGTGCTAAATGTGTGGCAAAACACCTAATTTTCACTGTAGTATTTCACATATGTATGATGCTGAAATTGTATTGATCGCAATGGATTAAAATAATTGTTAATGATTCAAGTCAGTATGTGCTTAATATATATTTTCTATTGTTATTTGTTTTATTAATATTTTTGTTTGTCCCTTTCAGCTGTCTTTGAAATCTGGGGTCCAAGATATTTGCTTACCAATTCATCAAGCTTTTGACAACATTCTGCACAACTAAGTTGTTACCATTCCAAAGAATGAACTCACCATGTATCAACCAGCACTAATTAGAATGTTTATTTATATCTAACTTGACTATTAACTCAGCAAAACAGGAACAATAAAGGTTTAGATATTTATTCTAATTGGATAGATCTTGCATTTGTGTCACTGTTCTCTGTTAGCATTGTTTGATGTATGTGTAGTCAATGGTTGTAACACATTAACTAAGCGTAGGTATGGTTTAGCTTTTTTTTATTTTAATTTTAATTTTAAGGACTGGTGTAAATGAGTTTTCGAAATGGCAATATTTAAAAAAAGAGACAGAAAAAAAGGGTTTCTTCCTTTTTCTTACATGCCTGAATGATATATTTTCCATTGCAAACCAGCTTTTTAAATTTACAGTTTCAATTATGTCTAGCACTAGCAGGTGAATTTTCTTCAATTGTGATGAAAGAATCTTATTTTCTTTCGGTGGGAACACAGAAAATTGTTTTACAGACCATTGTGTAACCATGGTCTCTTGATGTATTATCATATTTGTTCTCTTCTTACTCCCTTCTCCCCCACAACATGCTTTATTTATTTTGCCAATAAATGTATAAAAAACTATTTATATTGTTCCTTTGAATATCTATCTGCAAGTTGCATTGAAAATAAAAAAGATGTTGTCTGTCATTGCAATATTTTATTTTTTGTGTACGTACATAAAAGCCTGCTTCATCTAACTTTCTAAGTCTGTAAAATAAGGTTCAGTTTGTAGTATTTTGTCCTGGGGAGGGGTGGAGAAGATGATGCCAGATCAACTTTTACTGTAATAATATCAATTCACTCAATAAGTTCCTGGGTATTGCCATTTACGCATTTCAAGACTCACTTTTCACTACACTTTACTGGTTTAGCTCTTTCTGGGTCTCTTGTTCCCATTCCTTGTTTCATAGCAATGTCCATCATTTTCTGTCTTCTCTTCATTATTTTTCATAGTCCTCAGACTTGTCTGTTTCCAGTTTCAGCTGTATTTGTCAGCATATCATGACCTTCTTGTGTCACATTTCTTTACTTTAGAGCATTCCTGAGGTGATGTGTCTATTTTTGAAATATTTTTTCTTAAATGGTATTATTGTCTTGAGAAATTCCAATGCTCTGATGATTTATGCAATTGATTTGTGCTTTCAAATAGTTTGCATGTTAAGTACACTGTCTGATATTGAAAGTAATAGTAGTAATAGAAAGCTTTCATAATCTAGTTCAATGGAAATGATTATAAATGACTGCAAGATGAACATATAAAACATTTCTAGTTTTTTTTTTACTAGTCTTTACAAAATGGAATAACCCACTGAGTCATAAAAAGTGGCAATTGGTACTGCTCTTTAATTCCTGTTCAATTCATTCTTTGTTTGTCATTTCTACATTCCTTGGTATATTCCATATTTTTAAAGTTCCCTGCTGATACCAGTTCCATACTGAAAGTTACATTAGGGATGCTGCCTCATATTCGATTTTTTTTTTGCATATGTAGCTATTCCAACATAGACCTAAACAAACATAAATACAGCAATATTTATAAAAACACATTTGCTGTTGAGTTCATTGCAGCTTAAATAAGAGCTTAATTTTTATTTCTTTTCTCCCCAACTCGTATACAAAAGATGCAGATTAAACAACAAAATCACTTTAAAAATGACATGTCACAAACGCTAAGTTCACAATAAAACAATTTTTCCAAAGATGCCATTGCTCAATGTTTAAAAAAAAGATGCAATAAATGTATAAGTAATAAAAATCATATCTTGGCTTCAACTTTAAAGCATTGTAATATTAACAAAAAGGCAATCCATAAAAGTAGCATAAACAAACTCCTTTCCAATAAAATTGTAAAAAAGGTTCATTTTCATTAGAACATGGTCGCAAAAAAAATTAAAATAATTTATAGTTAATTAAATCTGTAACACAGGAGCTAAACACAAGAAGCTGACACTGAAGTTGGCAGCTGAGAAAAATGATACAGGCATAATTATAACTATTAATATAAGCAAAGACTTTGATAATATTAATGAATCGTATAAATTAAGTAACCATCTCTCCTTTCTGTACATCGCACAAAAATTACGCATTCCTGCTCAACATAAATTTTGCAGCAATATATTTCTAAGAACAATATTCCACTCCATCTTGAATCCATAAAAGGTATCAAGAATTTCTTTCCATGAAAATGAAATTCAAAATTGAATCTCAAGATCAGTCTGAATGTTGCATATGAAACAGTGTCAAGAAAATAATTTTTTCTCCTTTGACATCTTTTTTAAAAAGATCTAAGAATCCTGTATCTTGTCCGAGAAGCGGCAAAGCCCCATTCAGTTTTCATGATTGTATACCTCACAGGAAGATGTTTTGGGCTGTTTGAATGATTTAAAACGTTCAAAATTAAAACTGTTCAACTCCTTTGGGCTGATTTCAAGACATTTTGCAACCCAGTTGGCAAAAAAATAATAGATAATGCTGTTAAAAAGAAACAGGAGAGTTACATTCCTTTGACAGACATCAACTGTCATCGAATGCTCTTTGTGTCCTTAGGAATATAGGATTTGATCTAAATCTAAAAATGAGATTTTTTTTCCTACGCTTTAACTTAAAACACTGCTAAGTTAGAATGAAAACTACTGAGAAGGTACCAAAAGTTTATACTTTTTATTGCAATAAAAAAAAAAAATCAAGTCTGCAACTGAGTGAAATCACATCCCCTATAGGATTTTAAGGAACATGTCCAACAATATATTCTATAATCTGTAACTTTATTTTCTTATCTAATCACATTTTCTACACAAACTAAATGGAAAGACAAGGGTTAATGCTCTTCAAACATATATATTAGAGCTAACAAGACAAAATGTATGAGCTTTTGAAGAGCTTGAACTTATCCTAAACGCTTACAAATACATCAATTGAATCTTTTAAATGTATATAGCGCAAAAGAAAAATCTGCAGTCAAACACATTACTATTGTAAAAAAATACAACCACAAATTTAAAACTCATTTGTGAGGGGAGCTGGGAAAACCATCCACATTGGTCAAAAATAACATTTTGAGATAAGTGTATAGTGTTATTCTACTGTTTTTTCTGAATAATTCAGTTTATTTGAAGGTTCTATCTTTTTTAGTTCCTGAGATATGACCGATTATGTGTGATGGGGTAGCGAAACATGAAATAGAGAAAAATGAGTTTAAAGTTTAAAGAAAATTTTAGACAGGGATTAGCTAGATCTTGATCTAAGGCTGTTGGAATGACTAGACTTAGTAATTCGAAAATTAAACGAATGAAAAATTTCTTTTAAAGACTAATAACCTAGAATTTTGATATCGTGTGAAGACATTTTTT
>BLXT01004186.1:963410-988235 GCA_019648995.1 Plakobranchus ocellatus | reverse complement strand
CAATGATTTAAAATATTAAAAAAATGCAACTTTTGACCCATTTAGTGATTTTACCAGATTTTATCCAGGTCTTCACACAGTGCCTAAAATTTCAATATCTACATTCTTTATTTGATTGTAATTCTTCTATTTCTTCAGCTGAAAAATACAATTATCGTCATATGCCTACTTTTTGACAAGCAGTTAATTGAACTCCATATGCCTCCTCAGGAGCTCAACTGCAAAATCTAGTGTCCTCAACATACTGCATTCCATTCTGCACATGTCTTCAAGTAAGTTTTGTGCAAATAGGTTTCGACAAAACATAATTTTTTTTAGCATGGAGCTACTAGATTTTTTGAGACTCACTAGAAGGATCTGACTGTCAAGCAAAAATTACGTGTAATCAAAAGGGAAGTGTACCTAGGCCATTTATGTCAGTAATATTAATTAAAGTTAAAGATATTTTAGTTATTATTTCATGCTCTGCAGTCTAGGAATGTATGAGGAAATATTTAAGCTGACTTTTAGGTGCCAATTCAAGATCTGCACAGCTTAGGCCATTTCTGTTGGCCTCATACAGTACATATATTTTGAAATCAAATAAGGAGATTATCACTGAAGTTTATATCATAGGTATGTGTACCCTTTGTTTTTTTTTTTTAATATTAAACCTGATTTAATACATGTTTTTCAGGTAATGCACAAAGATCAATAATGTTCCTGAAACGTTTCTTTACACCACTATTTCTGGGTCTGCTAGCTGTTCGTCTCTACAGCATCTTGTTCATTGTTAACAAGGTCACCAGGAACTTTTTCCAGGATGATAAAGACAGCGTAAGTAAACCTAGGGATGAGCTTTGTTTAAACGTTTAAACTAAAAGTAAACGTGTCATAATTTTTTTTTCTAGGTAGACAGCACTTTGGTGCCCTTTGCCTTTGCTTTTGTGGCTGCCTTAACTTTAACAGCGTCTTAAAACAATATTAAACTTAATTACCCAATCGGTGCTGGGTGGGCACAAAAAAGGGGGAGATATTATTTTTGGCATTGACCTGTCATCTCGTGGATGATTGCTGAGCATTCTACCACCTGCACCACCATTCACCCCACAAGTTAGCTAGCAGTAGCATAAATTAAGTTGGCAATTACAATGATGAGTTTCTTTTCACAGGTTGAGCTGTAGAATTGATTGGTCAACGTTATCTGCACAAATAAAAAATAAAAATTGTTAGGCCACATTAGAACACACGACTGACCTCATTAAGTAACATTTGATTCTGAAGGAAACAAGGACAAAAGAGGCAGAAGAAGGAGAAGGAAAAGCTGGGTATAAAACGGACAAGGCTATAAAGATCACCCCATTAAAATTGTGGGGAGATGACACAGAATAGTTGGGGATACTGAAGAGTGAATGACTTATTCATCATTTTAATTGTGCATGTGTAGCTAGCAAGGTCTTTTTCTTTTTTTTTATGTACTCATTCACACTGTATATTTATAATGTTTTTTTTCCCCTGATCTTTTTTATTCAGCCCGAGTTTTTTGAACCAACAGTTCGAGAAGACTTTGAAGACTTCTCCCCTTGGAAGTCACCTCTCCTTCTCAAGGTATCCATCATTTTTATGCTGACCCAGATGAGCGGTCAGTTCCTGGAGGAGTGGAGTGGCCACATGTCTTCCATGGCAGGTTCGCCGTATTTGATCTCAGCTACCAAAAACATTTGGCCTAGTGAAATCCTGTTTGGACGCCTGATGCAGGTTTTTTCAGTGAGCGGTTTCTATATGTGGCGGCTCTACAGAGCAGACGACTGGACCTGGAACCCATGGCTAACTCCTCAATGAGGGTCAACCTATCGAAATTGTTTAATCCTTTGTCACATCTTTCTTAGACTTCAAAGATACTGATATTAAAAAAAATTATGCTGTAACAAAACCAGGTTGTTCACAACTCTTTTAAAACTCATTGAAATCGTACTTTTTAGCCAGTATGAATGATTTTCACCATCTGTTTTTACAATTGTTATTTTTGTTAATTGCATCATTGTGTACTGATGTTTGTACCCTTTAATCATGAGTGATCTTTTTTTTTTAAAAAAAAAAAAGTAAGTAGATTTTGTCATTTCATATGATCAGACTCGACTTCAGCACCAATTTAAGCTGATAAATCATATGATTTATGCGGCTTCTACAAGTCAAGATTTTTGCAGCAAATAATGCTGTTGCTCGAAAAATTTGTTGTATAAAGTGCTTCCCAATAGTTTCTTCACTGCTGTAGCTTAATGGAGTGCAGTATCCATAGTGTTATTGTTAAGTCTGTGTTAGATCATATAATGAAACTTGGTAAGAACGACAACTTTAGTTCTTACAGTATAGCAAGGATTGTTGTTATTCCCAGAGAAGGGATTAAACTTAGAAGATTTTTTTATTCAACTGAATAATACATAGGTAAATAGCGACACCAGTCATTTTCATGGTTACTTCCCCTGCAATGTGAGGTCTTACAAGACCGGGGCATAAGCATAATGAAAATCATTTCCATTGAATTTATGGGTGTAGTTACAGTAAAGAATGCCTAACATAGATCAAGTTATTAACAACGATGAGAAGGGGGAGGAGGGTAATGAATATGCTGGATTATATTGGTTTAGTGCTGTGCTTGGCTCGCTCATCTAGCCACTAGGATGATGCTCCCCCTCCCTACCTCTTACTCTAGCTAGTTGATGTAGGCCTAATGAATCTCCATCCTCTTATTACTTAAGTCTTTTCACCTGCTCAACACATCGACGGCCCATCCCAATTACAAGTGTTCAAAGTTCAATAACTTTCCTCCATGCCCACCCCGCCACTTTTCCCTTCCCCACTCCCAATTGGACAGCCTTATCACAAGTATAGGGAGAGGTTGGGTTTATGAAGATCTCTGCCCAAATACTCCGCTTCGTGAACTTAGATACTATAGACAATGCACATATATCTAGGCCTATTTTGTGGCAAATAAAATTTCGTGCCGGGCAGATGGTTGGGCAGGGAAAATTTTAGATGTTTTTGGGCTTCTCTCTTTTTAATTTCCACATTTTGTTATCATTATAAGCAGGGAAGCATTTCCTATACTCGTTATTTCGAAAATAAATTTTATGGCCTAAATGAAATCTCTTGTTATAACAATAGTCATGAAAGATGGGCTACACTGCAATCACTTTAGCCATGGTAGTTTTTAGACAAAATAAAAAAAAAAAATTTTAAAAATTGCAAGACAGATACATAAACTGACTTTCGGTGTTGCCAAATTTGAAGGTATTTTTCCCCACCTGAACTTTAGAGAAGAAAAATGGCAGGTCAACTGATTGACCTAAACATTGTTATGAATTTTCGTTCACTTATCAATTAATACTCATCAAGAGATGTTAGGAATTCAATAGTTGTACTTAGCAGGTGGATGGAGGCAAAGAGAGATAAGTGGAGAGAAAGAGAGTTGAAGGATAGAGGCTAGTACTCAGTAGTAGCATCAAATTAAATTACATGTAATAATGATGGCAGTTTTTATTTTCCTGTGGTTTTTAGTTGAAAAGAAAGTTTGGATGGTTTGTAAAAGATGCAAGGAAAACAAAAATTTCAGTCTCGAAAAGGGAATGTCATAAATACAACTAATGATGAATTGTAATAGTACAATAGTTTTCCTCAAGATACTGTTAGGTGATCACTAATTGTTTCCTTTTTCTTCATGCTTCATGTATTTGTTTGTTTGTTTACACCCCATGCCTTACTTAATTGAGTATATCATACTGGTTGTGGCTTTCACTTGGAACTCTGTAATATAAGTATGCTCTTATGTCTGACTGATTCCATTTAATATAAAAAATAATAATCTACTGTTTCGTTAGATTTGTAAATAACCATGTACATTTTGATGTGATAATGTAACATATAATTCAGTTATTTTGCTTTGTTATTGATTATTGAAGTAATTCTTATAACACAATATACATATTCAACAAAGATCCATTCTTGTTTTTGTGTATTACTATTACATTAAAGTTTTCACAAAGTAAATATTGCATGTAGGATTAAAAATGATGTTGTCTCATTCAATTTGTAATGTTCATTCCAATTACAATTTATTGATTAATGATATTACAATAAAGTAGAAAGATCTTCAAGATTTCAAGAGTCTTCCTGTGCATAATTTGACGAAATTTTAATTTAACTTACTCTATTTTGTTTTGCAAATCGGTATCATTTCTAAAAATGTTTCATTTTATACTCAATTCTTTTTTATGCTCATCTCGGCACAGAATCGATGATATCTATGTCAAGTCTTCAAAATAACAAAATTCACAAATTACGGAATGCATTTCATGCTATATCAGTGGTTTAAAATGTTATGCAATTATCAATGGTTTAAAATGACAATTGTTATGCAACTCATTTTGACGCGTCTTAAGACATTTATTTATCATTTTGTTTAAAAGTTGTTCTATCTAGCTCTGGAATAGCCTACTAATTTTTTTCTTCTGCTATGGAAAACAAAAGAATTTCAACAATAGCATTTGCCAGAAAGACAATCACAATCCATTCTGCACATTTCAATTTTCTGATAAACTGACGTTAATTCTAGTTAAATGTATTGACTTTCCCCTCCTTTGTCTCTGAAAAATCATTATTTTGAAGTTGAAGTTACAGAGAGCAGGGTTGTGGTTTGAAAGAGTGCTGCTAAATTCAATTAAATTGCATTTATATGAATTAAAAGCTACTAAAGTGACTTTGATTTTTTTTTATTAATATTGGCATCGTATCTGAAACTAAGAGAAACCATCTAAATAAAAAACATATAGAGATCTCAATGTCAGCACAATGAGCAATGCATTACCACTCATTAAATTTATAGGCCTACCTCCCTTTAATTTATAGTCAAGTTCACTCTTTACTATAGTCTGATGTGTCGTTCCTGATAAATAGAATTTTGAAGAATTATTTTAAAATTGCCGTAACATTTTTTCCCCAAAGAACTTTGAATTAGTTAATAATAAACAAACCGCATCGAACGTAATGTTTTTCAAATCTTTTCCTGTTCTTACTAAGCCATGACAGACAGAAAGAAGCAGATTTTGCATAGTAATGAAAGTATAATTATTGAATTTTGCAATTCATTTGTCTTGAGACCAGCCGAATCAAGTCTGAGTGGGATAATATTTGAACCAAGGAAAGAGCATGAAACTACTGTCACTGTCAGGCTTACAAAGGTGATAAAGTGGATACCAGGCAATTTCAACTTGGTTGGATGCCAGTGGCCTTGCAGGATTAAAAATACATGTAGTGTCCACTGAGATCTACAAAATGCATCTTCTAATCCACTGCTTTCTTTTTTACAACAAAGCTACAATAACTAAAAATATTCCAGAGTTTAATGATCTACAGTACATAAGATGATTTGACTTATGCAAGTTTGACTTGAGTGAATCCCTCTGTATTAAAATAAAAATACTACATGGTAAGTCTTTAAAACTTTAAGACCTTTTTGTTTTTAATTTGGCGGAGAAATCTTTTTTTTTTTTTTTAAATAATTTTGATACTTTAAGCCGTTTGAAAATGCAATACATTGGAATCCATTTTCAAGACTGCTTAGGACTGGGGCTTTTATAAACAAAGACTTTGATAAGTAAAGTAAAGGAAAATGGGGTCTGGAAAAGTTTACATTAACATCAATCAAGAATTGCTTTTAGTTACGTTTAGCAGCTGTTTCAAGCAGACTTTCAACACATGTACCATAAATTGATAGCACAGGCATATCAGACCTCTGAAATCTCCTTTACACAAAGAAGGCACTTCAGAGATAAATCTAAACATATGCCAATATTTTCTAACTGCATCATGTCCCTTGTTTAACTTAATTTAAGTTTCGATTTAAGATTTTTGAAAGATGATATAACAACAGTATTTTATTTTTGTTTAAGGAATTGGCAAGTTCACAAACAGAATCATCTGTATGTCTGTTGTTTCCCCTCGTCCGTGATATCTTTTTATTTACAATAAGTTTCATTTTATGGTGTTTGAAGACTAATCAGTAATCTTACGAAATAACAGATGTATGTTCTTACAAAATCTCTCAAGTAAGACCTAATAAAAACAGTGGAAAAAAACCTATTCAAATGTCATTGACCAAAATATCTTGAATTTTCTTATAAAAAAAAACTTTTGAGAGAGTGGTAGTTGGAGCCCTTGCCTGTTTCATGCAACACTCGTTTTCAGATCGGTCACATTTGAGAGAGTGCATTTCTCTATTTTTTTTTTTTTTGGTTCTAAAGAGGTTAACATGCTTTGACGGACACCGACACTAAAATAATAGAAAATGTGGGGGGAAACACTGTTTATACCACTTAAGGTATTGTCAATATCATTCATTTCAGTTTACAGCAAACTTTACAAAAAGATGAAACATCCATACATTATTTCATTTATGAGAATTTGGAATCACCACAACGCCAGCTTTTGATGTTTCTATGTGAAAAATAAAAAACAAACTTCAACATGATCTTCTATTAGGTTTTCAAAACACCTTTATCTCTCCTTACTTTTGAAATGATAAAGAACATCTCAGGTCAGGTTTAATGGGGTTTATCTTAAAATACCAATGTGATCAACATATTTGCAATGACAGGATATGACAAAAAGAAACATCCGAAAAATTATGACAGACAACATAACTCAACATTTTTTTTTTTTTTAATACATTAATAACTCCTTTATTTATATTAATCCACAGTTCAACTTAGATGATGCCAATCTGGAAAAAAAAAAAAGAAAATTATGTACATTTCAAGGAAAAATTATTAATAACATGTATACTGTTAACACAAAAAAAGGTGCTATAATTTTCTCTATCTTTCTGCAATATGAGCAAATATCACATACAATTCCAACTAAAGCCCCTGTTTTAGGAAATAAAAAAATTCCTGCCCTATCAGTAGGGTGTAAGAATCCTAAAAGGGTGGTCTTGTCTAAACATAACAAAGGAATGAACAAGAATCAGACAATGCTTTACTCTTCTTTCAGATCTATCAATTATTGCAAAGATGCCCGAAAATAATGCTAGGTGCTACTTAAAACATAATTTTAACTACTTTTGCTCATCTAGTCGCTCCGCCTTCTGCAACTATAGCAGATAAAAGTAAGAGTGAAAAACGGCTTTAAATAATTTCAATACAGTGCGCACCACTTATATCGACATCGGTTCTTTCGACTTTTCCCTTCTATCGACATGCTCTTTCAAGTCCATATTTTTTTCTTCTTAATTGTTAGTAAACATATTCCGCTATATCGACGCCCACTCCTACTTCATTTCTCTTATATCGACATGTCAGTAACCAAATTAGTGTAGGAAAATGAGTTCCAGTTGATTTGATCCCCCCTCACAAGAATACCGCCAGCCAAAATCTACCCTTAGATCTCTAATGAGAGCGAAAGGCCCGCCTATCCCATTTTTTTTTTGCCTCCCACTGTATGGACCACAGACGCGTGGACTGTAGACAAAAAGGCCTATGCCCGAATTAGTGTTTGCAGGGGTGTGACTGTACTGACGGGGCTCAGGCATGGAACTGAAAAGTTCTAACAGTCGGTCAATGTGTATCGAAACTGAAAGTGATCCAATGCTGTAGACTTTTGAACTTGGCCTAGACTATCATGAGGAACTGAAACAGAAAATGATGCAGTGGTGTAGGCTAGGCCTAGACAGTAGACTTATAAATGAACTAAACCTGAGGCCTCCTCTCGAGAGGGGGGAAGTGGGATGAAGGATTGCGAATGTGTGTGTGTCACTGTGTGTAAGCTACACAAATCATGCATCCACCAGCCTTCTGATAGACTGGCTTTATGATATGCAGTGAAAAAGATCGTCCCATTTGACTGTTACTAGTAAAAAGGTGTAGAATGTGAATGGAATAAGCTGACAGGGAGGGTTAACGAAAATGTAATGTAACCCAACCTGTCATTTTAAGGGCCTGAGGTCACCTTGTTGTTCACTGGCTATATAAAAAACCATATCGAACTAATAAAATTCACCCCAGTCAACAAAAAAAGCTTCTTTCAAAAAGGTTTCTTTTATATCGACCTTCTCTTATATCGACATAGCTTGTCTGGAACCTTCAATGTCGATATATCAGGTATGCACTGTATATACAATAGCATGGGAAAACAATGGAACAAAAGGGTAGATGAGCCAGACACAGAGCTGCTAAATCAAAAAACATAGCTTTGGGAGTTTTCAGCTCCCATTTTAGAATTTTTACAAAAAAGCAGAGCACTTCTGCAACTTTGACTTTGGTGAAAGGAATCCCATCTTGAGTAAAAGGCTTGTTAGCAGATGGCATCCTTTCAGGCTATTGATTAACTACTACTAAAGTAGTTCAAAGTTGGCATAATTACAGGAGAGTCCACATGATTAATCTTCCTGATAAACTAGGTACATTCTATTAAATGTTCTATTTAGAAAATTCAGAGATCTATGCTGCAAAATTTGTGGCAAATACGTATTTGCAGATCACTTATATGAGCAATTGCCAAAAGGTTGACCCCCAAATTGTGTCACGTTTTTTCCTGCATTTTGAAAAAAAGATTCTCCAGTTACAAAAGAGAAAAGCCCAGTTGAGTATCAGTGAAGTAATATTCATGCAGATATGGATAGCAGGAGTAGATCCATGTAAAAAAAAAAAATGATTCGTATCTCTTCACTTGGTTGTGAATGAGCTTAATTTGTTGATGGGTGACCACCTTTTTGGCAATTTTATCATCATAGTCATGTTCAAAACATTTGGTTAATTTAGACAGCAAGGATGCATCTAAAACTGATTTATTGAACATAAAGCAGTACTTCTTATGCCATCACACTCACTAAATCATAATTTATATATTGATGAGTTCAATTTTTTGAAATAGGACTTGTAGAAAATCTTTTGCACATAACTATAATGACAGCCCACGTTTTGGCAAACCCTCATATATGGTTCTACTGTTTGATCATTCACTGAAGGCAGCTTTCCTGCTCAACATGAGCACCATTGTCCAAGCCAAAAAAAGTTGAAATGCGGCAATTTTTACTTACTGACCCTCTTGACTCGAGGCTTCATTTTAACTTTAGATCTAGATGTTCTTTCAATACCAATTAATGATGACATCGGCCTTACTCGAAAATAATCTTAATTTCACTGGATCATTAACATAACAAGCTATTAATGTTGAATAAATCTTCACATTTACCTTATTTGCAACATCTAATCCATCATGGTCTGAGGCAAGCCTTACATAAGCTTTCTTTTCACAATCAGGCCTGGAAGAAAGAAAAAACCACAAATCTCTCAACATTACATATAAGTGATTGGCTCTCAAACTTCCCTTGACCTATTACAATGGTACATCCTATCTTTACACCTGTAATAGAATTACCAGATGATGAAGATACTTGAAGATACTCAAAGTCCATGACAAAAAAAAAAAAAAGAAGTGCTCAAGCCCATATCAAATGTTAAATTTTAAAACTGAAAAAAAAAGCCTGGCAGGCAGCAGAAAGTTGTTTCTATCAATATCCCAGATACATTTCCTGATTACCAATAACTGCAGTGCTAAGTCAAACCTTTATGGTAAGAGGATAAAGTGTAGTTATTTTTAATATATCAACCAGTCCCAATTTATTTTCTAGGAAAAGAGCCACCATGTCAGGTTTATTTTAAGGGATATATAAATTTCCAGTCCCAATTTATTTTCTAGGAAAAGAGCCACCATGTCAGGTTTATTTTAAGGGATATATAAATTTTGTAAAGTATGCACGATTGTAAAAGTTTTCTTGCTCGTAAAAAAAAAAATGCCAAGAGCAGCCCAGGCTGCACAAAATTGAGTTTGACATTGCCAGTCAGTCACTGAATCATGTGAAATTTTATCAACTTGGCATAAAAATTAAAATTCCACCAGATCTGTATAATTTTTTCTCTGGGAAATACCGATAGTGATTGTTGACGCATGACATAATGAAGTAAATCAGCAGTGTCACTTTCAAAGGCGTTGGATCAGTTCAGAAGTTATTATAGTAGAACAATTTTAAATCAAAATTCTAGGGATTGAAGAAACAATGTTGGTCTTAACATATTTTGGTTACGCTGAGGGGATGTTTACAGAAAAAAATAATTTGAGGACTAAAATCATTTTGCCTTAGCAATGTATTTTGTCATAACAGTGTTTTATTGTAGACTAATTCCAACACTTGCACATTTACTGAATTTTCATACAAGGGCTGCTTAAACAGCTGCTTTTAAAAAGAAAAAAAAATAGAGGAACAGACTTGAGTAGCAAAAGTTTACCTGATGAGCGTGTTGACCTTTGCAACTTCAATGTTGTACAGTTTCTTGACCGCTTGCTTAATCATTGGTTTGTTTGCCCGCTTGTCCACTATAAAGACCAATGTGTTGTTATCTTCAATTTTTTTCATGGCAGACTCAGTGGTCAAGGGATATTTGATGAGGGCATACTGATCCAACCTTAGATAGCAGAAAAAAGGGGTGAAAATTATAAGATTAAAAATAACGATGACAACAAAAAAAAGTTTATATTGGATGACCCAAGACCACTGATACATAATCTTCCTGCACGAACATAGAAACACAAAACCTCAACGACTTCATACAAAAACATATTTTGCACAGGACTGAGTGCCTGCAAAAATGAAACAACGCTGCCTTTGTTTGCTGTAACCAACTGCAACAGATTCTAATTTCCTTTTCATGCCTATCTCTGGGTTGTAAAGTATGCTTTACAGTGAACATGTCAATCTTTACACAGTACACTGTGAGAAGCTATGTCTCACTGGTACTACAGTTGGCTACCAAGTGAGAGGTCCGATGTTCAAATCCAAATCTAGGCCAAGTCAGTTTCTCCATATTTCTCCGAGTCCACCCAACACTGAATGGGCTGGTTGGTTTTTGTGCATAGCCAGTCCACAACAAGGTGATCTCAGGCTTTCAGGCCCTCTGTCAAGCCAGGGCGCCAGTGGAGGGGTTCGAACCCGCAACAGAAGGGGTCGTGCAGATCTCAGGGTGGACTCGCACTAAATGGGCAGCCAGGTCTCTAAGACCTGGTGAAAGTAAAGGCAGCAAAGAAAGCAGTGGCAAACTACCTCATAATACTGGATGCCAACAATAATCAGCACCCTACTCCTGGCTCCCCAATGCTTGAGCAAAGCATGAGACCCCATTTACTTTTATGTTACACAATATACACAATAGAGCGTCTTTTAGGCTGATGCAATTTTACTGATCAAACCCGCATACTCCTCTTTTTAATAGTAATATTTTAGAATCTTAAAAGCCATGTTTTGGCTAGAGAGCCAATCATATGAGCTCCTAAGTGAATAAACAAAAAAAAAAAAAATTGCAAAATTTTAAAGCTTTTTATTCACATCAAGACTTTGAGTTTGACCATAAGCATATTTTCTTGAAATGACTTGGAAGAAAAAATTGTCAGTGATGCCCATATCCAGAGCTATAAATCTGCAAAAGATTATTTCTGTAGGAAATCTACAACCCAGCAATAATAAGAAATTGAAAAGTAATATCAATCAATATTTGTGATTCTGAGAAATAAAGGATAAGAAGAGACATAATATGAAAGCAAAAAAAAAAAAAAAAATTCAATGGTCTCAGGCATTATTAGAAATTGAAAAATCATTCCTGAGATGGAAAAACAATTAACTGAAAAAAAAAATCTGTTAGACCTTTAACATCTCTCAGTAATTTTCAGAAATACTTTTAGTTCAGAAAATCAAGACAAGTCAAGTATGGAGGTAAAAAATCTCTTCAAGAAGCAAAAACAGCATGATAAAAGAGCATAAAAAAAGGGCCTTTATATCTTATATTGAAGGCAACAATGTAAACTTACTTGTTTATCCTGTTCACACTCTTACGAGGGTACTTGGGATTCCTAGGAAGCTTCAAGGTCTTTGGGCGACGGAAGTGGACACTAGTTCTGATTTTTCTGTTCTTCTTGTCATGGCGACCCCGCACAACATTCTTCTTTGCCTTCAAGGCCTTCTCCTTGGCTTTAACCACACCAGAGCCTGACGCTTTGGGAGGGGCAGGCTTTTTCACCTCTTTAGGTGCTGGTTCTACAATTAAAAAAAATAAAATAAAATAAAGAAAAAGTGGTACGCATTCGATTTAACTTAGGTATGAAGTATAGTGCATAGTAGAAGCAAAGAGGACTGAGCTTAACATTAAACAGCATAAACCAATCTTCATCCATCTATTTGGGAATGAAATGTTTGGTAACCATCTCCCTTTTTCTCTCTCTGTTTACACACACATTCATATACATATTATTAAACATACATACATGTATGGATTCACATACACACATACATATGTCTTGGATCATATATTGTGTTATATAGGGAAATGTGCGGTGCATGCAAGAAGATCACATTGAGTAGATACTGTTTGTTTGTTCTGTTCAGTGCTATGGATCTAGGTGTTTGCTTTGACTTAGTAACTGCACGATGCCTTTGTTAGTGAGGAAAACTGCAGGCTTCAACTAGTTCAAGGAGAGCCCAGAGTTGAGCCAGTCTGTATTCGAGTGCCACCTCTAGCAAGCAGATCTTAATTAGGCAGAAAGCAAAGGGTATAAGGAATGTTGCGTTCTGTGAAATGAGGATGGCATGAGGACCATTGTAAGATGTTCGGAGTACAGGTATAGCTTTAGTTAGTTCTGTTTGAGTTGGTGACCATGACATCTCAAACGGGATGTGTTTGTGTGTGATGCGATGCTTATAAATTTTATTGGTAGTTGAAAATCAATGGACCCTACAAAAAAATTCAGTTAGGATCAGCCATGGATCCAGATGAGGAAAGAGTCATTGATGTTTCTAAGCCATATGATTGGTTTGTATGCTGAGGCTGCCAACATTTTCTCTTCCGCATCCTTATGAATACGCTGTCTCTCTCTTTCCAGGGCACTGACAAACTAGGTTCATAACATACATTAGAGGGAAGAGAGCCTGCTTCATTAATACTGTGAATCTTGCACACGAAGTCAATGTCCAAAGAAAGACGCAAATTTTCCTATTATACACACAGAGCAACATTCCTTATTAATCAGTAGACTGCTAGTGAAAAGGATTATGTGAAACCACAAGAGTAACCGATAGAACAAATTGTCTTGATTTGAGATTCTATAATAAAAAGGTACCTGGCACAGCACTCAAGTCTTTATTCATTGTTATTACGTGTAGCATCACGACAATAAGTTTAGGGGACCAAAATGCATTTGCTTTGTTTATAAATTATTAATCCTTTAATTGCAACCGAAATTCCGCGCATGGACTTAATTGATAAGCCTCACTTCCAAATTGGCAGAGCTAATATAAAGACCACATTATGTTTGAAAATTGCATTTAAAGCAGCGATAGCAATAACCTTACTACAACAAGGAATTATTTTAGTTTTAATTATGACGCAAACTGTGTAACTTACGATAGGGATTTATCTAGACATTGAGAGAGAAACTACAACTAGAATAAGGTTTTAAATCATAATTTTACATGCCTGAAGTCAGCCTAACAGTGACTGACGTTTAAATTGAATTAAAAAAAAAAGACGCAGTCCACGTGGGCTAAAGCTGGAAAAATAACATTTCCAATAACCATAGGCCTATTGAAGATTTTTCAACAATTCTTGGAAAATAAAGATTTCAGGCTTGTTGAGTGTTTAAAAATATTGCTAATTTTAGACGGACGGACCATAGGCCTTCATCTCAAAATTTAACTGATAAAAAGAGTTATCACCCGCCACCGCCCTTTTGGGTGTTGGCGGGATCGCCCGTTGATACTTGACTATAGCATACACTTTTATAGTACGGAATTGCCTTGTTGCCGCGAAACGTCACTACCGGCCATCACCTGGTTTCCGGGCTCTGGACCACTAAGACGTTACTGCATTTTTCTGTCTAAACACTAGACCGACGTGTCAACGATTTAGCTCATCTTTTCGAAAACAGCTTTGTAAAAAAATCGGAGTCTATTGCATTTCAACCTGTGATACTCTTGGGTAGATTTAGAAACATGAAGTAGAGCGTAGGACGAGTTATTTATTGCTTAATTTGATCCGTTTGAACTGCATTATCGAAAATGGAACTAGTCGGCCTAGCAAGCAACCGTAGATCTAACCTCAAAACTTTAAAATCTGATCATACATTATGGAAAAACTTTAGAGTCAATAAGCAATGATAATGGACGAATCAATCTGTGCAATAATAAATCTAATTTGTATAGCTGTTAATTTTCTATTTAATCTGAATTTTATTATATAGATCTAATAGAAACCCCCCAGTAGCCTTGACCGGGCAACAGTTAGCAGTGGCTAGCGTCACTATTCAAGTTCGGAAAAAAACTTAAAAATAGTATTGTGCAACAAGGCAATAAGCCCCTTTATTTTCTTTACAGTGGCTGGGCCTTAATAGTTTCTGTTGCTTGAAGATTCTACTTTCGTTTTCCGTTTACTGTTCTAAAATTGAATGAATGGTTAGCGAGTGACGATTTTTTCAAAATGACCTTCAACTTGCTCTCGCAACTGACAGACAGATCGACGAATAAAGAAGATGAAGATGAGGGTAGCCCTGTAGATGATGTTGGAGTTGAAACTGATGATGAAAGTGATGTTAATTTTGATGTAGAGGAGGGAGAAGGTGATGGGCTACGTCTAGACTCTTCCGACGATGATGGATCTGAATGTAGATCTAGATCTAGTCCTAGCCCCACTGCCGAGATCGTGTTGTTAACTTTTTTCAATATCCCATAATATCACTGATACTTAGTGTTATATATCATAAGAAAGTGCATCCAATCTTCTATTTTTTGATGTTTGAATTATGTTTGTACCTTCCTTGGTTTAAAATTTATGACAAATTTTGTAAAACGTGTACTTTTGTAAATTAGGATTATGCCCCTTACACCCGCCATAGACCATTGTTAATTTCGAGCTGGGCCAGCCCTTTATCAGTTAAAAACTATGATAGAGAATCTAAAAATATGTTGCCAAATATGAAGTATCCCCTTGTGTGCACAATTGTTAATCTTTCTTTACCATAAATCTGAATTTGGCAAGACTTCTGAATGTGCACCCAACAAAAGTAAATTTATGAAAGTTAGATTGCAAACCAACCTGTCATATCACAGTTTAACCATTGAATAACAGAGAATAAATCACAATTCCTTGAGATCATTTGCTTCTTACTTCTAAATTCATTGCTGAAACAGACTTTGCCAGCAAAAAATCGGTTGCAAATATCCAATAGTCCTATACTGATTTGAGATGTTCAAACAATTTTAAGATATAGGCTATCGTTTTTGGATGAAAATATTTGTGATGACTGGTAAATGTTTAAAATTATCAACAGTTGACTGAGCTTGCCTTCATTTTGATATTATAGTGGAAATCATGCTACGTGTGCATAATCCGACATCTTTCCCTTAATTCTGCGCTTCAAGTAGGCTCTAGATCTATTCTGGACAGGCCAAAGTGTCATTCCAATAATTTTAAGTTTAGGTGACTACTTAACTCTAATCTTTGGGCTTTAAAAACAAATTTGGGCTAATCTAACTCAACAAATCTTCAATAGATCATTTAATATAGATCTAAATCTAAAGTCAATAAATTGTGTGAGAAGCAGGTCTTGTTTGGCTTTTGTCCGTATGAAATGTAAATGTTTTAACAAAGTATTTGTGATTGGATATGATAAAACAAAACCATGGATTATCAGGCATATGCGTGAAAATTCTGCAATACCCATAGACTGTCATAGAGAAAATACGTCTACAGATCTAGGGACTAAATATTTATCACGCTTGTAACCAATTTCTGGTGCATGAATGATTGAATCTGGGAGGCCATTTAGTGTCAAGAGACCCGATAAGTCACATCAGACTGAGGGCATGTGTCAACTGAACAAAAGAATCTAGAATTTAAGCCTCTTAAATCCTATTGGTGTTTTGCATAATCTTTACCAGAAATTTGTAAAGTAAATGCAGAAAAACGTAGCAAATCAATAGAATTACTTACTCGATGGGACAGGCTTCTTCGCTTTAGGACCCATGTTGATGAAAAAGGAAACTTAACCGGAAGCTGTTGACAAATTAAAGAACACGGGGTCCAGCAGGAAGATTTAGTTTTTAATCTAAGAGAGCGAAAAATAAATCTGCGAAGCTAGACTTTCATATTTCTTAAAATAGACTAATTTCACTTCGCGGAGCCTCCGTAAATCAACAAAACACGCAGGCCCATCTGAGGGTAAACACTAGCGTAATTGCCAAGCAGTAAGGCAATCATTTTCTATGGCTATGACAGTTTTGAACTTTTTAAAAATCTAAATCTAATATATACTTTAGATCTAGCCCAGACCTCGCACCAAAAAGTGTGATATAAATCTTGGTTGACGAGATTTACACAAGGCTCTAAGAAAAAAGAATCCAAGGTACAGATATATGTATCTTAGACTATCTCCTTATAAATTTTAGATCTATTATGAAGAAATGATTAGTGTTATCCATCAGTCTGCATTATAAGGTTTTCCTCGCGAACCACTTTACCATTTGCCTGACTGACAGTAATATCAAAATAATTAAAATGTTACACAAAGTTTATGCTGTTAAATAACAGTTTCCTAGAAATTTTCAGAGACAATGTCAGATCTAGATTAATCTCATTTTGATAAGTTTTTCATCAATAAAAGTATAAAAGGAGTGTTGGTTGCATAGTGGATAGCCGATCCACCATGAGATCTGCAGGGATCTGTTAGGGTTTGAGCCCTACCACCAACTTCCTGACCTCACGGAAAGCCTACGCCTGAGATGACCATGTTTTGGACAAGCTTTACCTTAAAAAAAATCTCAATAAAGTTCTCAACACTTAATTCTTTATGCTCGCAGCCCTTTTCCCCCTTTGGCCACACAACATTTCCACTATCGGTCACAGGCTCAAATGAGACTGTACCCTTATTTAGTTATGTGTTACCTACACTTTGATAACTTTTGACATAAGTAAGATACAGAGTTGAAATTGGTATCATTGGAAAGAAAAATAAATGTGCTTTATAGGTGTGTGATTTTCGTTATTGTACAATTTTTGTGAATTTAGCTACATAACATTGAAATTATATCACATTTACACATCTTGACCTAGATTTTAGATCTAAATATGTCTAGATATAGATTAGATCTAATGATAACAACGATTTCATAGCAACAATAATCTATTTGAATAAAAACAAATTGATATCAGTAGCTAAAACACTGAAATTAGGATAATAATCTACTGGATCTACAAGATTTCACATCACACGATGAAGTTCTCTCAATCATAGATAGAAAAAAAAAAAGACTAGAGTGCTTTCAGCCCCCGCTTAGACTAAAAAAAACCCCACCAAAGTATAGGAAGAATGGTAGGAAAAGGAAGTAGGAAGATTAAACTTTTCGTAAAATTAAAGTCTCGCTTTTATAAAAGTGGTTTGGATGCGATTATATGCTACAAAACCAAGCAACGCTGTGACCGTTGGTGCGACCAACTGTGTGTTGCGGAAGCAGTGCTGGTACCGTTGGTCCAACCATTCATAACCTATTCAATCAATGGTGGCTCCGTTGGTGTGAGCATGAAGAGTTAAAACAACATCTCTGCTACCACTAGTTTTTTCCAGTCTTTTCTAATATTGACCAGCATTTCAAATTGTGTAATTATATATATATACCGTGGAATCCTTTTAAACCGAAATTTATGGGACCACAGCTTTTACTCTGGTAAAAAGCAAATTATTGATTGAAAGGGACCGTATAAAATAAAAACTCCACTCTGGCCAAATCATTATTTTCGGTCTCTGTGTCTGCAGCCATATATTGGGTTTAATGGGATTCTATCAGTTGCAAGAGACAT
The DNA here is from genome assembly GCA_019648995.1 of Plakobranchus ocellatus. Lineage (NCBI taxonomy): Eukaryota > Metazoa > Mollusca > Gastropoda > Plakobranchidae > Plakobranchus > Plakobranchus ocellatus. The sequence continues at coordinate 970,308 of BLXT01004186.1, read as the reverse complement.
ACCTGTAGCTGTTCTCTTAATTAAATTACAATGTTGTTATGGTATCACTCTTACCAAACGCAAGCTATTCTTAAGTGTGTTGTAGCTGAAAGAAAATTTAATCTTCAATATCAATACCAAAATGCTGTTCTCTTGTTTTCCAATCTGTGTGCAATAGTATCGCATGTAGTTTCAAAATGTTTGAATGACATTATATGTGTGTAAATATTTACAATGATAGATGGAATTAATGTATAACTATCAGTATTCCAAACAAAACTGATAATATTTTATATCAATTTTTTCTTCAGAGTTCTTACATTCCTTAAGTTAACATGGCGTCTATCAGCAATGCTTTTGTACAGAGAAAACGTATCGCTCACAAACCAAAAAAAGGTAACTTCTATGTAAGACAGATTTATTCCCTTGTTTATTATAGTTGCATTCACAAGAAAGTTTTGCAGCATTAGATTCATTTCAAGATATTTTTAATAATTAGTGTTTTAAATATACAGGCATATGTTTGTGTAGCAATCCCAAAACAAAATATAGATCTGAGCAGAGGGGGCTCTTAATACTCAAATTCAATAGTTAATAGCTAAAAACACTGCATGGCTGATATACAGGCTCAAAAATTGGCCCATATTTAACAGTGAGGTACCTCAGTTTTTTTACCCCTTTGTGTCTTTGTACCACCGTTAAATCTAGACCAATTTTTTGGGCTTATATATTGACCCTGTTGTATTTTTAGCTATTAACTAATAGGCTGATATATTTGCCCTGAAGTGTTAAGAAGGTTAATGTTCCCTAGGTTCTGTGTGGATATTGTATGGGGGTGGTTGCTCCCATCAAGCAAAAACTATGGAGAGCTTTCTATATATAGACATGCTTTAGACCTTCGGAAGTAATGGAATTTTTTACTTCTTTACTTTAATAGTTTGATTTGATTTTAGTGATGTCGACCTGCAACTTGACTCGTTTTTACTGGCACTGCGACATATTTGTTCTTTATTTTACTTCGTTGTAGTGCTATTGCATAAGTAGACTGCCATCTATAGCCAAATGAAGGGCTGTATCAGAACATGTATTGTGAAATCTGAGGACAATTCTGCACTTTATTTGACTACAGCTGAAGAGCCTTTATAGCAAGACCATATTTGTTTTACTGTTCCATAGTTGAGGAATAGAATTTTATTGAAATCCTTCAATAAAATGGGATATCCCACAATTTATCAATTTATTATTGTATCATAGCAAATGCTTTCTTATATTTTAACAGGTGCACCTTCGACCAGTGGCGTGAAGGAAGAGAAAGTTGATGCTTCAGTAAAGAGAGATCTTGATATTTTAAAGCAATTTGATCTGACTCTGGAGTATGGCCCTTGCATTGGTAAAGCTAAATTCTTCATTGCTCAATTCTTAATAGTCATTTTCCATATTTTGTGCTGTTGTTTGTACCATTTTTGAGTTCAGTATTTTTTTTTAACCAATACATGCACAGAAATTACAGTTTATGAATTTAATTTATTTTCCTTAAGAAACACCTTTTCCCATCTCTCCTCTCCCCTCCCCCTCCCCCAAAAATGTATATCTAAGGCAAAAGAAATTACCTTAAACTGATCAACATTGCAAAACTACTCTTTTGAAATTACACATTTTTTTTTCCACATACTCATTATATTGGTTGAGAAAAAAAAAAGAACACTTTGTAGGTAAAATTATAGACTCGATCCTAAGCTGATGAAAATAAATAGCCTTTAGGCAGGTATATCTTAAATTTGAAAAAAAAAATTGAATGTGAATCCATTAAATTAGATCGATACAAACCTATTTAAACGAACTTCTCCAGTAAGAGATACTCAAGAAAAAAACCCAATTATTATTTTTTTTCTTTCGGTTTCTATATTAGCAGTCATTGCGCCCAAACTGAAACTATTAACTTTCTTCTCGATACAAACACACTTTCTTTTGATGGTTCAAAGACATTTCTATCTCAACCTTTTTCAAGATGCCATCTGGTGTAAAAGTTGCCAACTTGTCTCAACTCATGTAACTATGGATCATCCAAATATTTGGCTTGGTTATCTATTGAGATGAGTGGGCATTGGTGGCACAATGGAGAGGCAATCTGCCCTGAGATCTGCAGAGCTCTTTTGTTGCATTCTTTAGCCTTAACTTGAGCCTTAAAACCATTTTGGTGTGGCCTTGTATTTTGGTTTCTATAGTACTTATTTGTAAAAACCACAATTGTCTTACAAAAAGTTTCCCTTTGAGAAATAACTTTTTAACTCTTTATTCAAACTTATATTTTGTGTGAAATAAAGCAACTCCATGAGCGGGCATCTTTGCAGAGAGAAAGCGTCAAAGCTGTTATGCATTTTAGATCTCCCTGAGCTTCCCTGTTTTTGAAAATACATGTATGTTTTAACGACTCCTCTTGGCACAAACATCAGGTAACTACATTAAGTTTTGAGCACTCCTTTAAAGTTCATGTCAACAAGAATCCACTGTACTCACAGGCATATCACGCCTCGACCGATGGGAAAGGGCTGAGAAACATGGGTTAAAGCCATTGCCAGAAGTGAGAGATCTTCTCATCCGTCATGCAGCAGACCCTCTCTACACAGAATGGTATGTTATACATATCTAAACTCTTTTTTTTTTTTTTTTTTTAACATTAAAAGATTTATTTTGTTTACCTGCTATTCTTGACCTTGTGAAATCAAAGTCACAGGTTTTTCTGAAATGAATTGTTAGTGAACGTGATAATATGTGTAACAGTCCCAAAAAATGAATCAAGTTGCGGTTTTGATGATTGACATCCAATGAAAACCACTAATTGGAGGGCTGAAAACTACCCATATCTCAATGTGGAGGACTTTCTTTAGAAATGCTATAGACTTTCTGTATTATTATATTATATAAAGCATTGAACATTTTTACTTCTTTACTTAATTATTTTGAGTTGATCTCAGTGATGCAAACCCACAATTTGATTCATTTTGTGAGACTGCTACACATATAAGCACTTCTGATGCACCATATTTTTTTCTTCAAATAAATCAACACTTATATCCTTTATATTTTTTTGGGGGGATTTAAATGATACAAATGTATACCACAAGGAATCTGTTTAAGTTGAACACAGAAAAAAATTCTTTACTCTATCCTCAGCTTGTGGAATGATTTCAGCACCCTGAGATGATTGAGAGAAGAATGGAGCATTGTTGAGTGAATGGATTGAAATTCAGCTGTACAGGAAGAAAATCAAATGCAAGCTTTTCTTTTAACAGCTCTCAACTGATCTATTACACTGCAGATCCTGTTTAAAGACCTTAACCGTCTCAGATAAATAAAGAAAGTATGTTTGTCTTGAGGCCAGTCCTAATGAGTAGCTTACACATTTGAGGAAGAGGAATTTAAGGGTCATTTTTTTGCCAGTGGTTTTGTCAAAGAGATGAAATCCTAATACTTTGGTGCAGAATTTTTTTATATCAATCTGTCACATTGAAAAGCTTCCGAAATACAGTATCTAGCTGTATCAGTGATTTAATTACGAAATAATGACATTCGCTCATTGGAACTGGCCTCAAGACATGTTCAGATTCTTAAATGCTTATAAAAGTGCCTATGATTTTTTACTTGCATCAATATTACTGAATCTTTATGCATTTTCCATCAACACAAAGCTTACGAATAGCAACTCTAGGACTACATATGTATGATTAAAATATATAAAATGCCAGTTTTGTTATGTGTGGACAAACACTGTAGCCGCAATTATTTTTCATGACATAAAGATTGTTGGTTTGAATTATTTTTTTGATGTGGTGTGTTTATAAGCAGTGAAAAGAAAGTTGTACAAGTGTGCATTTGTTTAAAACCATATATTTAATTTTTTTTTTCTTCATGCATGTAAAAGTGCAATTTTTATTTTTGTCAAATTTTCCAAATGATCAATTTTACTTTCAGTTTTCATGCACCAATTCAAAACTTTCTCTGTTTTCTCTGCCAATCTTGTTGTACTGGCATTTTGCATGTTTTAATGTATATTTTTTTCTTTTATCATAGAAAAAGCTTTGCGTTTAATTGAAGAACAATGTGTGTTGTGCCATTTTCTGATAAAATGTGTGGCTCTATAGTTTAAGTTTGTGAAAAAAAATGAATATGAATTGTTTGGTTTGATTTTACATTTTTTTATATGTGTGTGAAGTAGGTTGGGCGAGTCCCAACTTGGAAACTAGTCATATGGTAACCAAGCATACAATCCTGAATTCCTAAAAATACTGCTTTGGAAGATTATCAACCATTTTTTTTTTTCTCATTTCTGGGCTAACCCTCTTTATACCTTGAAAGACTAAACTCTACCGAGTTGCTGATAGGTAAACCTTAGGAAAGCAGATAGATTTTTTTGTCCACACTAGAATCAGGCCCAATATTTCTAGCCTGACTCTTAATGTCTTATTAACAGAATTGACCATGGCTGGAAAGCTCTAACTTTTAAAAAAAAAATTCACTGGTTTTGCATAAGAACTGTGACCATGAACAGATTTGTAATGTGTAAATGATGATTGCATATTGAAATGAATCTGTTGCATTTTTATGTCAAGAAAGCCTGTCTCAAAACAAGAGCTTGTAAAAAATCTCCTTCTTAATTCAGACTCCTTCATTGATTTTCTATTTCAGTCAAGAGATAGGTTTGTTATACTCTCATGATATTGTTCTTTATTTTTTTTTAAAGGAAAGCTTTGGAAACCTCTGAATCTCCTAGTGTATGTCCTTATGGTGATGTGCATCTCCATTTAGTACCTTACAAAAAGTTCTTTGACATGCTAACCCTCTTTGTTCTTTGTCATAAAGGGAGTTGGTGACACAGTGGCTAATGAGCCTGCCTTGAGATCTGCAGGGATCCTGCTGTCGTGGATTCGAGCTCTGCCACCGGCACCCTGGCCTAACGGAGGGCCTTAAGCCTGAAACCACCTTGTTGTGGACTGGCTATTCAAAAACCAAACCAAATCTCTATTACTTGTATTATTGGTAGGAAGCAGCTTCCAACAAAACATTACCTTTTCCTCTTCAATATGTGTCTTACATCTCATAATCACTTTCCTCTGACAAGCTTAGCAGCACTTTGATCAAGTATATACAGCACATCATTAAAAAAAAAATGAGGATGTTAACTTTCATTGAATAAAAAGGAATACTGTACTGTCTCATCTTCCCTACATGAATCACAACAAAAAGCTTGGAAATTGGTGTCTTGATTATCAATAATCAAGCACTATTGGTAGCACCTATAAAAGAATGTTATGGATTCGTTCAATTCTTGGATGGTTCACCACAAAAGCATAGATAACCTTAATAATACTCTAGCTCAATATTCTTTTACTTCCCTATCTTGCAGTAAGAAATGTACATGCTTTCACAGAATTGTATTAGCTTTATATAAGCTTTGTTCAAATTTCTTTGGCCTTTCCAAAATTTTTTCATCTTTATTAGAAGCAGCAAGTTTGCTTAATTAGGTGATCTCAAACTCTTGGGCCCTCGTCGGACCAAGATGTCCATGGCAAGCTCAAACTCAAACCTGGAACAGAACAGTCTGTGCAATTCTCAGTGAATGTTTGCTAGCTACGTGTGCTACGCTCAGTCTTGCAATTTAAGGGAACTGTAGAAAATGAATGAATAAAGTTCACTAAGCAGGGAACAATACATTGTAGTTTGTAAACATGTTCAGAATTGGGACTTAAAGTGTGTTGATAAATGGTAGGTATTCCTTGAAGTATGTGTTGTACACAAATTTTGTAAATTGTTTTACTAATTTCAGTGGGCTGTGCTACTTTGTGTTAATTGCTTTATGCTTTTCTCTCTACACTTTTTAAAAGTGAAATTCCTAATACAATTTTGTGCCATTTGCGAGTTGAATTTTCAGGCTTTGAGTCTATGTTTTAATAATACATGTAATATGAAATAGAATGCATTTTTTCCGTCCTTATTGAAACTGTTTACACATGTTTACAACTGTGTTGCATTTATTTTTCTCATATAGAGTAAAAGCTTAGTTATAGCTTTAATAACCTAAATACTGTTATTTTTTCCATACAAAATTTCTGTCCACTTTGAAATATAGACTATTCATAGTTCTCCAAGGTTTTCAAGTTCTGAACATTAAGTTTTTATGCACAAAATCTGAGAGAAAACTACAGCAGTAGGGTGCTATGGTGATTTTTTTAGAAATAAAGAATGATCATTTATTATTGTCGTAGTCTAAAGAGGCCAATATATATATATATGCATATATATTTTGTCACATGAAGGATAGGTGAAGAAAATCAGAGCTCAGATGCAAATTTTTATGTTTTTATTGTCGTTTAGAGGGACATATGATAAAAAAATACAACAACCAACTGAAACCTATGAAGACAAATAAACAGTGTATATGTGACAATGTTTCACTCTGAAGGCTTTATCAAGTAAAAAGATGATCACGAATAAGATACCCATAATAAGTATCTTATTTGTGATCGTCATTTTTTTACTTGATAAAACCTTGAGGGCAAAACGGTGTTACGTATACTCAGTGTTGTTTAATTTGTTCTCATACTTAGGTTTGAGTTGGTGGTTGTACTCTTTTACTATATTTATTTTATTTCCTTCAACCACCATTGCATCTTCACAATCCTTAATCTTTTACATGTTTCTGGGAGTGCCGTATTTGTGATACTTTTTTTTACATTTGGAAGCAGAAACAGAGTTAAAGAAAATAATAATGGCTGTGTTAATGTTAATGGCAATCCAATGAATAAGTTTTTAAGATTTTCATTCTCTGCATACCTGTATGTATAAAGTGTGAAGTGGACCAATTCTATCATTGTTCCCCTCCACTCCCCCCTTTCAAAAAAAAAAAAAACCAAACAACCCA